>SKCR01026446.1:0-124063 GCA_019454045.1 Zanthoxylum bungeanum | reverse complement strand
TACTGGTTTTGGCAGCCCACTGCCGAGAGCCATGAAGAAAAATGGGAGCAAAGTGTTTGATTTTTGTGGCAAAAATCAAGAGAGCTAGCACTATGATAGACATGCGAAGGTGATACGGAAGTCCACCCATGAGCTTGGAGCTTGACGAAGGACCTCAAAAACCGAAAATGGTGGACTACAACACAGCCACTGCCGTGACATGCAGTGAGCATAATTTCAAGTTTTGTTCGTTTCTGCGTCGCTCAACCGATCGATGTGAGTATTCCGCAACTCCGTCGTTGTATTCTCACTTATATTTCTTGCTTTGTATTCGATCATTGGGACTGTAGAACTCCAACAATGGTATTAGAGCGAGTAAAAGCATGAAATTTGATTATGGCTTAAAATTTGGGTAAAATTGATTTTGAGCATGAATAATGAAATTGGATGATTTAATATGCTTAATTGATGTTTAGTAGATGATTGATTGGATCAATTTGATTAAATTGTGTTTGGAACATTTTTCCCCAAATTGGATATGTTGGCCGAATGGTTGATGATCCCAAATATCTTGGAATTTTGTTTTTTGATTCATTGGATGACTTGAAAAACAATTGGGAAAATTGATTTAGGATTTGATTGGATTGAATTCGGAATTGATTTGAAAATCCCTAATAATGCCGAGAGTTTGAGAAGCCCTATTGTCTTGGAATTTTTTGATTTTCATTCGTTGGATGAGTTGGAAATCATTCGGGAATGTTGATTTATGTCGATTGTGGATTTAATTGTATTGAAACCAAATCGGATATAAATATCCCTAATTGCCGAGAACAATATAAGAATGAATTGGGTTTGATTTTTGATGAAATTGTGTTGGACACTATTTTTTGTTAAAGATCATGATTAATTAGGCTAATTGATGTTTTAGAAATGTTAATTGGGTAATTAATTATGTAATACACTTTGTGTAATTAAATTGAGAATTTGTAATTTAATTATGTTGGGCCTTAAATTGGATTTGGGCTTGTAGTGTTGTAATTGGGCTTATTGGGCTTGGTTGTACCAAGTTAGGTTTAGGCTAAATTGGTTGGATCCAATTGGGCCCAAAACCGACTCCATAAAGCCTAAATGCGACTAATGGACCTTTAAAGTTTAATTGGGCCTAATGGGCCTAAATTGATTTTTGGGCTTATGGGGTAATTCCCGGATTGGACTTTGGTTATTGGGTTTGACCCGAGTTGACCAAAAGTCCACGCCTTAGGAAATTAATTAAAAGCCCATTGGACTTTAATTAAATTAACGTTGGACGTTAATCGGGCTTTGAGACCCGTAACGATTAAATTTGGAATTTAAATCGTAAAAGGTTTATTAATAAAGTGTAGTATTTAATTTGGAATTAAATAGCGAATTAGTATTAATTACAAATTGAATTGGATTTAATTGTGTAGTTTAATTTAATTCGAGAATTCGTATTTTGAGTACTTATTCCCAAAACGAGTTTGACTCGCGCAAAATCAAATCGTTGTTTGAACATTGGATGGTCACTAATTATCAGATTAATTAATTTGATTAGATTGATTGATAACATGCTTGTGTGAATACATGGTTGCGATGCATGAATAATGTTTATCGGATGAATATTAGATGTGTGGGGCAATTTTAGAAATTGTTGTAATAAATTTGATTTATTAATTGGACCTGTGTGTCCAGCCTTATACCTACATATTCTTTGTATTCTCTTCTCACCTATTTCCCTCAATGTAAATGAGGTTTCTTTAGAAGTGTAGTGTAATGGGTAGAAGTAAAGCATTTGTCCGTCGAGGATGTGTTTGAATCACGAGAGTTTTGTTCCATATTGGTGTCTTGTCTAAGTTGTGGTTTGTTGGCCAAAGTCAAGACCACTTTTTGTCCATCGACATTGATTACGAAGCTTTCCATGGTCAATGGGTCGCGCTTAACTGGGATCACTAAGTTTGTTATGCCAAAGCCAAAGCTTAGTTGATTCAGAGGAAAAATGTTAGGTAATACATTGGATGTATTGGCATGTATAAGATATATGTTTTGGACTTGGATGTCCCCCTACTGGATCTAGGAATTGGATTGCATCCAATTGATCTTATAGATCTACCTAGATAATTATCATACAATTTGTTGGCCAAAGTCAAGATTGTGTGATATTTAACGGGATCCTAGCCCGCTAGGAAACACGGTTTCCTGAGTACTCGACAGAGGGTTAGAGGCTCGCCGAAAAATAGTGGGAGGAAAGAATTGAATTTGCAATATTCGTTTAATTACTTGTCATACGCGCTCAAACAAATATCATTCGTCAAATAAATTAAATGTTAGTTGGACTAATATTTAAATCGTTGTTTTAATTAACAGTTGGACTGTATTCAAACTATTCATTTATAGTTGATTTTATAATTGGATTATAGTAATCCATATAATTGATTTTAATCTATTAAATTATAGTTGATTAATAGTTGGACTATAGTAATCATTATAATAAATAGTACCAAAATCGTTGATTAAATAGTTGGACTATTAGAATCAAGATAGAAATTGAAAGATTGACATTTAAAACATAATCATAGGGAAAATGTATTTAAATGATTTAATTTTCAAATTGGGAATAATTTCAGGATGGTCCTGGAAACTAATAAGTTACTTTATTTGATAAAATAACATATTATGCCTAATCCCGGAGTTAAGCAAATAGTATAGCATAATCTTGGGAAGATTTATGTAATGATAACTTAAGTGCTTAATCCATTAAGCTTGTCACAATAGACTCATTAAATTCTGAATAAGAACTAAGGATTAGATCCTTAAAGTATGATACTGAAATTGAAGGATCTTCATAAATCTATACTTAGATTTTAGAAGTACTAAATTGCAATAATAACTCTTGGAGAGTTAATGACTATTCCCAAGGAGAGAAAGTCAAAGTTTGCAATTAGGCAAGTAGCGCAAGGCACACCTTACTTCGATATTCTAGAAGGCCAAGGTTTGGCCAAAGGCTTCTGGAATATGGAAAAGGGCAAAGGAAAAATCATTATAATCTTCTCGGAAGATAAATGACATATCCCAAAATGTCTGCCCAAATGTGGCAAACGGGATCGCGAAAGCGTGACTGCCGTTTGGACAAAGCAGACACGAAGGAATTGAAGAACGAGCAAGGCTCTGACTTCAAATATGTTTGTCAACATTATGTTCACTACTAGTATTAAATTGGATTTTAAATACTTAGTGCGGTACATAAAATATATACATTGATGTTCAGAATCTGCTTTAAGCAGGATACTGACTTCAATTGAGATTAATCTGCGAATTGGAAAAGGGACGAAAGTCGCTGTTTCAACCGTAGATACCTAAGCTTAGGATCAACCTTCGGCTGTGTACTTAAATTAGGAAACTGTTATAATGTAACTAGTTTGACTAGATACATTATCTCTATATCAGTGTTTAACCCGCTGCGGGTGAACCTTTATATTCTAGAACACTAAAGTGTTTTATTATATAAAGATGATATTGAGATAAACACATTAGATGTGAATAACGGAATTTATATTTTGAATATAAATAAAATCTCAAACGTATAAAATGACAAACAACAGCTCAAACTGATTTGATCAGATGAAACTAATTGTGGCATTGTTGTCTGGGACACAATCAAACAAGACTCGTATATCCACACTTTCGAAGAGTGGGCACTAGGACTGATTTGATTCCATTCAAATAAAGTATATGAATCTAGTTTATTGGGCAAAGTGCCTAAAACACATTTACTGGGTAAAAGTGCAAATGTCACTGATCTGTTAGCCCTAGTTCATAGTGAAGCAAGTGGGCCCATGTATAGCTAGGCTAGAGGTGGATATGAATATTTCGTGACCTTTACGGATGTGGCATCGTGTTATGGTTATGTGTCTCTCTTGAAACACAAATCGAAAACTTTTACAGTTTCAACACGAAATAGACAAACAGATCGGCTAAAGTATTTATACCGTCACGGTGAGACCGTAATGGAAAATACTTAAGCAATAAGTTTCTAATATACTTGAAAGAGTAAAGTATTCTTTCAATGAGGACTCCTCCGGAACACTTCAATTTGACGGTGTGGGAGAACTGACTAACCGAATTTTGTTGGACATGATAAGGTTAATCACGAGTCGCTCTGAGCTACCATTTCCTTCAAGGATAAGCTTTAAACAGTGCAGAACTTATTTTGAATAAGGTTCCATTAAAATCTGTTAGACAGATTTCATATTAGATATGAATGGGAAAGAAACCAGGTTTCTCATTCATGATGATTTGGGAATGCTAGGCATATGTTTAGATGATACCAAACTAAAACCCAAAATGGATAAGTGCCAAATTATAGGTTATCCTAGGGATACCAAAGTATTGTACTTATACAACTCACAAGAGAACAATGTAATTGTTGCTCGCCATGCGATTTTCCTAAAGAGGAATACCGATATGCAGTGGTAAGTGGGAGGATAGTAAAACTCGATGAAAATCAGAGTAATACTATTCAAGGCACCGAATCTTAATGGAACATAAATAGTTCATCAATGATGAAACTATACCATTAATCTTCGAATACACAAGAACCGCGTATGTCGGAGAGAGTCAGAAAACAACCTGGGGTATGGGTTTCTGATCTCACCTCATAAAGATGTCAATATTTTGAGGTATACCAACTGACTACGTATGAGGAAGTGATACAAGGTATCGACTCCATATTATGGCAAAGTACCATGAATCCGAAATGGATTCCATGTATACCAACTATGTTTGGACACTAGTTGATGTACCGCAAGGCGTTGTGCCTATAGGTGCTATATAAGTCTTCAAGGAAGACGTACATGGATGGCAACATACCAACGTATAAAGCTAGGCTTTTAGCGGAAATGTATCGTTATCAACATTGTGTTGATTACGATTCAATCTCTTACCTGTTGTCATGGTAAATCCATTTGGATAATGCTTGCTTAAGCTGCATGTTTCATTTATGAAATATGTCAGCTTAACGGGAAAATCGCTTTCCTGAAAAGGAAACCTTTTGGAGGATGTTTACAACATCCTGTCGGTTTTGTCGTACCAAAACTAGCAAACAAGGTTTGCAGGTTATTCGATCCATGTTTGGATTGAAGCAAGCATAGGTTCTTAGAATTATCGTTTTGATGTAATCATAATGGTGTATGATTTAATTCAAAAGGAAAAGATTTTTGTGTATATAAGAGGGTTAGTGGGAGAGCACTGACATTAAATGTCCTATATAAAATAATGATAATATGTCATTTCTTGGAAATTATATTCCCATAAGACTATCGCTGAAAGCTTGGCTTTCGAGAAAATTCTCCGTGGAATTCTTGGGAGAAACAACCTTTATTCTAGGAATAAAGATCTTCTGGGAAAGATTTAAAGTTGTTGAAACTCTCCAAGAACTCGTACATTGAAAAATGTACGCGACCTGGTGTCTCATACGCTTTGAGCATATGGAGTCACAATCAGGCCAATCCAAGTGATAGTCACTGGATTGATGTTAGGAACATCCGTTAGTATCTTAAAGAACTAAGGATGTTGTCTTAATCTGTGGAGAATGAGAACTTGAAGTGACTGAGATCACCACTGCAAGTTTCCTAACCGATATAACGACTATAAGTCGCAAACGTTACTATACAGTTTGAATAACGGAACAGTGAGCTGGAAATCTTCCAAGCAAGATACCGTCACCGAATAAACAACAAATGCGGGTTAATTGATGCAGCTGAGGCGGAAATAGAAGCCATTTGGGTCGATAACAAATCTAATTAGATTAGATATAATTCTGTTAGCAGCTGAGCTAGGCTACAGCACAGGCTAAAGAATTAATGGTCTCATCAACGATCCAGATACATACTTCGATATTCATCTGATTCGTTCGGATCATACATCATGGCGATATGATGATTGAATAAATCGCATCAGATGATAATCATGCAAATCCGCTGACGAAAGCCTTTCCTCAGCAATTTGAGCCAACCGTACATAGTTCGGGTGTCAGACACTAGAGTGACTGGCTATAGGTCAAGTGGGAGATTATTGGATAATTATGACCCATAGCGTCACTATCTGTACAGATCATGGTGTTGTTGTACAAATTAACTATGTGACAAAGGAGATTGCTCTCTTATCATTTGTGATTAGATCACCAAGATGTATAAATGATAGGAGGTCCCTATGATTTGTTCATGGATTGAGAATGATATGAGACAGTATCAGTCCATAAAGGATAAATCATTAAATATCCCTAGTCAGAGCATTGTCAAGATTGGACATCGATAAATGCATAAAAGACTAGTATTACACTTGTGCGCGTTGTGAGGGCATAACGACATAGTTCTTATATATTTGGGTATAGGATACTCATGCAAGTGTAATAGGAGGTTGTGTTTTACCGATTGTACGGGAAACAGCTTCGCTCTGGATAGACCCCCTCGTAATTCCATTGGTAGTATGACTATGTATCTATGGAAGTCCGAAATCAGGGTATGTGTATTTGGTCTTAACTTGAGACTTGCACCGCTAATACTTGCGACAATCAATATACTTTGGTTTTAGTCGTCAATGGCTTTAACCGGTTTCTGTGTACGCCTCTTCTAGGTATATCGAGAATCGTAGTGTGTTGGGTGTGATGTCAAGACGGAAGTATCACTCCAGTCATAGTGGAGATGATGGTCACGTAGGATACGGGACTGGTTCTCTTAAATGCTGCAGCTATCAAGATATTATGACAAGGTCATGTATATCCGATTATATAGACTAGTTACCAGACATCCGACATGTGCTTCGTACGGGGCAGACATAATTCCAGCCCCAGGCCTAGCACGTGATCATCCGATACTGGATCGAAATATGCAATACTACGTATAATACGCCTGATATAGATCCTTTATTCTTGTAAGGACATTTCTGGAGAATTGGGTAGGTATGGCGCTTTGCTAGAAGCCAACCTTGTCTTGTAAATCGGTATAAACGTATTACTAGGTACTTACGTGTTCGGATAGTCCGACGACCGAATTTACTGCCAACATATCCGGGGATCTCATGGGTCGCTTCCCGAAGATTCACTTATGACGTATGACTCGCACTTTAATTAATATGGGATTAATTAGAAGAGAGAGAAAGTTAATCTGGGATTACATGCGGAGATATTTTATCTGGGATAAAATATCATTTAAAGAGAGAACGATTAGTTTGGAATTAATCGATAAATTAATATATTCGATATATTAAACGAAATTGGATTTCGACGCGGAATTAAAATTAGATTTTAATTCGGGCGGACGAGTTAATTTAGAATTAATTCGTTAGCGACGAGAATAGTAATTATGTTAGGCATGATTATTTAATTAAATTATATTCAATTACGTCACAACGAAAAATTCGTTAATTTGGAATTAGCGAACCTGAGCCCGAGATTATTTGCGAACGCATTCGCATTTCGAATTCAAGTGCGGCACGCAAGTCAAATCATTAGTCGCATCAAGCGTCAAATCATTAGTCACTTTGAGTGATGTGACAACTTGTCACTTGATTTGATGGATTGATGTGAGTAGGTGGATAGCATTTAATGCCAAATTTGGAGCCAAATTTGTTTGACTTTTTGAAAGCTTTTTCAAAAATTTGATATATGTTTTTATTAATTGATTTTGGAAATCAATTTATCCATTACACATTTATCTCTCTCTCTCTCCTCCATTTTCTATGGGCGGGCCAATTTTCTACTGGTTTTGGCAGCCCACTGCCGAGAGCCATGAAGAAAAATGGGAGCAAAGTGTTTGATTTTTGTGGCAAAAATCAAGAGAGCTAGCACTCCGAGAGACATGCGAAGGTAATAGGGAAGTCCACCTATGAGCTTGGAGCTTGACGAAGGACCTCAAAAATTGAAAATGGTGGACTGCAACACAGCCACTGTTGTGACATGCAGTGAGTTGCCGCGTCGCTCAACCGATCGATGTGAGTATTCCGCAACTCCCTCGTTGTATTCGCACTTATATTTCTTGCTTTGTATTCGATCCTTGTGACCGTAGAACTCCAACACAGTCAGGTCAAATAGAAGTCATATATTAGTTCCTGATTATGTGTCAGTCATTATAAAGACATATGTTTTTATGTATTCAGTTAAGTTTGCATGTTCAGATGTTAATATGGGCCATGGACCCATACTAACGATAAATAATTAGAGGAACGAGTAATAGTATAGTTATGATTGTTGAGTCATAAGCTTATGGGGTTAGTACGATCTATCCCCTGCCGGTAACATCTCCCGGATCAGGGATGTTACAAGAAATTAGTTTACACTAATTGATTTCATAAAGTGACTATTTGGTCACTTTAATCACAAATAATAATATTTTTTGACACTATAGTTTTAGCCATTGTTTTATACATTTTCAATGACCAAATATTAACCAAACAACATATAATGTATACCTAAAATCAATTTTGGAATCTTAACTTTCCAATGATATATCATTTTCCCAAATCCAACAAGATTCGATTATCGAATGAGCAAAAATCATATTGGTACTCTTTATGCCACTATTGGTGTAACTGTGAGTGTCCACAATAGGAAATAAAAAATTTGCCATCATCGAATCCAAATACTCCTGACACTTTACCAATCCTTTCATGTTTAATACTATTAAACAAACAATTGGGATTTACAAGTTCCAAATATTGTTGACATTCTACCAATCTATCGCTTTCTCGACTTCTACTCATAGCCAATCACATGTTTGGCCTCCAATGGTTCATAATCCAAATTTGACATCAATGGCAAGGGATGAAACCTTGAGTGCAATGGTAGTTCACATTAAGTGCTAGCCAATGTGAATAATCTATTCTTTTGTGTGGGAAACTAGCGTCAATATTCAATGAAGATTGGACACTAAAAAGTTCTCAAATATTCGATAAAATGATCAAATTTGTAGCCTTTCTTTTCTCTCAAAGTTGTAACCATAGAAGGCACCAAATGGTTCATTTTATAGACAACTAGGGATAAAATCCTTTGGTTTGATAAGATCACAAGTTTGAAATTAAAATCAATTTTTTTTTCATATCTTTAGGGTGTTAACATAGATGGGCTTAGGATAGATTGTGGTTGTTTAAACTTTCAAATAATTCGAATTTGAGATCAAATGGATAGTAAAAAATTCAAAATTTGATTTTTTTGTATCTACCATAGGTTAACCGATTTCTCCAATAGGTTAACCGATTTCTCTAATAGGTTAACTGATTACCATGGGCCAAAATTGGTCAAGTTTGGTTTTCAACCCATTTTAGACGTCCAATCTGATTCTAAGCACGCTCAAACTACTATTGATCATTTTCAAACACCCCTTACACTTTAAATGATTTTTACAATAATCAAATATATTGAAAATCATTAGCATAATATATTGTAATTGTTAACTTTACATCTTTAGCATTGACTAGCTCCATACTTTTTTGTGTGTGATCTATTCGATTCTCCTCAAGTTGGACATAAAATTGATTAATGATAACTTAATCAGATATAAATTACCCTCTAACAACATTCATCGTATGGTCGTTCTAATTTTAATGACCAATTTAACATTTAACAATGTGCTAAAGTTCTCAAATGAGAAAGAATGGCAAGGACCAATTTCATATATGATTCTCATATGATAATGTCTCTCGCCTCGTTATATCCTCATCGAATGACCTAGGTATAGATAATGTCTACCTTTATGGTCAAAAGTATGATGTTGTTATATTCGTGATCGTGCTAATCCAAGAATCTCATATAATAAGATTTTAGTGATATGGTTATAATCTTAATGCATTAATCATATATATATATATATATATATAATAGGGTATGATTGTGTTACTTGTTGATGTGTATGGAGATTATGAAGATGCAACACAAGAGATCAACAACACTAACAGATAACTTTTAGTTATGGAATTCATATTCCACTATACACATCCACAAGTACCACAATCACACCCTACGACTGGTTCTGTGAACCGGGAAATGAGAATGTCAAATTTACAATATCTATGTAAAAGCAACTGAAGACCTCAAGTTGTAGGACTACTCATATAATCATTACTTGAGAGTTTTCATAGACACATGGTCCAGCTAATGTGGGACAAATGCATCACAATATTCCACCATGCTCCGCAGTCACTCCCGACAATCACGCATATTAGATTTTAAAATAGTTCAACTAAATGGATAACAAGTGCCAAGTGCCCAATGCTCTTACTATAAGTCGGGTCTAGAAAATATGTGAACAAACGGATAACAAGTTAATACTTGATCATCGCATTAGGCAAGACATTCTTGCTTTAACTACGGATATGACTCGAAAAATGACCATAAACATAGCAGGTGGGAGGGATCCAATGGTCCTCCTAATGGTAGAAATGGAACAACTGAAAAAACTACTGGTATTCAAAAGATTATAAGCGCAAATGAACCTAGAATCACTTTTATAACTGGAGCCATTGCCATCATTTGCAGCTTAATTAGTGTTCAATATTTCTCTCTAACCTCCAAAATTTCTCTCCAAGTTCTTAAGTGTTCTTAGTATTATTAGATTTTTTTAGTGTTGGAGTTAAGGTTAAATTCAATTCGTCAGAATAGAAGAGCATTGTCTCTCTTGCTATTTCGTCATCGTTATATCATAGGAAACACATGTTGTTTAAATCTTTGAGTATTAGAGTGAATTAGGGGAATCTATTTAAAAAAAAAAATTATGTATTACATAGGCCTAATCATTCTAAACATGTTTTTAATTAATTTTTTCTTTACATGTTTTTAATTATGTTTTTGAAGGGTAATTTAGTAATGTGTTTATAACTTAGAGATCCCCTTAAGTAGTTAAATGCGTTTTGGATTAAGGATTCGAAGATAGGTCACCTTGGTCAAGAATAAAACCGTGAGGAGGGCGGGTCGGATCGTTGGGTTGGCAAACTTCCAAGGAGGACAATATCTAACTAGTTGGACAAGACTGACAAATGATAAGAGAGCCAGCTCTCCCAACCGATGTGTCAACGATAATATTGGGCTGATGGGATGAATTATAACATCTTATATTACTTGGGAGGTAGTTTGATAAGGGCAAGTAGGAGTGACAAGCTTCTAAAACTGATAATATTTTTCTAGTTGGACCAGAGCTTACAACTTATCCAATACAAAGGCTAGAACTTTTGTTTGTCTAGTCATCCTACGTATCCAAAAAAAAATCCAGAAAATCAAGATTCCACGAGAATATTATTGATGTGAAACTTTCTTTCAAATAATTGATGTGAAGACCCACAAGCTTTTGATTTGTGCTCATGGAAAATGTTCTTTTATTATTTATTTACTGTCTTTTTTTTGTAAAGCTCTACAGAACCAGATTTAAGCACTCTTTTTCTACAAGCAAAAAAGGAAAGATACAGTTCAACATTGAAGCCATCCAGGACTATTCCTTCCTTGATCTATCAAGCATAAAAATATATACATTTGCTGCTTACAAACAACAGTATCATCTTATCAATGGCAAACCAATGGCTGTGACTATAAGAGTTGAAGGGACTCCAAATTTAAGATGGTTCCAGAAAGATAAGTTGTACCCGAGATTTGGAGCACGGCGAGCTTGCTCACATACTATCAAGTTTGCAGCTGATCCCACCAGTGAGAGGTTCCCTGCTACTGAGCTAACCCAGGCTAATATGAGCCATGCCTTCTTCTCATTGGCCGCAGAAATTGCTGCCGCTGATGCTGCCACCCGGCCTCCAAGCAGGAGAACTAAGACGATAAACAGGTCATTATGAGCATCAAGGACATGAATAAATGGTTTACAATGAAAGCCATTTTGTTATATATCAGAAAGCTGCAAAAATACTGAAGCATATATTTATGAATATCAAATGGTATGTAACAAATCATGCATAAGTGTTCGGTAAATCCTTTTTCATACTGGCAAAGATGATAAATCAGAAGGAACACCAGAATAATTTTTTTTAAATATAATTATTGCATTTCATTTGACAACATGATGAAACTTCAGCTAATTTACTCTGTGGTAAATTACTAGAGATCATTTAGTCTATTATTTAGTACTTTTACAAACTTAAAGGAATTTGATAATGATTATAATTTTATGTTGCTTGCTTTAAAAGTAATCTCATTGACTAGATTTGTGCAAGAGAACATCAACAAACCAGTTGGAACATTGGAAGCGAAATTTGACAGGACTAGTATGACGGCAGCAAGAACTGCTATGCCACTAACTTGATCAATCTTTGCATAGGGCTCCATGAAATCCCATACAGCACTTGGGATTCCAGTTTTGTTAAAGCCATCAACTGTGATGAACATTCCACAGAAGAAAATTAGAAGCGAATAGGACACCTGGTCAAATGAACAGAAAAATCTTAAGTAAATACGATGCTCCAAAAGCAATTAGAATTAGACCTACAATGTGATAGCAGATCTTACCTTTTCAAGGCTTGGTCGAGCATCCTTGAAATCAATAACCACAAGAGCAAGTGCAGCAGTGATCGCTGTCCAGGACATGTTGAGACCCATAAGTAGAGAAACTAACATTCCTAGGGTTATGAGGTAAACACATGATTTCCACAATGTTCTCTTCCACCTACTGCTCAAATATTCTTCCTTTCCTTGTGAGAATTGCTGTGTTAGAACATTGGCCAATTCAGCTATTGATCCAACTCCTTTTGAAGGGACAGTTTCCTCCTTTCTCTGAGAACCCCCGACGTCAGTTGGCACCTCTTTTGATTCATTTGGTATCCTTTCCGACTCAGATGTAGCACTAGACACCCTGTTGATCTCATTCTCAACTGAACTACTTCGGTTTCTTAGAGTGTCAGATTGACCTATGTTTCCATTTACAAAGGGAGAGTTTTGAAAACTCGTAGATTCCACTCTAGAGTTCCACTCCTGAGAGTTTAATGATGTAAAATGTGACATTGTGGCTGGTGAGAATCGATGAGAAGTCATATCCTCTTCTGCAACAACTTCTGCGGTTCCATCTTCTTCATCCTTGTGAGAAGATAGCAATTTCCAGTACATGATAATAAGAATTAGAGCATTCGCAGCAACTCCCAAGAGCATTGCAGGGAGAATTCCTAATAGAAACTTTCCAAAAGGAATCTTACTTTCAACGACTATAACCAGGTTCTGGGGGTTGCCAATTGGAGTTGCCGACGACCCAATGTTAGCACTCGATGCAAGGGCCAGGAGAAATGGATGAGGGGGAAGATTATGTTGCCTAGCAAATTTCAATACAAATTCAGTCAAGACAACACAAGAGGTATCGTTGGTGAAAAGAGCACTTGAAATTGCTGAAATCAAGCAGATTCGACAAATTAAGTCCTTTGGTCCTCTGCTCTTCCACGAGAGCATCTTACCCAAATATTTGAACATATCTGCTCTTTCCAGATACACACTTACAACCATTGTCCCAAATAGAAGTCCAAGGATAGGGAGATCAATCGCAGCATAGGCTTCATCAGGGGTTATGACTCGGAAAATGACCATAAGCATGCCCCCCAGGAGGGATCCTGCAGTCCTCCCTATTGGTAGAAAAGGGACAGCTGGGAAAACTGCCAATACCCAAAAGATTGCAAAGGCTATTGAGCCCAGAACCACCTTTACTGTAGGCGCCATCGCCATTTTTCAAGCACAAATAAGCCGGTAATCTTTTTCTTAAGCAAACATCCAGAGGCTCAAAACATTAATCATTTGAACTCCTTAAACTTTTACCCCAAAAGAATAGCAAAGCCAGGAACCGGCACACAATATCATTTCTGCATGAAAATTCACCCTTCAGCCACTGTCACACATTCAAGGCAGGACTAAGAAACTCAAAGCATCCCCATTGAAAGTTTAGTTAACCAGTAATCAAACAGCCGGAGTGCAACTAGAGAACAAAGAAAAAATGCTAAAAGCAAGCCAGGAAATTACACAAACCAATGAGAATAATCAATCAAGCTTGCAATATGAATCCTGAGTAATTCACCTTCTCCTAGAAACTTCAATTAAATTTTCCATGAATCAACATTATTCAAAAGACCCAGAATAATTTATCTAATGCAGGACTGTACGATACAGTTATATATGAATGTTCAACATTATTTACAAGTCACAACTGCTATCTCCATGGCCATTTTAGTTAGCTTTTAAGCAAAATAAGAATCAAATTCAAGGTACCCAGATGCAATGAAACAGTAAAATGAACATACAAGTAAATCTAACCTGATATAAAAAGACTCTATGAACTGAAAATTTCAACCTCCAAAGAAAAACTGGACCTTATAAATGATCAAAAAATGTCATGTCACATCTCTGCATGTAAAGTACAAAACTTTTCTATAAAATTGAGTTATTTATGACAAACGTATTTGCAATTGGATGGACAAGATTCAGGAAGTTCTAAGAGAGTGTATCAGAATGCATAAACTGACATGAGCGACGAGGCTAACTTCTTCATGACACGTGATGGCCACGTGGTCACTTTTGAGCTAGTTTGTGAATTTGGATCCGATTTATACTCCACACTTTTTTTTTTATAATAATACACGATTAAAATTTAATTACATATTAATTATTTAGTAATTAATTTTTATAAGCAATTTTTTTAGTTAATATATTTTGGGCAGTCACTACGTGAAATCGCATCCAATCACATTACTTCATTAAAATAAAATTTTGATCCATATTTTTATTAATATAGTTTAAGATTTTTTGGATCCGTCCACTTTATTTTAATAGAAGATTATAATATGTCTTATTATTATAATATATTTCTTATTTTAGTGGATTTATTAATTTAATTTTATAATTTAATACTAAATAGTAAGATGCTTAAAAATATAGATAATAATATGTTTTTTATTTTAGTGTGTTATTAATTTAGTACTAAATCGCTAGGAGCTTAAAAATGCATATTATAATACATTTTTGTATTATAATAGGATTTTTTTTATAATTTTAATAGAAAATTATAATATGTCTTATATTATAATAAGTTTTTAAAAATATTTTTTTGTAGTATAATAGTTTTTTTAATAAAAGATTATAATATCTCTTATTATTGTAATAACTTTCTTATTTTAATAGATTTATTAATTTAAATTTAAAACTTAAAGATAGAGATTATAATACGTTTTCATATTACAATGTATATCTAATTTTAATAATCGATTATAATATATTTTATTATCGTAATAAGTTTTTTATAATAAATTTTCCATATTATAATAGGTTCTTATTTTAATACATTCATTAATTTAATTTTATAATTTAATATTAAGATGTCAGTGGTACGATAATGATACTTAAAAATATTTAATGTTTTATTATGTGTGAGAATTGGGGATATAGATCATAAATCCCTAAAGGGATGGGACCCTCGAGGTCCCTCACCCCATTAGGGTAGGGATGAAGAATGAAAAATTAAAAAAATTAATGCCAAAAGACGAGGGCAGAAAAAATTAATATTCATTTTTATTCAAGAAATAGTAGGGATCAGGTAAAATCCACTTCCTATCTTCATTACTCATTTAAATTTTATTATTTATTTTAATTTTTTTTAAAGATATTTAAATTATAATTTTACTAAATAAAAAGTACGTTAAATTTAATATATACACACACACAATAAAAATAATGTTGGAAAAATGCTTATGAGTAAGCATTTTGAGGCTCAATTTTAAGCATGATCCACTTCGTGTTAGTGGTTCTTATTGAATGATTCGGATACTCCTCCGTGAGTACTTCGAAATGGTATATTCATATGCTTAAAATGGTGCTTGTGTGAATGAGAAATTGTTGCTCAAAGTTCACCCATTGGTGTTGGAAAATAAAGAGAAGTGAGCTTGTCCATATGAGAAAGCTATAGAGAGAATATTAAGCTTATATATGATGCTATATAGATGGGTAAGATTGTAAGGATATAAGCTCTCTCTACGTGCGCTATGGGTTGGGAGCAGTGGGGAGGCTCTCTCGTCAACGGGCGCGGGGGGGGGGGGGGGGAGGGGGGGTGGGGGGGGGGGGGGGGGGGGGGGGCAAATCAATCCGAACCAAGCTTGGCTCGTGTGCACCCGCGTGTCCTGCGTACACGAATGCCGGACCAAAATGTGCAAGCCCGGCCCACCGAATTTTTAATTTTCTCTACAATTTTTCCAAGCCTTTTGTAATTCCATAACAGCTAATTTAATTAGCTTGGTGGTTACATAGTTTAATTTCCATTAGTGCTAATTTAATTAGCTTAGTGGTTACAACAATGTGTAACATCTCCCATTATGAAATTTAATTGGCTAGTTAATTTATATTAATTGAGATGTATTTTCTTTTCCTATATAAACAACATCAGTTCTTGTTTTCAAAATAGGGATTAAAAAGTAGAAAAAGACATAGCGCACACACGAAAGATCATTTTCTTTGTTTTGTTAAAAGGAGAGTTCAAATACTTTGTGGTTCGTTGGATACGAGTCTGGTGGTGCCCTTTCTCGTACGTTTCCGTTGTATCCTAAGAAATAATCGTCCACGTTCTTCTACTGCACCTACGGTAGGGGACGAATTTATTTTAAGGATATTGTTGTTTTACAACAAGCCTCGGAAAGTTCTGATCAGCCTCTGCCTTCAGCTTCTGCCTTTGCCTGCCTCAGCATCTGCCATCAGCCTCTGCCTCCGACTTTGTTCATCAGCCTCTGCCGTCAGCCTCTGCCGTCAGCTCTTCTGCCTCTGCTCTGCCTCTGCCTGCCTTAGCATCTGCCATCAGCCTCTGCCCCGACTTTGTTCATCAGCATCTGCCATCAGCCTCTGCCTCCGACTTTGTTCATCAGCCTCTGCCGTCAGCCTCTGCCGTCAGCTTCTGCCTCTTCCCTTCAGCCTCTGCCTCCGCTCTCAGGGTCTGGCTCTGCCCTTCAGCCTCTGCCTTCGCTCTCAGGGTCTGCCTCTGCTCTCAGCCTCCGCTTTCAGCCTCTACCGTCAGGGTCTACTCCCAGGGTCCACCGTTAGGGTCAGTTTGAGGATAATTGTAATATTTGTCATATTTGGATTTCCCAATTACCGTGAAATAATTGTAATCATTGTAACTTACAGTCTTAAAACAAATTCGACTCTGTGGATATGGAAATCAGTCCAAACACAGTAGATCCGAATATGGCAGCTTCGGCTGGCCAAAATGTAGTGGCAGCCCCCGTGGCTGACCAAACTGCAGTGGCAGCCTCTTCGGCTGACCAACTTGCATCAGCCTCTGGGCTTAATATGGCAGCCGCTGTGGCTGGCCAAGGTGTTTCTGCCTCTATGGCTAGGCAACCTGTTGGACATGTGAGCCATGTCAATCCGGCCGCGGAAAAACCTGAAAAATTCAGTGGACAAAATTTTAAACGGTGGCAACAGAAAATGTTTTTCTACTTGACCACGTTGAACCTTGCGAGGTTCCTAAAGGAAGATGCTCATGTACCCAAAGAGGGTGAGACTGATTTTCAAGTGATCAGTGCGATCGATGCTTGGAAACATTCTGAATTCCTATGTAGGAATTATGTGCTGAATGGACTATGTGATTCCTTGTACAGTGTGTACGCCGGAGTGAAAACAGCAAAAGGGCTTTGGGAATCTTTAGATCGGAAATATAAAACTGAGGATGCCGGTACTAAGAAATTTGTCGTAGGCCGATTCCTAGATTTTAAAGGTTGATTCCAAAACTGTGTTGAGCCAAGTACAAGAACTGCAGATTATTCTAGCAGAAATTCATGCTGAGGGAATGAGTTTAAGTGAAACCTTCCAAGTAGCCTCAATAATTGAGAAACTACCACCATGGTTGGAAAAATTTCAAGAATTATCTGAAGCATAAGCGAAAGAAATGAGCATTGAAGACTTGGTTCTTAAGCTCCGAATTGAGGAAGATAATGAATATCTGACAAGAGAGAATATCTCATGAGGCCAAGGCAAATGTTGTTGAACATGGCCATAAGAACAAGAACCTCAAGAACAATGGTCAAAGATGGGCCCTAAAGAGGAGTTTCCAAGAAATCGAAATTTCAAGGAAGATGCTTCAATTGTGACAAAATGGGTCACAAATCTTCTGAGTGCAGATTGCCGAAGAAGAAAAAGAAAAAAGAGGCTAATAAGATGGAAAACGTGACTCAAGATGTTTCAGATATTAACATCTCTGCTGTTGTTTCTGAGGTGAATCTGGTGGGTTCTAACCCAAGAGAGTGGTGGATTGACACTGGTGCCACTCGACAATGTATGCTCGGACAAGAGCATGTTTTCTTCACTTGAACCTGCTGGTAATGGGGAAAAGATATACATGGGAAATTCAGCAACATCTGAGATTGAAGGTCAAGGAAAGGTGATTCTGAAGATGACCTCGGGGAAAGAGTTGACTTTGAACAATGTTCTGTATGTACCTGAAATACGGAAGAATCTTGTGTCTGGATCGCTTCTGAACAAGCATGGATTCCGGATGGTGTTCGAGTCTGATAAAGTAGTTTTGACTAAAATGGGATGTATGTGGGAAAAGGTATGTAACTGATGGGCTTTTAAGCTCAATGTAATGGTTGTTAAACCCAAGAATATCAATAAAGATAGTTCTTCTTCTTATATTGTTGAGTACTCTAATCTATGGCATGGTAGATTAGGACATGTTAATTTTAATTCATTGCGGAAATTAATTAACATGAATCACATTCCCATTTTAGAATTGATAACAAACATAAGTGTGATACTTGTGTTGAGGCAAAACTAACAAGATCATCTTTTCATAATATTGAAAGAAACTCTAAACCACTTGATCTAATTCATACCGATGTATGTGATTTTAATTCAATACAATCGAGAGGCGGTAATAAATATTTTATTACCTTTATTGATGATTGCACAAGATTTTGCTATGTGTATTTGATGAAAAGCAAGGACGAAGCTATAGAGAAATTTGTTCTCTATAAGAATGAAGTTGAGAACCAACTGAATAAAAGAATTAAGGAGTTAAGAAGTGATCGTGGTGGTGAGTATGTTTTCCCTTTTGAATCACTTTGTGATAAAATGGAATCATACATCAAACCACAGCTCCTTATTCACCTCAATCCAATGGGATTGCGGAACGGAAGAATCGTACCTTGAAAGAGATGATGAACGCTATGTTAATCAGCTCTGGCTTACCTCAGAATATGTGGGGAGAAGCTGTCTTATCAGCTAATTACCTTTTAAATAAGGTACCACGGAAAGAAGCAGGGAAAACTCCTTATGAGATGTGGAAAGGAAGAGTACCTTCCTATAAATTCCTACGAGTGTGGGGGTGTCTTGCCAAGGTAGTTATTCCCTCCACCTAAAAAGGTGAAGATAGGACCAAAAACTGTTGATTGCATTTTCATAGGATATGCACATAACAGTAATGCTTATCGATTTCTTGTGCATGAGTCTAATATACCAGATATTCACAAGAATACGATAATGGAGTCGAGGAATGCATCCTTTTTCGAATACGTTTTTCCTTGTAAAACTAATTCGAATTCAAATGTGCACAAACGAGCACATGAGACTATCATTGAAGATAGTCAGGACCGAGAACAAATAAATGTTCCAGAGGATCAACAAGTTGTTGAACTTGAACCAAGACGTAGCAAAAGAGCTAGAACGGAAAAATCATTTGGTCCAGATTTTCTGACATTTTTGCTAGAAAATGAACCTCAAAGCTATAACGAAGCTGTAAGGTCAGCTGATGGTGCTTTGTGGAAAGATGCCAATAGTGAAATTGAATCCATCTTACAAAATCACACCTGGGAGTTAGTGGATCTTCCTCCAGGATGTAAACCTTTAGGGTCCAAGTGGATTTTCAAAAGGAAAATGAAGGCAGATGGATCAATTGATAAGTACAAAGCAAGACTTGTAATTAAAGGTTACAGACAACGTGAAGGTCTTGATTACTTTGATACTTACTCTCCTGTAACCAGAAAATTCCATAAGGATGATACTAGCGATTGCAGCTTTGCGCAATCTTGAGGTACATCAATGGATGTGAAAACAGCCTTTCTGAATGGAGATTTAGATGAAGAAATCTACATGGAACAACCTGAAGGCTTTATAGCTCCAGGACAATGAAAGAAAGTCTGTAAGTTAGTTAAATCCTTGTATGGATTGAAACAAGCTCCGAAACAGTGGCATAAAAAGTTTGATGACACCATGTTGGCAAATGGTTTCAAAATCAATGAATGTGATAAATGCATTTATGTCAGAGATACAGAAGTTGGCTATGTCATTTTATGTCTCTCTACGTTGATGACATGCTGATTGTCGGGAGTAATGTTAAAATGGTGAAATCTACCAAGAATATGCTGAAATCCAAGTTTGACATGAAAGACATGGGTCTAGCAGATGTCATTCTGGGAATAAAGATCTCGAGAAGTCCTGATGGACTTATTCTTGATCAGTCGCACTATGTGGACAAGATTCTTGGTAAATTCAATAATGATGATTTATGTGTGGCTAGAACTCCTTTAGATGTGAGTCTACACCTATCGAAGAATAGGGGAGGTATATCTCAAGTAGAATACTCTAGAGTGATCGGGAGTTTGATGTATCTATCGAGTTGTACAAGGCCTGATATAGCCTGTACAGTAAACAAGCTCAGCAGATATACGAGTAATCCAGGGGTTGATCACTGGAAAGCAATAGTGAGAGTACTTAGGTACTTACGTTTTACTCGTAATTATGGGTTGCACTATCATAGATATCCAGCTGTAGTCGAATATAGTGATGCTAATTGGATATCTGACATGAAAGACTCAAAGTCTACCAGTGGCTATGTGTTTACACTAGCAGGTGCAGCTATATCATGGAAATCCTCCAAACAGACTGTGATAGCCAGATCTACAATGGAATCGGAATTCATTGCATTAGATAAGTGTGCTGAAGAAGCAGAATGGCTTCGAAATTTTCTGGAGGATATTCCAAGTTGGCCTAAGCCAGTGCCAGCAATTTGCATTCATTGCGATAGTCAATCTGCAATTGGAAGGGCACATAATAATATGTATAATGGTAAGTCTAGACATATTCGTCGTAGACACAATACCGTTAGACAATTACTCTCTACTGGAGTTATTTCGATTGACTATGTAAAGTCAAAGGATAACATTACGGATCCGCTAACCAAGGGTTAAATAGAGAGTTGGTTGTGAATGATCAATCATCGAGGGGAATGGGACTAAAGCCCATTAGATAAATGTTTATTACGAAGGAAAACCCAACCTTGTTGACTGGAGATCCCAAGATCTAGGTTCAATGGACAACCTACTCGTAAAAGACATAATTGGATCACTGTGGGGGTTACCCTCTAGTCCATTCCTATGGTGAAATGAAATAGTGATGCTCGTATGGATAAAGGTTAAGCAAAGGCTTTTAATGATTCTTTTGCGTCGGGAATCCGAACAGAGTATTACGAGATACTCTTAAATAAGAAATCACCTATGTGAGAGAGAAGTGGGGCCGCTTCAAAGGGAATTGTACGGGGCACAATTTTTAGAAACTCTTGCAGAACCAGGTTGATGTTCATGGCCAAAATGAACATAATAATGAGAACTCAGATGTGTTAGGCTAAATATCTGTGTGATATATATTCTCTATTTACATGAACGGCAGTACAGTTCAATGACATCGCGTCCACTGTCAGCCAGTAAATGAATATATTTTCACAAGGGAAGGTTCAAAGGAGGCCTACCTATCCTATGCAGGTGTTGAACCGTTGAACTCTTCTAGGTCAAAATAAAATGTTTTATAAAAATTTTTATTTGACGTTTTTCGCCAATTTCATTCATGTGGGGGATTGTTGGAAAAATGCTTATGAGTAAGCATTTTGAGGCTTAATTTTAAGCATGATCCACTTCTTGTTAGTGGTTCTTATTGAATGATTCGGATACTCCTCCGTGAGTACTTCGAAATGGTATATTCATATGCTTAAAATGGTGCTTGGGTGAATGAGAATTGTTGCTCAAAGTTCACCCATTGGTGTTGGAAAATAAAGAGAAGTGAGCTTGTCCCATATGGGAAAGCTATAGAGAGAATTAAGCTTATATATGATTACTCATATAGATGGGTAAGAGTTGTAAGGATAGAGGCTCTCTCTACGTGCGCGGGGGGGGGTGCAAATCAAATCTGAACCAGCTTGGCTCGTGTGCACCCGCGTGTCCTGCGTACACGAATACCGAACCAAAATGTGCAGGCCCGGCCCAACCGAATTTTTAATTTTCTCTACAATTTTTCCAGCCTTTTGTGATTCCATAACAGCTAATTTAATTAGCTTGGTGGTTACATAGTTTAATTTCCATTAGTGCTAATTTAATTAGCTTAGTGGTTACAACAACAATGTGTAACATCTCCCATTATGAAATTTAATTGGCTAGTTAATTTCTATTAATTGAGATGTGTTTTCTTTTCCTATATAAACAACATCAGTTCTTGTTTTCAAAATAGGAATAAAAAGTAGAAAAAACATAGCGCACACACGAAAGATCATTTTCTTTGTTTTGTTAAAATGAGAGTTCAAATACTTTGTGGTTCGTTGGATACGAGTCTTGGTGGTGCCTTTCTCGTACGTTTCCGTTGTATCCTGTGAAATAATCGTCTCACGTTCTACTGCACCTACGGTAGGGGAAGAATTTGTTTTAAGGATATTGTTGTTTTACAACAAGCCTCGGGAAAGTTCTGATCAGCCTCTGCCTTCAGCTTCTGCCTCTGCCTTCGCTCAGCATCTGCCATCAGCCTCTGCCTCCGACTTGTTCATCAGCCTCTGCCGTCAGCCTCTGCCGTCAGCTTCTGCCTCTGCCTGCCTCATATCTGCCTCAGCCTCTGCTCCGACTTTGTTCATCAGCATCTGCCATCAGCCTCTGCATCCGACTTTGTTCATCAGCCTCTACCGTCAGCCTCTGCCGTCAGCCTCTGCCGTCAGCTTCTGCCTCTGCCCTTCAGCCTCTGCCTTCGCTCTCAGGGTCTGACTCTGCCCTTCAGCCTCTGCCTCGCTCTCAGGGTCTGCTCTGCTCTCAGCCTCCGCTTTCAGCCTCTACTGTCAGGGTCTACTCTCAGGGTCCGCCGTAGGAGGTAATTGTAATATTTGTCATATTTGGATTTCCCAATTACCGTGAAATAATTGTAATCATTGTAACTTAAAATAATAATAACTTGAATGAAATAATTTAATATATAATAAAATCATTTTTCTAATGAGGGATCCCTCGTTTTATTAAGCTGTGAACTAAACAAAAAAATTTAAAAAAACTGAATTTAAATCTCTTATACATATTGTGATGTGTGTAATAGATAGTATCAAAATTGTGGGATATGTATAACTTTTTTTTTTTTGAAAATGTAATTATTTAACGAGTATTTTTTAAATGACTTAAATCTATTACAAAATAAAATATTTGTTATAAGGTTCGGGGGCCTCTTTAGGGATCTCTTTTATTATTCGTGATCATTGTCCCCTCCCCTGAAAAAAATTACAAAGAGACGGAGATATTTACAAATCGTCGAGGATGGGTAAGGAATATCGATCCCCGCACCTCACATCCTGTTTTCCATCTTTAAATATGGATTGCAGAAATCCCTAGGGACAGGGTCCCTCAGGCCATCCCTAATTAGGAACGGAAATCATTGATGAAAAATTAAAAAAAAATGTTGAGGACATGATTATTAATATCTATTTCTTATACAGGGAAGGAATGCGAATCAAGTAAAATTATCATCTTTCCTCATTGCCCATTTAAGTTTTAATTATTTATTTTTTAAAAAACTTAGTAAATATATTTAAATTACAATTCGTGTGTGTGTATAAGCGTACATGGTTTAAATGAAATAATTATTAGATAGTAGGTAGGTAGGTAGGTAGGTAGAAAGAAAGTAATTTTCTAATAAGAATTCTCTTATTATATAGATTTATATAAGATTTATCATCAATTTTTTTGGATATATATGTTTTATTTTTGGAGTAATATATAGTTCAACTAATATATTTTAAATGATTTAAATTTATTTAAAGTAAATTTATTTGTAATTAAAAGTTTGGGTCCCCTTGAGGATCCTTTTTATTATTAAGATATCATCATCTCTTCTCCTGAAATAATTACGAAAAGATGAAAAAAAAATGGACATTTAATAATTTTCGGGGACGGATCCGAAGATTTCGACATGAATTAACGTTAATAAACTTCAAAGAACATGGACTATAATATTATTCAAAAATTGTGTTAATATATTTCTTTTTTTCTTTGAACATTTCTTAGCTTTTTTATTCGTGTTGATGTGTCATAGTGTATATTATATTATTATCTTATTAATAATAAAAAACTAAAAGTCAACTGATGTTTAACACATCTCAAGTAATAATTGATAATTATGGACAATAGAAAATCTTGAATTGGGATAGAGATTCGAGATCTTATATCATTCAATATGATATTCGAGATAATCTTTCATTCTAAATAAAAATTAAGGCGAGATTCAAGATTATTTTTTCTCGAATTGGGATCTCAAATTTTCGATTCGAGATTCTAAATGATTTTCATCTCAATTCAACAATTGGTGTGAGATTCAAGGCGGTACTGGATTGAAAAATCTTGACCTGTCCTTATCAATTGTTGTCTATATTGAAAATATGTGAGACTATTTTAACTTAAATTGTGAGTCATTGATCTCATATATCCTAATGGTGGTGACTTCAAATCAAAATATCATTTAATAATGTCAATTTATCCACCATTAGATTGAATAAAATCAACGAGTTAAAATTATGAAAAAAATTTAAGTTAAAACTAGTGTGAGGTTGGCTCTTTGTGTGGGTTGTTAAAATTTAAATATTATTTTCTTATCTTTTTATATTAAAAGTTTGGTGTCTTTCTTTCCAAAGCACCACGTGATTTTTCTCTTTTCCTTTTAAAGCGTCACATGTAATTTCTCTTTTATTTAAAAGATATAAATTTTATACATAATTAGATTCTTATTTAAATTTTTTATTATTATAACAAAATAACATATAAATAATTCTCAACTCACACAAATAGCAGGCCCCACGCTAATAATAATAAAAGATTTGATGAGGATCAAATTATGAATAGGATTCATATATTTTATTAAAAGAGAAATCTTATGTATCACTTAAGAAAAATTATATATGGTGCTTTAGGAAAGAATACACTAAAATTTTATATATACTAGCGTGGGGCCCGTTTTTTACACGGGTTATTAAAATATAATATCCCGAGTTTTCGTAACAGTTCTGGAAGGTTCAGATTGAAGTTTAGGTCTCGGAACGAGACGATGTCGAAAAATAACAGTTTAAGCATTGAAAAATGTGTTGGAATGTCTTATAGTGGAATCTCATTATATTGGAAATAGCGAAATTCGAAAGAATTGGCTACTCGATTTTTAGATACGGAGAAAGTTTCATTGTTTCAGTTATAAAAATAGCAAACGAACTCCGATTAAGTTGATTTTCATTCTGTTGGAAAGGTTTTTGAAGACGAACAAATTTGGTGTTGAATACTTTTTGAAATTTATACCACAAAAGCTTTAAAATTATAAATTTCTGAAAGAGCCCAATGGTAAGGGTCTGTTTGTAATTATACGGAATATTCGTAATTTTCTGAAAATTTATTATAAATACTCAGAAATTGCATCAGTGATCATAATTCTCAAAAGTTTACATTTGTCCCCTACCCCATTTTGGCGTTAGTGGAGTTGTTGGGCCACCATTTGGCAAACGGCCATCGTTGGCTAGTACGATGGCCAATGAGGGTGTGACGTCCACCTTCAATCCTATGGTGGCCGGCGGCAACCTTATAGACATCGAAATCCGACAAAAATAAGAGAGAAACGTGCGCCATTACCTATTCTAATTTTGGCTCATTGTTTCATTTCACGACTCGAGCCACCCGTCAAATCAAAACCCTCATATGGTACTATGAGATGGTGGTGACAGTTTTTCCGATCCGTACTCAGTTGTATGTAAAAAAAGGAAGAAATAAATGGTCAATAGTAACCTCTGTGTGAACAATAGCTCCGATTCGAATTTCGTCAATTTTTACATGTTCGTGGGAGCATTGGGAGTCAATTAGTACCCTCAGAATTTTGGTAAGAACTCCCTGTAAAAATCTCATTATTTTAGTTAAGTTTGTTTGTATTCATATGCTTTTAGTAATGTCGAAGGGTGATGTAATGACTTGAATTGAATTGGATAAGTTAGAATATATTGAATTTATACTTTTGATAGAATTCGAGTGAAATCGGAATGAATTAAATGTTGGGATTAGCGAGTTTTCAATAAAATCAGATCTCGTGCATTTCCGTGCTTTAATGAATGTAATGATGAATATGAATTAATTATGATGATATGATGATGTTTAGATGGTTCCGGATAGTTTTCGAGGTTTTAGGATCATTCCGTTGCGTTATCAAAAGTTTTTACGAAAGATTTTTCGAAAACGCGTTTGCATATTTAAGCTACTGGATTGACATAAAATAATGTATAGTGATGTAATAAGAGTATTAGACTTGTTTTATGTGGTCCAAGTAGTTTATTTTAATAAGTCGGTAGTTCCGCTGAGATCTTGATCACGTTTTGTAATTTATTTTGACAGATTTGACAATTATCAAAAGTGTTCGGGAAATCAGGTAAGTAACTCATGCAATGAGTACTTGATTTTTTGATTCATGTTTTAAATAAATAGAGTGATGGTTATGTGTGTATATATTGTATGTCTCTGTATTTGTTTGTGAAAGCGCAAATATATCCTGTTATTGAATAACGTGAATGCCAAATTTAATGTAACCTATAATACGAGTTAACGATTAAAGATGATTGGATTTGAGGTTTTATTTGATAAGTTATTTGGGTATATGTGTATGCGATTCCTTTGAAATGCACAGAATGGAACTCGAGTTGTGAGTTTGATGTATATGTGTAGATATGGATATTTGATTTCGTAGATGATGATTGGAAAAAAATGGTGTATGAAAGGTTTAGAGATGTTTGAAATGTTAGGATAAGACGGGGATAGTTAAGATGTGGTTTGGGAACGAAGCTTGAGATAAGTTAGTTTGTTTTGTTTATGAGATATGGTAAGTACAAGAGTTAGATATATATGAGGGCGTTGGTGTATCCATCTTTATAGAGATTATGAAAGTGTTTTGATAAAAAAAAAATTTAGGTGTTTTGATTTTGATTATAAAGGATAAAGAATATGTTTCCGCCTCGATGCTTGATTAATATTTTCATATTTTGGGATTTATATAAATGTTTCCGTCGAGGTGCTTGTTGATATGTTTCCGTCCCGGCACTTGCCTCTTATTTTACTATTTATGACTTATGATTATGTTTCTATCGGGGAGCTTGTTAAGAGGTCCTGACCATCAAAAAATGATCGGCCTACTACTTTATCGACATGGTCTTGTTCGTACACTGTTCGATTTGTGCGAGCGACTCAGACAGTGGACGCTTGATAAATATTTTGAAAATTTTGTTTATGAGAGAATGATTTTGAATGATATACATTTTATCTGTGATCATGTTTTCAAATATTTATCTTTGATCTAAACATATTTGTGCTTTGAGAAAAGAATGATTTCAAAAGAATTACATTTTGTTTAAGATATATTTCGATATCGTTTATGATATTATTTGATAAGATATACTTCTGTCACGATACTTGTACTTGATTTTATGGTTTTATGATTTTTGAATCCATGGTGGTGCTTGCATAAGGCTCTGTCCAACTGTAGTGGACTGGTATGCTATCTTCTATCGGCATGAGCTTGTTTCCTTCTTTCTCCAGTCTATGCGCGCGATTCAGACATTGGGCCCTTATTATATTTCGTCCTGTTGAGTTGGTCATATACACTTGATATGGTTTTCGATGAAAATGGTTTTCAAAATTGATTTTGATTTCAACAAAGAGTTTTCATGATGTGTTTTCGAAATGATTTGAAAGTGATGGTTTCATGTTCTATGTTGGATGACGTATGTGATTGTTTATGTAAGAGTTTAATGTTGATTTATATATTTGTGTATGACTACCGGTTACACAATGGCTTATATATGGATATGGATATGTATATATGTATATATATGTAAATGTTAGTGTTAGAAATGTTATCAAATAGGTATGATTGCCAAGTGAAAAATTTGAGGATCAATATATTTGTGTCATTCGAATTTGTAAAGATATGTTTGTGTAAATAATATTCAGATACATATGTTTCTGGTATGTGAATGATTTAGAGATCGGTACACGTTATATCCTCTGATTTGTAAAAGGTAAATGCATTCTAGACATGGACACCAACCATTGTAGAGTCTTCATAGAAATGATATTAATGGAGTTTTGGTTAACAATAGAATTTAGTCGTAGTATGTATCATAATCTTCAATTGCAAAGTTCTATTTAAGCTTTTGGTTTATGCTTAGTTTTAACTCGTATGTTGATATACGATGTTTTATACTTGGCTTATATTCTTTTATCGTGCTCGGTACAAGCGTGGTTACTTACTGAGCCATACCTCACATCGAACCAGTTTGTTAGTTTTGCAGGTGGGCAATCATATCGATCAGCCATCAAGTTTGGGATGCTTATGCTTGAGGCGAAGGATCATCCAAGTTGAAGTCACCTACTCTAGAGCCCTAGAAAATATCATATAATTTTAGAAGTCATGATGATTATGTTATTTTTCTTGTTTTGCATGTAGTTTTATATATATGTAAATAAAAGATTTTAATTTGTACGTGGGCACAGAGTCCTTGATTATTATTGCTTGATATGTCTTGTGTGGATCATATGTCCTTTTTTATTTATTTGATATCCTTTACAGGTTGTGTTAATGTTGAACTGTGATCTAGGTTATCCAACTTTTCGGACGAGTCATGCCCGTTTTTCATAAATTTTGAGGCATATGGAGATGGGTTATTCATGTCTCATATATGTAACGTTATGCCAATGGTAGGGTGTTATAGAGTGGTATCAGAGCGAAAAGGTTTAGATGTCGGTGACTACAACTACATGATAACTGATCACCTGAGTAAGTTCCTATTATGAGTGGACCATATAGGTCTATTTTTTAAACTTGATTTAGCTTTTCTGATGTATAAGGTAATGTGTTAAGATTTGGATCTGATATGGATTATATTTCTTTGATGTGTATGATCTGATGTGACATGATATAGCTTGACTTTGATATGAATGGAGTAGACTTCATGATATTTGGCGTGATATGATCTGATGTGATTGATTTGATACGATTGAATGTGATGTGAATAATTTTGTTACGGATTGGATGATTTTTGGTGTGATTTGATGTAATATGAATTGCTATATTTTGATTTGATATGATTTGATCCTATTACGATTCGATATGTATGGAAAATTCCGGATGCATGAGTATTAGTAGGATTCTATATTGGCATGATTGGAATTCATTCAATATGTCGGTTTTGATTTAATTTGGATAGTGTATTGAATTGGTCTGATGTGAATTGATGGATATGATTTTCTTTTCTTTGGCTTGAATTTGACATGATGTGATTGGATCTGTACTGCAATGAATGTGGGACTTTTGACGACGTATAGAGTAAGATAACTCTTAGATATATATAAGATGGTTTCTGCATATGTGTTTAGCTTCGATTGATCAGATATTACGATTGGGAAATTTCGAAGATAAAATTTTTATAGGGAAGGGAGAATGTAATATCTCGAGCTTTCGGAACGATTCTAGAAGGTTCTCGAATTGAATTTAGGTCTTGGAATAAGACGATGCCAAAGAATAAGAGTTTAAGCGTTTAAGCGTTGAAAAATATGGTGGAATATCCAATAGTAGAAACTCGTTGCATTAGAAATCGTGAAATTCGAAGGAATTGGCTACACGATTTTTAGATATGGAAAAAATTTCGTTTCAACTATAAAAATAGCAAATGAACTCCGATTGAGTTTATTTTTGATCCGTTGGAAAATTTGAAGAATAACAACTTTTTGTTGAATATTTTTTGAAATTTACACTAGAATGGTTTCAAAAATATGAATTTTCTGAAATAGCCTAATGGTAGGGATCTGTTTATAATTTTACAAGTTATTTCGTAATTTTCCAAAAATCTATTATAAATACTCATAAATTTTGAAAATTGCATCAGTGGCCATAATTCTCAAAAGCTTCCATTCAGCCCTTCTTCCTCATTTTGGCGTTAGTGGAGCTGTTGGACCGCTGGTTGGCGCGACGGCCCAGGAGGGTGCGCCGGCCACCCTTCGTCCTATGGTGGCCAGCGGCGACCCTATAGACACCGGAATCCGACAAATATAAGTAATAAACGCACGCCATTACACATTCCATTCCCGACTCGTCACTTCATTTCATGACTCAAGACACCCACCAAATCGAAACCCTCGAAGAGTACTACAAGGTGGTGGTGATGATTTTAATGATTCGTGCTCGATTGCATGTAAAACGATGAAGAAATAAATAGTGAATAGTAACCTCCATGTGTTCGTGGGAGCGTTGATAGTCTCTTGGTACCCTCAGAATCTCAGTAAGACCTACCGGCAAAAATCTCATTATTTTAGTTATGTTAGTTTGTATTCAGATACTTCCAGTAATATCGTAGAGTAATGTAATGACTTTTATTGAATTGGATAAGTTAGAATATATTGAATTTGTGCTTTGGATAGAATCTGGGTGAAATCGAAATGAATTGGATCGATCCGGTGGGATTAGAGAGTTTCCAGTAAAACATAATCTCGTGTGTGTCTGTGCCTTAATAAATGTAATGATGGGTATGATTTAATTATGATAATATGATGGTGTTTAGATGGTTCTGGATAGTTTCGGAGGGTTTATGATCCTTCTGTTGCGTTATCGCAAGTTTTTATGTCAGAAAATACATAACTTACATAATTAAGCTATTGGATTGACATAGTACAATGTTAGATTGATATAGAACATTGTATAATGATATAATAAGATTATTAGACTTGTTTTAGGTGCTCCGGATAGTTTGTTTTAGTAAGTGGAGAATTCTGCAAAACTGCGATCCTGATAACGTTTTGTAATTTATTTTGAAAGATTTGACTAGAATCAATAGTGTTCTGGAAACTAGGTAAGTAACCCACGCAATGAGTATTTGATTTGTTGACTCGTGTTTTAAATAGATATAGTGATAGTTATGTGTGTATATATGTATGTCTCTGTATTTGTTTGTGAGAGCGTGAATATACCCCGTTATTGAATAACGTGAACGACAGTTTTATTGTTACCTAAAATACGAGTTAGATATTAATGATGATTGGATTTGAGGTGTCAATTGATAAGTTTTTTTGGGTATATGTGTATATGATTCCTTTGAAATGTAGGGAATGAGACTCAAGTTGTGGGTTTGACGTATAAACATAGCTATGGATATTTGATTTCGTAGATGATGATTGGAAAGAAATGGTGTATGAAGGGTTTAGAGATGTTTGAAATGTTAGGATAATATGATGATAGTTAAGATATGGTTTGGGAACGGAGCTTGAGATAAGTTGGTTTGTTTTGTTTATGAGATATGGTAAGTACATGGGTTAGATATTTATGAGGGTGTAGGTGTATCCATCTTTATAGAGATTATATATAGTTTAAGTTAACCAACCACCACGGGTTTGGGTTGGCTAAAGCCACAGGTATAAGTGGTTCAATTTATCGGTGCATGTTTGAATATTGTGTGTGTGTGTGTGTGTGTGTGTGTGTGTGTGTGTGTGTGATGTGAATTCAATGTGTTTCCAAGTACGCTTTATTCTATGATGTTAATAGTCTTGAATTTTATTGGGTGATGTACCAGACTTGTACGCATCTTGTTGAATGATGATGGTTAAAGGTATATTTTGCGATGAATCTGAAATATGAATGAATATATTTATTTTTTGTTATATGAATGTCTTATTTTATGTGCTTCGATATTTTGATTTATGTTTTGAGATTTTGGTATTTAATTCAATGAATGAAATTATTTTGATAAAAAGAAAGATTTTGGGTATTTTGGTTTTGACTATAAAGGATAAAGAATATATTTCCATCTCAATGCTTTATTCACTTTTTCATATTTTATGATTTATCGATATGTTTCTGTCGATGTTCTAGATGATATGTTTACGTCACGGTGCTTGCCTCTTATTTTTATGATTTTTGACTTATGAATATTTTACTATTGGGGCGCTTGTTATAGGGTTCTGACCATCGTAAAATGACTGACCCACTACTCTATTTATATGATCTTGTTCGTATAATTTCTGGTCTGTGCATGCGACTCAGACAGTGGACGCTTGATAAGTATTTTGAAAATTTTATTTACGCTAGAATGATATTGAATGATATACATTTGATCTTTGATCACGTTTTCAAAGATTTATCTTTGATATAAACATATTTGTGTTTTGGAAAAGAATGATTTCAAAAGAATTATGTTTTGATTAAGATATATTTCAAATCGTTTACGATATTATTTGATATGATATGTTTCTGTCACAATGCTTATACTTGGTTTTTATGGTTTTATGATTTTTGAATCCACTGTGGCGTTTGTATAAGGCTCTGTCCAACTGCAGTGGACCGACCCATTGTCCTATGTCAACATGAGCTTCTTTCGTTCTGTGTCAGTTCTATAAGAGCGATTCAAACATTGGGCGTTTTTTATATTTCATTTTGTTGAGTTGGTCATGGACGCTTGATACGATTTTCGATGAAAATGGTTTCAAAGATTGATTTTGATTTCAATAAAGAGTTTTCATGATGTGTTTTCGAAATGATTTTAAAGTGATGGTTTCATGTTCTCTGTTGGTTGACGCATGTGATTGTTTGTGTGAAGCTTACGTTTGTAAAAGATATATGGTCAGTCGACTATGATTGAATGAATGATAAGAATGGATTTGTGAAGTACTATAGAATAAATGAATGGATTATGAATATTTGTCCCCTTTTGATCTTGATAATGTATGTGATTGCTTGTGTAAGAGTTTAAGCTTGATTTATATGTTTGTGTATGATTGTCGGTTAAACAGATGCTTATATGTTTGGGTATATATACATTAGTGTTGGAAATGTTATCAGATAGGTATGATTGCCAAGTGAAAAATATGAGGATCAATGCATTTGTGTTATTCGAATTTGTAAAGATATGTATATGTTTATGATATTCAGATACATATATTTTTGGTATGTGAAGGATTTGAAGATCAGTACATGTTGTGTTCCTCTGATTTGTAAAAGGTAAATGCATTTCAGGTATGGACACCAACCATTGTAGAGCCTTCGTAGAACTGTTATTAATGGAGTTTTGGTTAACAGTAGAACTTATTCGTAGTATGTATTATAATCTTCAATTGCAGAGTTTTACTTAAGCTTTTGGTTTGTGCCTATTTTTGACTCGTATGTTGATATACAATGTTTTATACTTGGCTTATATGCTTTTGTAGTGCTCGGTACGAACGTGGTTACTTACTGAGCCCTAACTCACATCGAACCAATTTGCTAGTTTTGCATATGGGCAATCAGATCGGTCAGCCATCAAGTTTGGGATGTTTATGCTCGAGGCGAATGATCACCCAAGTTGCAGTCACCTACTCTAGAGCCCTTGGAGATGTCATATAAGTTTGGAAGTCATAATGATTATGTTATTTGTCGTGTTGTGCACGTAGTTTTGTATATATGTAAATAAAAGATTTTAATTTGTACGTGTGTTTGTGGGGACGGAGCCCTTGAGTATTGTTGCTTGATATGTTTTGGGATGTTTATGCTCGAGGCGAATGATCACCCAAGTTGCAGTCACCTACTCTAGAGCCCTTGGAGATGTCATATAAGTTTGGAAGTCATGATAATTATGTTATTTGTCGTGTTGTGCACGTAGTTTTGTATATATGTAAATAAAAGATTTTAATTTGTACGTGTGTTTGTGGGGACGGAGCCCTTGAGTATTGTTGCTTGATATGTTTTGCGAGGGCTGGAGGCCCTTTTTGTTTACTTGATATCTTTTACATGTCGTGTTGGTGCTGGATGTGATCTAGGTTATCCAACTTTTAGGACGTGTCATGTTTATTTTTCTTAAATTTTGAGACTCGAGGAGACGAGTTATTCATGTCTCCTGCTGGTAACATCATGTTAATGGCATGTGTTACATAAAATTTAAATATTATTTTTTTATAATAATAAAATATTTGATGAGGAATCTAAGTATGAATATGATTGGGATCTTTTAGATAAAAGAAAAAAATATATATGGTGTTTTAGGAAGAAAAAAAAATCATATATGGCATTTTAAGAAGAAAAATACTAAATTTCTATATATACTAGCATATGGTCCGCTCTTTGCATGGGTTGAGTAAAATTTAAATGCGAGTTTTTATAATAATAAAATATTTGAAGAGGAACCTAATTATGTATAGGATTTATATCTGTTAAATTAAGAAATCATATGTAGCATAATAGGAAGAAAAACAAAATATTATATGACGTTTTAGGAAGAAAAATACCGAATTTTTATATATAAAAAGGTAAATTAAATCATGGATAACACATTTGGAATATCTTTTTTTTTTCTTAATGTAAAATATTTCAAAGTCGCGCGTGTGTATATGCAAGGGAAAGATATTCTTTCAATATCTAAATAAAGTCCTAAGCTTTTACTTATTTTTTTAAAAATTTAAATTTAAATATTGAAGTTGTACCATAATGTAACTATTTAAGAAAAATCTCATCATGGCATCAGGGACAGAACCCTAAATATCAGCATATATTTATGCACTTGTTTTATGTCACTATTTTAAATCAAAATTTTAAATTAAAAAATTGTGTTTAATTATAAAAACGTAAAAATTGAATGGCCCAATTAGGGGTGAGCATCGGTTCTAATCTTCTATGGAAACGTAAGGAATCAGATCAATTTTTCGATTTCGGTTCCAAAATGTTAGGAATTAATTTTTTCGGTCTGGTTCTAGTATGGTGAGAATCAGAACTGAATTTTGGAATCGATTTTCAAATTATAAAATCATTTTTTTGTTAAAAATTTAAGGAAAGTCTGAGTCTCTTACTTAAATAATGTATATTCACATCACCCAGATCTCAAATTAAACGTATATTGAACAAATGCAACAAAATCAATTATCAATTATTATATTTTTTAACTGAAACAAAAAATATATTGAAAAATGGAAAATAGGGTAATCCGGAACCGGACCAGAACCGATAAATAAAGATATCATATTTAATTAGATATGTTTCGATTTTAAAATATTAATAACCGATTTTTCGTGATAAATTCTGATTCCACTTGGAATTAGATTTGCTCATCATAGACCCAATTATTATAGGGAAAATGACGTTACACTCTGAGAGTCTTGTAAAAAGGACAAATATATCTCATTAGTTTTTGAAATTAACATAAGCATTACCTTCCGTTAAATGTAAGTATTGACCTTATTTGACCAAAAAATTATTTACATCCCTTATTTATTTTTAATGAAAAATGATATTTACACCTCAAAATTTCTTTAAAACACAAATGCATCCCCTTAATTTTTAAAATAGACATATGCATCCTAAATTTTTATCAATTTTGTTAGGGTTGACAAATGAGCCGATTTTTAAAAAGCCCTCTTTCTATTTAAGTGTTGTTTTTTTAATATTTTTCACATTTTTTTTAAAAAATAAACAAAATTTAATTTCTTAAACTTTGAATTGATATTATTATTATGTTTTATTAAGTTCGAACTTAAATAAATAAATTTAAAATTATGGATGACTTTTTCAAACTCAACCCATTTTTCCACCTTAAATTTTATTGATGGTAAGTCTCCAATAATACAAATCATGTATGGTAGATATAACTTGAGCAGTGAGCAGAAGCCCTTAAAATAATTTCATGAATTATTGAAAATGAAATACCATTTTTAAAATAATTTCATATAGATGTGTCATTTATTGTTGTGCAAATTTTATTGTACTTGCAAGTTTACAAATTTATTGAAATTTAGTCTCTTATAGACTAATGGTAATAAGGTCAACCCACAACGACTATTATAATTAGGAAATACACATAATTTAAGCCAATTAAAATTCTACCCTAATTGAAAACAAAAAATATATTACTTTGGAAAATTTAAAATAAAAATACAAGTAAGATTAAGATAAGAAAACTAACACAAAAATTTAGAGGATTGAGATTATCCGAGTTTAAAATAAAAAATTTCCTAAGTAAACAATTTAATACATGATATACAATCCAAGCATAATTTTTTTCCGAGCTAAAACGGTCATCAAGTCGAAATATAATTTTTCACCTCTTATTTTTTCGTAATTCGAACCCGAATGACAAATTTTTTATCAAGATATTTGAAAACTAACTTATGCAGTAAACATAGATTAATCAAATAATTTTCTTGACAATCAATAATGCAGGATAATATTGGTGATAAAAAAAAAATATTCAACTAAAATTAATTAAACAAAATAAAAAATTTACTTGTGCTGCTTTGCGGCTTCTGCTTCTCTTTCTCCTCTCTTTACGTGCCCTCCTCCTCTTTCCCTGCGGCCTCTTTTTATACCATGCAATTCAAAGTCAATTTCCTTTTTTAGTTCAATTTTCTTTATTTTAATTGATCTTGGATTTTATTTTGGGACTTAAATTCGATATCGAGTTTACTATAAATAATAATTGATATTTTTTAAATAATAATTTAAATAAAATTAAATCTTATTCGTATATTATTATTAAAATACTTAAAATGAAATCAATTCCATAATTTGCGATTTCTTCACGTTTCTCATCTCAATCTCAATTGCCATGTCAGTCTCAGACTCAAACCACACAAAATTTTACAAGTGTCCCAAAAGTCAATAAAAGTAATGTAATCAAAACTAATACCTACTCTACTCATTAGCTATAAACTGATTGATTGAAAACTATATACTACCAGATTTTTTGCAGAATTTTTTTTTTTTTTTCCATCAAGGATGGATTTGCTGATCTAAATTTAATGATTTATAAGAAAAAAAAATTAATATACTTTTTTTTTGAAATCGTTGAAAATCTCACTGTCAAATCATTCATTTCGGGTTTAAAACGGAACAAGTAAAATTTTTGGCTGTCTTAAACTCTTATAAGAAACATACTCTCTGAATTCGAACCTAGATACTCAAGATGAAATCATGAGCCATATACTACCAAATCACGTCTCTTGAAGACTTTTCTAGTATACATTAATTATTATATAAGAATGTTGTCAATTATTTATTATGCTAATCTAACTGTTCTAGTTTCTCCCTTTTCAAATTTGTAACTCAATACAATTAATCCCAAGGAGTTTCCCAATGATAAATATTTTGAACTTGAGTCATTTACTCTCTCTCAGATTGAATGTTCAAATTTCACTAAATGTATTTCTTTGAGATCATATCTCATGGTGTAAAAATCTAACGACTTACCTCGATTTGTGTCGGAAAACTTCTAAGAACACGGAATACAAATCCCGAGGATTAATCGAGGTGCGTGTAAACTGACATAGACATCTGGATTACCAAAAAAAAAAAAAAAAACTCCATACAATTACAATTACAATTACAATTTACACAGCCACAGATAATGATATCAACAAACTATTGATAAATGACCATCTAATAAATCTTTTATTGGAAAAAAATTTATTCACTTTCCCTCTTGAAACTTCTCTATTTCAACACCACCTCACCAGCTGCAAAATTTTCAAACTATCTGCTGTCAACCAGATGGAGTAAAAAATAAAAAAAAAATAAAAAAAAATTGTCTTCATTGTCGTGTGCAGTGATGGTGCATTATATAAATAAAATGTTATTCTACTAAACGTGTTATGGTGTTTTCGGGCACTACAGAATCTGAAACAGCACGACAGGGATAAAAGGGTAACTTTCTTCTCGGTCAAGATCATTAAATACCGATCCGGTCACATGAGTACTACAGGCAGAGAGATACCGAGCACCCTTATCAGTAAACCGACCACCTTGGGTCAGCGACCGAGCAATATACAGGTCGACAGAAGCATTCTCAATACAAAAGATCACTTATGGACGACCACATTGAGAACCGACCACATCACAGCCGGCCATATCCGGAACCAACCGTGTAGCAAGACCTGCTCCAGAGGACAAGGTTTCCTATGCCTACTAGAAAGAGATCGAGAATCCTATCTTCATGAGAAAAAAGGATTGTCAACATCCTAATAAGATAAGGAAATAAAAGATAGTTTTGATTAGAAATTCTTATGGGAAAAGAAGGATTGGGTCAACTATGAGTCCTTTTGGGAAGAGAAAACCATCTTCAGTTGGGAATTCTTATGTTAATAGGAGTCTGATTTCTGTATCATTATAAATAGGAGGGCAGAGCATGTGTAAAAGGCATCAGAATCAAGATCATCAAAAATCATTGTTGAGAGACTTGTAAACACAAGAAACGCAAGTTTCAGTAATAAAAGAGCAGTTCAGTTTGTGTCCGTGGACGTAGGTCGGATCCAAATCCACCGAACCACGTTAAATCTCCTTGTCGATTGGCGTATTTTCTGTCTTTTGCTAAGTTTTCTTTTGGTTTCCCCCATAACCAAACAAATTCACCGTTGAAGGAGGATTACCTCGGAGGTAATATTCCCATATTACCCTGAGACCAAAATCAGCCGTCAACAGTTGGCGCCGTCTGTGGGGAATCCTACAAAAAGCAACTCGCGTAAAGACAAATGGCGGAAGGCGGAAACCAACAATCATCAGGGAACTCGGCTGCGAACTGGATGGAAAAGATCGAGGAAAACCTTAGGAAAAATAGGGAGGAAAACCAAACTCTACTAAAAACCATAGTAGACCGGTTGGAAAGAATGGAAGGAGCACACGACGGAAAATTCGAGGCTGGGACTAGCCGACGAAGGAATGAGATAACGGAAGGGAAGAGAATTATCGATACAAGCGAAGACAACAGACCCCGGAGGAGGGAACCCTACAGGGTGAGATCTGTGGTGGTACAGAGAGATTCCCAAACCGAGGACACATGGGAAGAGGAAGATGACGAAACATCACCGGACTCCTCCTACGATAGCCCTCACAGTACCCGGAGAAGAGGGAAGGAACATACCGAAAAGGTGCGAGAAGACACCGACCCAGAAAAGCACCACTCCCGAGATAGCGGAAAGAAAAGAAACCACGGGGGGCGGCATGGAACCCAAGATAGCGACATGAAATCTTGGTTGCGGGAGGAGCTGGTCAAATGGGGAGTATACCCCAATGAAAACAAAGGGAATGACCAGGACGCCAAAGATGAGTCCCCCCTCACGGAAGAAATAAGATCAGAGAAATTCCCAAAAAGATTCAGTATGCCCACCATGACACCGTACAAAGGCCATACCGATCCCAAAACCCACATTGAAGGGTTCGTTCTATTAATGGAAGTACAAGGGGTAACCGGGGACGCCATCTGCAAAGTATTTCCGCTCACCCTGGCCGGACCGGCCATTCTATGGTACCGAAGCCTAGCCCCAAGAAGCATCAACAGCTTCGCGCGACTGAGAGAATCATCATCATACGACACTTCAAGGGGGCCTGTGTCCCCAGGAAAACGATTGGAGAACTCAGGCTCATGAAGCAAGGAGACGATGAGCCTCTGAAGATATTTATTGAAAGGTACCATAATATGGTACTCGAGGTTGGAGGGTATGAATCCCCCGAGGCCCTGGAAAGCTTGAAAGGAGTCTTAAGGGTCGGAAGGCTGTGGACCCATCTAAGGATCCAAGACACCCCGGACTACGCCACTGCCCTGGAGGTGGCCCGAAAGTTCGTTTTGTTAGAAAACGAGGAGAAAGTGTCCCGAAGAGGGAGCACCATCAGAGATAGGACCGCAAGGGAGGGCGCCTTCCGCCGAACAGAAAGAGAATCCAGGAGACCACCCCCGAAGCAAAAAGAGTTCAAACCACTCCACCGGGACAATCAGGAGAGAAGAACGCCGACCCAAGTAAACCATGTGGTCGGGGAAGATGCATACATCCCCCTGAAGAAACCACTAAGACAAATTATCATGGAGATTCAGGGGAAAGGTCTCTTAGTGGAACCCGACCAAAGGAGATTCCCACCGGACAATAGGAATCAAAAGGCCTACTGTGTGCACCACAATTCCAAGGGACATGCAACAGACGGATGTAAAGACCTGCGAGAACAAATGGAGGATCTAGCACGAAACGGGTATCTGAACAAATACATTGACCACGAGGTCATGACAGCCAGGCAAAGAGCACGTGGTCGCCAAATCAACATCATCGCATGGGGAAAAACACTGGCCGGAAACTCTAACCGGTCAAGGAAGGATTACAGCAGAACCCGAGGACCAGATGTCTTAGAGACAGAGCAGGACACAGGGCTGCAGGGAGCCCGTTCGGTACCAATAATGTTCACTGATGAGGATGCCCGAGGAGTAAGTTTTCCTCATGACGACGCATTGATAATCAAGGCAATCATCAGCGGGTCGGAGGTTAACAGAATCTTGGTAGACCCCGGGAGCGCGGTTGACATAATTTCCAGAGAAGCGCTAGACGACCTAGGGGTGGAATATGCAACCCTGACCAACGATAGCACTCCCCTATACGGTTTCGGAGGATCAACCGTCATCCCACTGGGAAAAATACAGTTGGCAATAACTGTCGGGACACACCCTCGGACCCGGACAATCATGACGGACTTCACCGTAGTAGACTGCATGAGCAGTTACCAGGCCATCTTCGGACGGCCCTTCATGATGAAAACAAAAGCAGCAATGTCCTGCTACCACCTGAAATTGAAGTTCCCCACTCGGGGGAAGGGATCGGAATGTGTGTGGAAGCCAGAAAACAGCTCGCAGCTGCTTCGCAACTCTCTCACGAGAAACTCTCTGCATCACCGAAGACAACCGAAAACGACGAAGGAACCAGGGAGAAGAAGAAGAAAACGAAAGCCCAGGCACCTGGCCAAACAAAAATGCCCGACTCGCCGCAGCCGAGGAAACAGAGGAGATAGAACTTTACGGGCCAGGAAAAAGTATAAAGAAAGGGGGAGGCCTGAGCAAATCTATACGACAAAGTCTTCTAGAATGCCTAAAGGAATACCCGGACGTCTTTGCCTGGGGATATGATGACATGCCAGGGATCGACCCGAAATTCATCAATCACCACCTGGCGATAGACTCATCTCGCAGGCCGGTCAGGCAAAAAAGAAGGAACTTCAATCAGGAGAGGAGTAAAGTAATAGCAGCCGAGGTCGAAAAGTTACTAAAGGCGGGTCTCATCAGGGAAGCAAGGTACCCAGATTGGGTATCGAACGTAGTATTGGTCAGGAAGAACAATGGCAAGTGGCGGATGTGTGTCGACTTCACCGACTTAAACAAGGCGTGCCCAAAGGACAGCTTTCCTTTGCCAAACATAGACCAACTGGTAGACACCACAGCCTGTCAAGGATTACTGAGCTTCATGGATGCCTTCTCCGGGTACAACCAGGTCAAAATGTGCCCGGCGGACGAAGAGAATACCACCTTCATCACGGATCAGGGGCTCTACTGCTATAAAGTGATGCCTTCGGACTAAAAAATGCTGGGCAACCTTCCAAAGGTTGGTGAACAAAGTCTTCAAACCACTCATCGGCATTACAATGTTAGTTTATGTCGATGATATGATAACAATGTCAGAAGTACCAGACAACCACATGGACGACCTAAGAAGAACCTTCAAGCTTCTAAGAAAACACAACCTGAAACTCAACCCAGAAAAGTGTACCTTCGGGGTAGCCTCAGGGAAGTTTTTAGGCTACATGGTAAGTGCCCGAGGGATTGAGGCGAATCCACAGAAGATCCAGGCAATACTGGCCCTGAAGTCTCCCAAAACAGTAAAGGAAGTACAGAGTCTGACCGGTAGAGTAGCCGCGCTCAACCGGTTCATATCACGAGCAACTGATAAATGCCATCCTTTCTTCAAAGTAATCCAAAAGGCAAAAAAGAATGTCGACTGGATGGCAGAATGCGAAGAAGCCTTCCAACAGCTGAAACAGTATCTGGTGCAGCCCTCACTCCTAGCTAAACCACTCCCAGGTGAAACATTATACCTATATCTGGCCGTTTCGGACTGAGCAGTGAGTTCAGTACTGATATAAGAGACCGACAAAATCCAGAAACCTGTCTACTATATCAGCAAAGCCCTCTTAAACGCCGAAACCCGGTATCCATTGCACGAGCTAGTCGCTCTTTCATTAGTCACGGCGGCTCGGAAATTACGGCCTTACTTCCAGACCCATCCCATCAAGGTATACACCGGCCATCCCCTAAAACAAATTCTACAGCGGCCAGAAGTTTCTGGCAGATTAGTAAAGTGGTCGGTAGAACTGAGTGAACATGACATCACCTACCTCCCAAGAGCAGCAGTGAGGGGACAAGCCCTGGCAGATTTTGTCGCCGAATGTACCGACCCCCAGACTCTGGCCATAGACAAAGACAAATGGGAAATTTCTGTAGACGGTTCGGCCAGCACACAAGGCAATGGTGCGGGAATCGTCCTAAAAATTGACAAGGGAGAAGAAATCTTACTCACCCTGAAATTTGCTTTCACGACAACCAACAATGAAGTAGAGTTTGAAGCAATACTGGGCGGTTTGAGACTATGCACGGTGCTAGGGATCCAAGATGTAGTAGTAAGGAGTGACTCACAGCTGGCCATTCAGCAACTGAAAGGGGGGTTTCAAGCAAGAGAGCCTAATATGATGGCCTATCTGACCGAAGTACAGAAAATAACGGGGAAGATGGGGGATGTAAGCTTCGAACAAATCCCTCGAGAAGACAATTGTGAGGCAGACTCCCTGGCACGGCTCGCCTCTTCGACAAAAGCCGAGCACCCCAGGATAATCCCTTTGATTTATGTCCGGGAGAGAAGCGTGGGAGAATCCGAAGTGGAAGTTCTAGATAAAGAAAGCCAAGCATCATGGATGCAACCCATCAGAAAATACTTGGAAACAGGAGAAACACCAGAGAACAAAGCCAAGGCCAGAAGGTTAAGATACAAAAGCATCAAATTCTCCCTAATCAACGGGGTACTCTACCGACGGGGTTACTCAGTCCCCCTCTTAAGATGTCTTGCAGAGGACGAGGCAAATTATGTGCTTAGAGAAATACATACGGGCATATGCGGAAGCCACGCCGGAGGTCGCTCGATTGCTTTCAAAGCCTTAAGACAAGGTTTTTACTGGCCCACCATGCACCAAGACAGCATAGAAGTAGCTCGCAAGTGCGAAGGATGTCAGAAAAACGCAAACCTCCACCACCAACCAGCCAACAATTAACCACACTGCTCAGTCCCTGGCCATTTGCCCAGTGGGGACTGGACATCATTGGGCCAATGCCGCAAGGGAAAGGACAAGCGCGAAGTATGCCATCGTGGCCATAGACTATTTCACCAAATGGGTGGAGGCAGAACCATTATCCACCATAACAGAGAAAAGAGCCACTGAGTTCCTGAGGAAAAATATCATCTGCCGGTTCGGGATCCCCCGAGCCATCATCACAGACAACGGGAAGCAATTCGACAGCAAAGGTTTCAGGAAGCTCTGCGAGGACCTCCAGATTGCCCTAAGATTTGCCACGCCAGCCCATCCCAAATCAAACGGCCAAGTCGAGGCAACGAACAAAACCATTAAGGCCAACCTCAAAGCTCGGCTTGGAGCCAGCAAAGGCTTATGGGTCGAGGAATTACCAGAAGTACTGTGGGCGCACCGGACAACCTATAAAGACTCCACAGGAGAAACCCCGTTCTCCTTAGCATACGGATATGAAGCTGTCATCCCGGCAGAGATCGGAGTAACTTCCCACAGGGTCCAGCACTACGAGAGCAAACAGAATGAAGGACTTATCAGAAACCACCTCGACCTGATCGAGGAAAAAAGAGAAAGGTCGGCCATGAAAACTGCAATCTACCAACGAATGATGGCCCGTTTCTATAATAAAAGAATTCGGACACGCACCTTCATTCCAGGCGACCTAGTCCTAAGAAAGGTCACCTTAAACACTCGGAAACCAGAGGAAGGCTCTCTGGGTGCCAAATGGGAGGGGCCCTACAAGGTGGTAAAAGTGGTAAAACCGGGAGTGTACATCCTAAACTTCGTTCTTATAGTGTATAAAGCTCTCAATAACTTCATTTTTGCTCCTCAGCAAATACAAATTACAGAATCTTGTGTTATCATCGATAAAAGTGACAAAGTACTTTTTACCGCCTATTGTTTACACAATATTCATATCATACACATCATAGTGTACAAATTCTAAGGGTTCAGAACTTCGTTCTATGGAATGAAATGATGCTCTCTGTATTTTGCTTCAACACACGCCTCACATTTATGTTGGTTATGAATTGCAAATTTAAGTATAAGGTCCATGTTAATTAATTTACGCATTATATCATAATTAATATGTCCTAACCTCTCATGCCATAAATTTTATGACTCAATAATATAAGCGGAAGTTGTAGCTTTATTATTAACAATGTGTTGATCGGAAGTCATTACATTGAACTTGAAAAGGTCCTCAGTGAGGTATCATTTTCCTACATAAACATCATTCTTGGTCAATACAAACTTGTCAGAAATAAATACAAGCTTAAAACCATTCTTGATAAGGAGAGAGCTCGAGACTAAGTTCTTCCGAATATCAGGAATATGTAAAATATTCTTCAATGTAAGCTCCTTTCTGTATGTCATCGTCAGAACCACTGTGTCTTGTCCAACCATTCTAGAGGTAGACGAATTTCCCATTGTCAGATGATCACCACCATCGACCTTCTAATACGAGGAAAATATCTTGCTATCATCACAGATATGACGAGTAACCCTAGTGTCTACCCATCATTCTCTCATATTCCCAACTAAGTTGGCTTTTGTTACAACTGCTGAGAGGTTTATATATAAGATCTCATCAGTTAGTTGCTCATCTTCAGTGACATGGCCTCATTTTTCTTTTTCTTGCCTTTGTCATGAGAATTCTTGTTTCTTACCATTTTTTTCACAATTGTAGCACTTCCCCTTGAACTTCTTGTTAGCTTGGGAAGAATCAGCTCCATTGTTCTTTCTTTTTTTGCTATCCTTTACACCATCAACGATGTTATCCTTAGACTCAATGGTCTTTTAGATGGCTCTGGGGATGAGACATTCCCCCAGAGCCATCTCTCTCAGCTCGGGGTCGGGTTTCAATCCCACCGAATCATGCTCTTCTGGTCTGGGGATGGGACATTCCCCCAGAGCCATCTCTCTCAGCTCGGGGTCGGGTTTCAATCCCACCGAGTCATGCTCTTCTGGTCTGGGGATGGGACATTCCCCCAGAGCCATCTCTCTCAGCTCGGGGTCGGGTTTCAATCCCACAGAGTCATGCTCTTCTGGTCTGGGGATGTGACATTCCCCCAGAGCCATCTCTCTCAGCTCGGGGTCGGGTTTCAATCCCACCGAGTCGTGCTCTTCTGGTCTGGGGATGGGACATTCCCCCAAAACCATCTTTCTTTCGGCTCGGGGCTGGATTTCGTTCCGCCGAGACCACTTGATTATTCGGCTCGGGGCTGGATTTTGTTCCACCGAGGCCACTCGATGTAATGGATCCGTGGGAAAGCATAGCACGGGGAGAGACGATGCCCCCGTGACGATTGCTTGCTCCAGTGACACCGGACCTAAGGAGGAATATGCCCTTAATATCCCGGACACTCTTTGATCCATTCATCATTTGGATCTGAGAGAGGCGCAGCACGGGGAGGCGTTATGCCCCCGTAGCGTGCGCCTGCTCCAGCGCGGTAAGGAGGAGCCCTCGTGCAAAACGCAGGCTCCATAGTGACCTGACGTACAGAGGAGGTGCCCTTACCATTCAAAACGCTCACCTGATCCAAATCCTGGTTCGCCAGGACGCTGAATTGAAAGATTCAGAATTGTGTTTTGGAGGCCTCAGACGGGACGCTGTTCTGAGACATCCGTGCTGTTATTTACATTTTAACGTTTTGCTTTGGGACAAGTGCTAAGTCACCCCCATATTTTGATTTTACTTTTTCATAAATTCGTTTTTTATTTTTTGCTGGTCTGGCAAGGGGACGCCCGTGCCAGGTTCGGTAGGGCTTCAAAGGTTGATTCACTTCCCTTCTGAATAAGTCCCAAGGAGTATCCGGCTCGGGGCTGGACTCGTTCCGCCGAGGCCTCTTGGTTAATCGGCTCGGGTCTGCTCTTGTACCGCCGAGGTCGATGTTGTTTCAACTCGGGGTCGGGTTACGTCCCACCGAGTCAGCTTCTTTGGACTGGGGATGTAACATTCCCCCAGGGCCAAGTGTTTGTTTCAACTCGGGGTCGGGATACGTCCCACCGAGCCAGCTTCTTTGGACTGGGGATGTAACATTCCCCCAGAGCCAAGTGCTTCTCTCAACTCGGGGCCGGGTTAAAACCCCGAAAGGTCCCGGAGTATTCAGGCAAACAAAAGAAGCATAAAAGAAAAGATAAGAAAGAGACAGGAAATGTACATAAATACACATGTATGTATATCAAAATACAAAATTGTAATGTTATTACAAAAAAGTTAAAGTGTACATAGGGCCCCGGTAGGGTTACCCTTTCTCATTCAGCCCGCACAGGGGCAGGAATTTCCTCTTCAATTAGCTCAGATAACGGGAGAAGCGGCTCGGCATCAGAAGGAGGAACTGCGGTTTCAACACCGGCAGCCGGGGAGACCTCTACTTCAGGAATGGGAGGAGGGATCTCAAGGCAGTCCTCGCCGGCAGCAGGAACCTCTGGTCGTTCTTCTTGGGAATCCCCAGGAGCCGGAACGACCGAAAGCGGGTCAGGGTCCATCATCCCCTCGGGTGGGGGAGAGAGCCACTTCCGAAACTCCTCCTCGGAAATATCCCCCTTACAATAACTGATGGCCGCATAGATAGGGTCCATGTTCAGATTCGGAAACACCATCGGTATCATTTCGGCACAGTCACCAACTCCCTCAAGATGAATGACCTCCTTCTCGGCCTCAAGATCGGCCTCTCTCTCCTCAAGCTCGGCCTCTTTCCTCTCAAGGTCATTCCGGGCCCGCGCCACTTGCTCTTCATTGGCCTTCAATTTAGTTTCAGCACTGGCCACCTTTGCCTTCAAAACACCAATCTCCGATTGGGCAGCTTTCAAGTCCTCCCGGGCAACATCGGTAAGCTTTCGCTCCAGGGCAGCGGCGGCCTTAAGAGCCTTGTTAGTTTTAAAGTTCTCAATGGCGGCCGCCTCGTGATTCTTTATCACCTCCTCCTGGTCGGTCAGCTTAGCCTCCACTTCTGCAAGACGATTCTGAAGCCTCTGAGCCTGACCACCCTCGGACAGCAGACTCAGAAGGAGGTCTTTGTTCTTCGCCATAAGGTAAGTGGCTTGCACGGAAACAAAGAAAGTCAAAGTATTATACAAAGAAGACCGAGAACCGAAGTCAGAAAGAAGAATAAAACTACCTTTGCCATCTGGGAACTCATCTCGGTCACGATGGCTTCGGGAGAGATATCCTCATACCTGGAAACCTCCCCGGGAGGAATCACCTCGGCCAATTCATTAAAAGCCGGCACCAAATGAGAGGTAGCCTCCCGGACGCTTTCTCCCAGGTCATCCACCCCGAGGATCACAGAACCTTTCCGTTTCCTGGAGGAACCCGCATATGATTTTTTCCCCCTACGGACGCCTTTCTCCTTGACCGGCGCAGCCTCTTCTTCCTCCTCTTGGACCAACTCGGTCTCCTCAGACCCAAATTGACGCCTCCTCTTCCTAAGAAGCTTCGGCGTGCTGGCAGAACGAGCAGATCCTGACAACTGCACGCCAGAAGGGGAAGATACTCCCCGAGCACCCAGATGAACTTGTCCTTGAGACACCTCCCCAGCAGGATCAGGATGCGCCCGGGAAGTTCCTGCTTCAGCTTGACCGACCTTCATCATAGTGCCAGCCAACTTCTCGAGAAACTTCGGCCTCTTAGACGTGCCTACAAAAAGCAAGAACAAAAAAGGAAAAATCAGGATCCAAGAAAACAACAAAAACATCAGAATCAAGATCATCAAAAAATCATTGTTGAGAGACTTGTAAACACAAGAAACGCAAGTTTCAGTAATAAAAGAGCAGTTCAGTTTGTGTCCGTGGACGTAGGTCGGATCCAAATCCACCGAACCACGTTAAATCTCCTTGTCGATTGGCGTATTTTCTGTCTTTTGCTAAGTTTGCTTTTGGTTTCCCCCATAACCAAACAAATTCACCGTTGAAGGAGGATTACCTCGGAGGTAATATTCCCATATTACCCTGAGACCAAAATCAGCCGTCAACAAAACGATAAGTGAAATTATTTTTCTCTTGATATTCCGGAGTTGTGGGAATCTAATTATAATTAAATAATTATCACTACAAGAAATAAAATCTTCACCATTTAAAGTTTTAGCGTCGCAATAAAAATCATCGCAAAATACATATTTAGCTTCGCCAAAACAAGCGACGCTAAAATTACGACGTTTAATATCGTCAAATATAATTCGACGTAAAAAATATTAACTTTTTACACCATTATGAAAATTTTGATGCTAAAGTATAATCTTTAGCATCGAATATATGCGGCGATGCTAAATGTCATAATTTTCAGTGTCGTTAACTATATTCGAATGCTAAAGATTCAGCCTTTAGCGTCGAATATAAGAAGTGACGATATTTGTCATAATTTTCAGCTAATTATATTTGACTCTAAAGGCTGAATCTTTAGCTTCGAATATAGTTAGTTACGCTGAAAATTATGACATATAGTGTCATTATTGATACCGACTACGCCAAAAGTCGACCAAAAAAATCAACAACTCGCTGCCATTCTTCTATTTATTTATTTTTCTTCAATATCCATATAATAAATACACATTTTCATATTTTCAATCATAATCCAATACTAAGCTAATTAAGGTATGTATTTTCTCTGATGTATTATTATTATTGTAGTATTTATTTACCCATTATGTATTTTTGCATAAATCCCCTAAAATTAGAGTTAAGAAATTAATTAGGTAAATATTTTAGTTTATTAATTCAGCTAATTTGTATTTTCTCTTATATGTATCGCACTATTAGGTATATGTATTTTCTCTAATATGTATCACACTATTATATATATGTATTTTCTCTAATATGTATCACTATTATTATAGTAATTTGTTTATATATTTGTAGATATTTTTGTTGATATGGATAGAAGTTGGATGAGTGTGCCTAATAGATTGAGTATCGAATATCGTAAAGGGGTGGAAGAATTTATGAAAGCAGCAAATTGAGTTGTTGATGTGGAAGGTTGCATGCGTTGTCCATGTAATAACTATTTGAATATGAGAAATAAGTATTTGAGTGAAGTTATGGATCACTTATACATGCCATAAATTTCAACTACCTATTGGACGTGAGTTTACCATAAAGAAAATTACAACTATGTCTCCCACTATACTCATTCAGAAGCTAGTACCAGTTATCACGAGCATCGTCGAGAAAATGATGATGATGATATGATTGTTGCTTTGCATGACTTGCAGGGTTCGACATTTGGTGGAGAAACATCACATCTGTAGGACAACGACATACAAAAAGTGTTTAGTCAGCTACTTGAAGAAACTAAAAAGGTATCGTTTGATGGTGCTGACATGTCGACTTTGAACTTTGTTGTCAAGCTACTCCACATTAAAGTAAGTAATGGAATGACCAATAAAATGATTGATATGATATTAGAGTTGCTTGGACAGATGTTATTAGCCGGCACAGAATTTCCATAATCATATTACGAGGCGAAAAAGATATTGCATGATTTCGGATTGGAGTATGAATCGATACACGCCTATAAGTATGATTGTGTATTATTTTGTGCAGAGTATGAATTCCTTGAGAATTGTCTAATTTGTAGTGAAAATCGGTATAAGATCCATGGAATTGGGAGAATGTGCCTCAGAAGGTGTTGCGTTATTTTCCATTGACACCTAGACTACAAAGTTTATTTATATCACGTCACACCGCATCTGACATGAGATGGCATCATGATAAAAGAGTTGGTGATGATGGCGTTCTTAAACACCCTGCTGATGTAATTGAATGGAAAGACTTTGATGATATGTACCTGTGTTTGACCCTCGTAATGTCAGATTAGGTCTCACATCTGATGGTTTTAATCCTTTTGAAAACACATATAACTCTTACAGCATGTGGCTTGTGGTAATTGTACTTTATAACCCACCACCATGGAAGTGTATGAAAGACCATTTCATGTTTCTGTCCTTACTTATATCGGGTCTACATTCCCCTGGTAAAGATATTGATGTTTACTTGAGGCCGTGGATTGAAGAGTTACATATATTGTGGAATATCGATGTTACTACCTCTGATGCAGTTACTGAGCAGTATTTTAAAATACACGTAGTGTTACTACTGACTACTTATGGTTCTCTATTTGGGTGGAGTACTAAGGGTTACATGGCATGTTCAGTGTGTGCGGGTGATACATCTTCACAACGTTTGCAGAAAAATATTAGATATACGGGCCATAAAGATTATTATACCTCAGTTATCCCTGAAAGAGAAGTAAATTATTTAACGGTCATCCAGAACCTAGAAGCATGCCCAACAATTTATTTGGATTTGACATACTTTACCAACATCATAGAGTCGCAAATACCACGCCTCAAAAGCATCATAATAATAAATATGCTCATCGCAGACGTCGACTTGAAGAGTTGAATTGGACGGGAATGAACATTTTCTTCGAGCTGGAGTATTGGGGGAGTCTGAGTCCGCGACATAATTTAAATGTGATGCATATTGAGAAAAACATATGCAAAAATTTGGAAGGCGCCTTGTTGAACATTATAGGAAGATAAAAGACACTGAAAATGTGCATTTAGACCTGCAGGATATGAAAATTCACAAAGATCTACACTTGTGATCGATTCCTAAAGGCTATGTCAAACCACCAGCTTGTTACATCTTAACTTCAGCTGAAAGAAGTCATTTAGTGAGTAGTTGAAAACAGAAAAATTTACCGATGGGTATACATCAAATGTAGGAAGATGTGTTAGAGATGACACAATAACTAGGTCAAAGATTCATGACTGTCACGTGCTTCTAGAAATTCTTCTTCCCATAGGAATTCATTAGTTCCTTCCACCATAAGTATTCGAAATAGTTATGGACTTGTGTAGTTTCTTCAAATAATTATATCAGAGGACTTTAACCACGGTGGTGATTAATGAACTTGAGCAAGCAATCGTCCTCATTCTTTGTCAATTGGAACAGATATTTCCACCTGTATTTTTTTATGTAATGGTTCACCTGGAAGTGCATTTACACACAGAAGCACAGAAATGAGGTCATGTCCACTTCAGAAGGATATACCCCATAGAAATATAAGTTTTGTGTATAAATATTAATTCATGTCACATATATATATGACTATATATCATATTAGTTTTTTTGCTAAATATTTCAGGGTATTGGGACGGTGCAAACAATATGTACAAAACAAGGCATGACTAGAAGGGTCAATTACTTAGGCTTATTTACTAAACAAAGCCCTAATATTTTGTTCGATGTACTTAAAGAATATTGAAACAACATTTAATCGTCGTACTAGAAACTACGAAGGGGGAGAATATGAATCATATGATATCTCTATTTTCCATCAAAACTGCAGACCCTGAGGGAAGATAGCTGTTAAAATACTTACAATCGAGGAATAACAACATGCTCATTAGTTTGTTCTGAATAATTGCGATAGTGTTCAGTCGTATCTACAGTACGTGCCTAAACTCAATTAAATAATTTGAATAATTTATAAAGACTTTTGAATAATTTTATCATTTTTTAATATAGACATTATGAGATCAGTCTTGGCAATAACAACAACAACCAAAATATCAGTGAGAGATAACGAAGGACATTTCCTAAACGGATTGAGGCAATTGTGACTTTTTTCATACCCAAACTTTTTCAGTGTATAATATATCTTACTTTCTCTAATCAATGATTTCACATGCATTTCAGATAAACAATCATATTGAAAATAGCAATGTCGACCCCTCTAGTGTTATAGTGTCACTAGTTTATGGTCCTGCAAGGCAAACGTATAAGTATTATGATTTTAAAGTTAATTGTGTGTGATGTATCTCAGAGAAAATAGATATTTCACGCTCAACATCAAACTATGAGATTAGAGTTTTAGGAGACCACGGTAACAATACTATTGATTTTTACGATATCCTGCAATGAGTTACTAAATTGATTTACAATCCTAATTATCAGATTGTCTTGTCCGCATGCAAGTGGTTTGACACTGATCCTAGAAATAAAAGAATTTAGTTCCATCACCATCTAAGGTCGATCAACGTTCAATGTGCTTGGTACAAAGATGATCCATATATTTTCTATCATCAAGCACATCTTGTCATGTATTTGGATGACCCAAAATTTTAGAATGGATGGAAAGTCATGAAAAAATTAAACTAAATGGGTATTTGGGACATTCAATAGAAATAAAATACCAATGATAATCACTTCGAAGAGGATGCTGAGCACGACGATAATGTTGAGCAAAATTTTCAGTTGTCAAATATTATCCAGAATGATATTGTCAGTATTTAGCTTACACGAGATAACATTAACGCTATTGAGGTCATTCAAAACTTGGATGACGACCAAGAAAAAGATGATGAATGGGAAGAAGATGTAGTCGAAGACGAGTTTATTCGGAAGATGAAACGAGCAGATATTTAATAGTAATATTTTTTATTAAATATTATTTTTTTTTAAAAATTAAAATAAATATAAAAAATTTAGCGTCGCTAATATAAATATCGACGGTATATTATTGGCATCACCATACATCGAAGCCAAAAATATAGAGAGAAATTCCAAAATTTATTTTTTTTAATTTCATTAATTTGCATCGCTAAATAAAAGTGTGGCGCTAAATGATAAATATTTAGCGTTGCTAATTTTAGCATCGCTCGACATGACGACGTTAAAGGTTCTTTATAATTTCACCAGAACATCTTCTTCTTCACTCTCACAACCAAATAAAGCATTCAAAACTCTCTCAACCCATTTTAAATGAGGTCGTTTTTTTTTTAATCTTTTATGTTTTTTTTTGTTTTTTTTTATACAATTTAGTTATCCATTTAGGGTTGTATGGGGAATTTGGAAACCCCACACAACCCTAAACATTTGGTGTGCCAATGACACACCATGTGTTCGATTGTTTGCCTCAATGAGATAAATAATATATTTCGGTACCTTTGATGTTTATTTTATTTTTATAAATTAAGCGTAACTGATTTTTTTTCCATGATGGCCCCCGGACAACGCAAGAGACCCGCTCCATCTATCGACGGTGTGGCAGGTCCCACCTCTGAACCACCTACTCAGGCCGCTGATCCAACCCCTATAATTAGACGATCTCAGGGTGATACAAGGGGTTTGAAGTTGGTGCGTCACGTGAATGCCCATAGACAGATATCGATACACATATCCAACGAAACAATCCAAAGTTCACCGATGTAATTGAGACTATTGCGTAGTATGACGCTCCCCAGCAGTACATGTGCTGGACGTAGATACCAGAGTGGACGCGCCACGGCTTGTTCACGGGTTTTTCAATAAATATCAAGTTAATCATGAATTTTATTTTTATTTTTTTAAAATGAAGCATTTTAATTGTTGTGTCTTTTTGTACCAAAGTGATTTGATGTTGACTTGACCGCTCGGAATGTGGTGAAGTATGTGATGGAGTTGGTACTTGGAGTGTCAATCCGATTTGTACATTTTTATTATTTATTAATAAAATAACTATATTTTTCATTTCATACCTTATAATGATATTGTCATTATGCGTATTAGATTGATGTATAGATATGCTAAGAATGACATCGACCTTAGAATAGTCCTGACACTAGGTGTAAACTATTCTTAAAGTATATATATATATATTCATAGTCTTTGGTTTTGGAATACGGTCGAATTCCTATAACCTAGAAGACTAGCACATGTCGTATATTGGAATTAGAGTTCCAATGGTTTAACTTGATGTACCATGAGTTTTGGAAACTCGTATAGACATGTGGGTAATCATTGAAGTGAATACTAAATGACTCACATATGATTCATAATAGTTGGAAGTACATACCACCGTCAATAGGAATCTCCTCGAGTCGAGTAGCATATGTAATCCTTTGACTATAGGATAACATTGATTTTGTGTGAGATCCTTCACACTTTGATGTCATGTATGTCAGAAACCTTTCATGGTATGGCCTCTAGATGTTTGTTGAGTGCAGACCGATGCACTCAGTAATCAAGTGTGAAGCAAGATAGGATCTGTCGGCTCGTATGTGTACAATAAGGGGTTTAGGTATCCATGTGAGTAAGTCACGATTCTTAAAGATTTTGACCAAAGTCGATCACCTAGGGTGGATCGTATCAGTTGTAAATAATCGTGGACATGTCGACATGAGATGTGCGCCTTGAAAATTTGATGGTGTATTCTATGTTTCCTAAGCACAACTCGGATAGCCTACGACAGAGGGATTGTTAAACATATGTGATGACCTCGATTTGTATAGCTCAAAAAGATCGTTCGTGTTCTTCCCGAATTCAAAGGTGGTCGAATTGCGTACATATTAGCTAGGCTTATATGACGAACATGTCTGAACTTAGAGAGTCCCAATATGAAATGTACTAGTTGAGCACTTGGGTAGCCGATTATTTTTTATAAAAGATAATATTCGATATTATAATTATCAACTAAGATAATCAAGTGTTATTGGATAACATTGATTATTTACTTTGACCTAATTGGATTAATTCAATAATTATACAATGGCTTAATTGTAAAATCATATGGTAATTGTAAGTATGTAATAATATGTGGTTTTGGCTTGATTTAATTGGATTAAATCAATGTGGTAAATATTTAACTAATTCATTTCCTAATCATTGGCTTGATTTAATTGGATTAAATTAAAGTGGGAGACAATGGAGATTAGTCACACCTAATTATACATATTTGGACAAATTAGATTAACCCCACTTAAAAGTTGATTACAACTTTTATTAATTAAAATTTGTCTAAATTTTGCTATAAATAGCAAGCTTTAGGAAGGTTTTAATTACAAGTACAAGTACAAATACAATCAAATTCTTAGAGAGATTAGCCTAAGTTAGAGAAGTGTTTAGAAAGTTTGTGAGGTCTCTACAACATTTCATCTATGAGAAATCAAGATTGGATCTTAAAGTGAAGCTTGGTAGCATTGGAAACAAGATTGGATCTTATAGTCAAGCTTGCACACCTTGGAGGTTCTCCAACAATTTCAACAAATGAGAAGTAGATTGGATCTTGAATCAAGCTTACTAGGTAATGTTTGATTTTCTCCTAAGCTATGTTCATTTGGGTATTAGATGCATGATCACATAGCTTAATTTTGAAATAAGGCTAATCAATTGTGTTAGAATACTTTAGAAGTATAAACACACATGCTTGTAATTATGTCAAAGATGTTCATGTTGGACATGGAACAATTAATAAGAGTTTGGAACTCTAGATTAAAGCTTAGAGCTATGACTACCATTCTAGAATCATTTGATCACCTTTAGGTGACCTAGAATTGTTCACGGGACATTTCTTATTGGGATTCTAATTTGGTTTGTGTATTGGATTCAAAATTTACGCAAGTTCGTATTTAGAAAAAAATTATGTTTTGTAAAAATAATTGATATTTTGAAAAACTTGATTTTTATTCTATAACATGTGTTAATATTGGTTTTGAAATTAAAAATTAATTTTGGGTGTTTTTGAAGTGTTTAGGGAGAATCGGAAGTGATTAGGATAAAATACCTTAATTGATTCAGCTCACTGGAAAGTGAGCTAAAGCTTTGAAAGAAATGAATTTAAAAAAAGGGCTGTGTGGCGCTACAGAATTTTATTTTCGCTCGTTCTGGAGCTTCCGGACTCCGATTCAGTCCCGATATTTTCCTATATACTCGTAATGAAATATAATATTTTATTAAATAATTTAAAATTACATCCATACTTGATATCTATGGGTTAGACCCATTTCCGCTGTGTGGGGCACCGATCCGACTCTAGGGGTTCCACAACTGTCCCAACAGTATGTGGATCACTGTATGGGCAAGGCATAATCAAACTCTCGCACGAAAAAACTCAAGCCCATCTTCGACGAGCATGGTGCTACTAATGCCACTTCCCATCAACCGTATGACATCAGTGGTGAGGATTGGGCATATCTGTGCGGCATGAGAGCTTCAGAGGAATACACGGTAAGTTTTAAATTTCCATAATATTTCATTTTGCAGTCTTTTTGAAGCAAAATAGCGACTAACTTATTTTTTATAGAAAATTTGTGAGCGGAACAAGGTGAACCAGCAGAGTCTGCGGTTCAACTATGTTAGAGGCTCCAAGCCTTTTTCCACGCATCGCGATAACACTCTGAGGTAAGTGGATATACGTTTATTTAATTGTATTTTAATAATATTTAATTACTAATTAATATTTTTCGTCTGCAGCAAAGCAGCATGGGAGAGGTACTGCAACCCCTTCTGATGCCAGAGTTTTTCCAGCTCACCCACAGCACTCTAAATAAAGGTTGGGTGAACGATGTCGCCCGAGAGTGCTATGTAAGTATTTGATTACATAAATTATACAAATTTTTTGTATTTTCCACAAACACGTAATCTTAAAATATATGAACGTGTGGTGAACATCCAGACACAAAACCTCACTCAAGGCAATCAACATTTGGCTGATAATGAGCTTTCGTGCTAGGTGTTCCAGAACACCACCTCTTACAATGTCATGTTTGGCACTCGTCAGAAAGCGGCAGCTTCTACTTCTCGATCGTTCGGCTCCTCAGAGGAGGTCACTGTCTTGAGGAAGTAGTTGAAGCAGACTCAAGACTTGGTGGACCGGCTGGAGAAAGAGAATGAGGAGCACGATCGCGAAATGGCGAGCTTGCGAGCGCTTGTGGGGAGATCACTCGCTCAGGACAGTGCCAGATCGACCTCTACGGTTCCTCCAGGTCCGATAGACGCAGCACCAACCCCGTCTGATCGTCATGTATGATTTATTTATTTATAATATAAAATATTTTTATGTATTTTTTAAAATTAAAAAAAAATATATTATTAAAATATATATGTAATTACTCAGTAATTACATATATTTTTTAATAATATTTTTAGATAAATTTAGTGTCACCAAAATATCATATTTGGTGTCGATGCCATTTATTGTTCACTTTAGCGACACTAAAAGTCATCTTTCTACGCCCCCAATATATCGATTTTAGCATCTGACATATGGTGACGCAGAATGTAATATTTATGCATATGACAACACTAAAAATATTCTGCGATCAGCATTCGACGTCCACCTTCTGCGTCGTCATATTTCGACGTTAAAAATTTTTTGCATCGATTTTTTTCTTCTTTTAACGTCGATTTTTGACAACGCTAAAAACTCATATTCTTATAGTATATCTAGAAAAAATAAATTCATTACCTACAAGCCAAATTCCAAACACACCAATTTGAAGTCAAATTCCACTTCCATTTCAATAACACACCACTTCACTTTGAATTATAAATAAAAGTAGGATTATATGCATACACTTCTTGATGGTATTGGTGTAAGTCGCATTATTCATGTGGGGTGACTTCCTCATAGAATAAATTTATTTGGAAAATGTGGGGCAATTTCCTCCAATACACAAAACGAGCGAACACGTTTTACTATGAGCTTCCTCATTTGTAACTTCTCAAACTTCAATCATGCTTCCCTTAGATTCAAGTTCTGTAATTGTAAGGATGGAGTATACTTGCATTTAGGTCCGGATATTTTTTCTCGGATATGGATATGGATCTATACAGATTCGAATCTAAGTCCGCATTTTATCATTTCTTGAAGTGAGCTATGAAAATTTTGGATGAGAGGAAAAAAAAATTCAATAAAATGATTTACGGATTTGTATTTCGTAAGTTATTTTTTGGAAAATGACTTAATTTTTTATTGACCGGAAAATAGTTTCGATTAATCATATTTTCAGTAAGTGTCCCAAACGCCATAAAATGAAGAAAATATTTTATTGCAAAACAAACGGACCATGAATATATTAAAATTTCTTTGGTAATCAATTTTGAAATGTGTTTTCAAGTGTTACTTATGAATCGTTTACACCAATTTCTTGATAAATAATGTCTTAGTTGCCTAAAAAATCTTCCCTTTTGTTAGGAATTTTGAGAAAAATACTGCATAGTTACAATTGTAGCATTGCAATTTTGATTTTGTAAATGAAGATTACGTGATTTGTTTGCTTCATCTTTTAAATTGCAAGGCAAGTTTAAATGTTTAATTGTATATATAGCTCCAATAACCTAATGACATCTTTCATTTTTTTCCTAGCTAGATTGAATGATCAAAGCATTTAAGCATGCAAGAAGAAATTATACAAACTTGATAATAAAAATTTAATGTTTATACCTAACAAGATACTTGTAGGTGACATGAAAAACAAAATTAGTGACCTTCCTTCATATAAATACAATTGTAGGTAAACAAATATATGGTTAGGACAGCTAGGTTTTTTTTTTGTAAGAGTCTATGATAGTTAGGGGTTTTACCTACTCCGTTTAAGCCCAGAACGGGTGGTTTGACGGCGGGATTTCCAACGATTCCAAAATATATATCTATCTAATAAAGGAGAATGGTGTTGGAGGAAAGAGAGTGTATCCAACGGCTCTCTTTATGTGGCTTAATTGACGGCCCAGATCATTTCATTGGTAATTGGAGGAAAGAGAGTGAATTGATTGATGGAAAGAGTCAAAAATTTTCAAATTTTCAAATTAAAAAATAGAAAGTTAAAATAAAATCATTTAATTAAAAAATAAAATCATTTAATTCTGTAACACCGTGCCGTAGGCACGAGCAAATATTGTAACACCGTGCCGTAGGCACGGCCAAATACTGTAACACCGTGCCGTAGGCACGGGCATCATTTAATTAAAAAATAAAATCATTTAATTCTGTAACACCGTGCCGTAGGCACGAGCAAATACTGTAACACCGTGCCGTAGGCACGGGCCAAATACTATAACACCGTGCTGTAGGCACGAGCAAAAACTAGTATATATATATATGGCTAGTTACAATGCAATGTTAATGATATAATGAAGTCATCTTCTCTCCTTTGATTATATATATATGAAAGCAAGCACATGTTGCAAGTGCATATATTAATCATTTGGGATGTTGTATCATTCGTCGACTCCAAGTTGTATTATCACAAGTTTTTCATTGCAATTTATAAGATTTTTGTAAAACATGTGATAAAAAATTGGGAATGCAATGAAAAATTTAAAGTGTAACATTGAAGCCGATGAATGACATGACTTGCTCACTTTTAATTTGCAACCCAAGTGTTCACTTAAAAGGCCAAATCCATATTGATTTGATGATAACAAAATATATATATATATATATATATATATATAATATATATATATATATATGGTATTTTTGATATTAATGATTTATTTATTTTGTAAATCCTTCGTTATATTCATGAGTAAAGACAATGTGAAAAATCCAAGGAACGTGCTTGTTTAAATTATACATTAAAAAGTATTTAAGAGATCATTAAGATCAAACTCATACATATCTTTCATAAAATATATCAAAACTTGTTTTTGCGGAAAAATAACCTATTTATAAGATTTCTAAACTTTTGAGTCAATTATGTAATTTCTTAAAAAATTTTGAAATAATGATCTGTATCATTATTGTTGATAAAAATGATTGTGGCCGAACCTATTAATATAGGAGAGAAATGAGACTACCATATCATGACACCCATATTAAAAAGGAATTGTGAATATATCAACTAGTTCGGTAACGTTTCCACATAATCAAATAGTTAATCACTCAAAACTAATCCTGGCATAAGAAAACGATCTATCCCAAAGAAAGTAGAACCCAAATTAACCAAAATGGTGGTATTAGTACTTTTGAACATGCAAGGCTCCAATTATAATCACTTATTTGCAAAGCTATCCACCTATAAGAACCTGAATAGAATGATTTTGAGTTGTGAAAAATTCCTTTATGTTGTCTATTTATTTACCCCAAAGATGCTTCATTTTCTGGCTTGTGGACCAAAGCCAGCCAGCCCATTCTTGGTTTCTCATGCTTTTAATTTCTCTGTCTCTTCTTCCAGTTTAATGAGTAGGCAGGATAACATGGGGTTGGCTTGTTACCTAACAAACGTTATCAATGGATGCTTATCTTGGCCAGCCAGCATAACAGATGCTGGCTTCATAAATACATGGAATGCCTTGATATTATGATCTAGTGCACTTAGGGTTAGGGACGGCAAAAATCTCTGCGTAGATGGGGGCCTATAGGGATTCGGTACGTTAGGGGCTAGTAAGGAGATAATTTTTTATACCCGTTAGTCGGATGGGTCGTGTAAGGGTATTAGCATCTCCGTTAAAATAGATATAAAATCTTCGTTTGAACAGAGACCCATATGGAGGGCTGCGGAGCCCAGTACGTTAGGGGCGGGTACATAGATAATTTTTGTAGCCGTTGATTGAAATGTAGGAGTATGAATATTGACATACTCGTATCATACCCAACCCATTATCATCCAGAGTTAAAAAGGTTATGTTAGTCATCTCATGCCCTACAAATATTTGTCCACTCACCAACCTTTGTTAGCTTTACCCGCTATGAGGTTTTGAGTAGGACCAATTAATGTTGTAATAACTAATCTATGAAAACTGGCTTGTACCGAAAAGGTGTTCATAAACTTATATGCATATTTAGATTAGTATTTTTAATTCATGTGAGATTTAAGATTGTAATAATCCATCACATTTTGTTATTATCATTCATGACGACCTATCATTTCTAATTGGGTCATCTCATTCGCAATGGACGTTAATACAATACTCGATGAGGTCCAGCTCTAATATCGATTGTTTTGAACTCATAAGTAGAACTCATTCTTAAGAATCGAATTGTAGAAGAATGGTATAGTCTATGTTGAAGTTTTGAATTTCTGATAAACATAAGCAAAGTTTACTCTATAGTGAACAGGAGAAGAGAAAAGTGACATTTCAATTCAGTTGAGCAGCTGCCATCATATTCATTGCAGTTAAGATGTACATTTATAAGTATCACGAGTATGTGCTTCTAGCCATCAAATTCATCTCATGTTTTGACTATACGGAACATAATTTGAGAGTGTTACTTAACTCGTGCCTTTAAAAATGTTATCAAGAGATTTTAAGTACTTCCGACCTTGAAAAAGTACTTTTAATATGATTTCAAGCCATATATTGATGTTGTAAGTAAGGGTGACAGAAAAGCCCAAGCCCAAGCCCAAGCCCGGCCCGGCTCGGCGGGCTTTGGCCCGGCCTTGTAGACTAAATTATTAAGCCGGACTTTAGGGACAGGGCCCGGCTCGGGCTCGAAGATTTAAGCCCGGACCCAGCCCAGGCTTACATTAAAAAAAAAAAAAAGAAAAAAAAGAAAAAAAAGGAAGTGTGAAATGAAACTTTTGAGGTATTTATTTGTAAATTTTAGATAGTTAGTTCATGGATGATACATTGAAAATTTTGATGTATTTATAAATTTTTTAGCAATTTTTGCATTTAGTGTGAATGTATGATATATTTATATAATATAAATTTCATTTGATTTTAAAAAAAAAAAAAAAAAAAAAAAAAAAAAAAAAAAAAAAGAGGCCGGATTTTGGCCCGGGGCTGGGCCAAATTTTTTAGGGCGGGTTCGGGCCGGGCTTTTCGAAGCCCGGCCCATTGCCACCCTAAGTTGTAAGTGAATCACAAGTCAGGATTGCAGAACATGTGAGCTCACCTGTGAATAACAGAGAGGACTCAACCACATCGATCATCAAAGGGATTAATGGATTTCTTGATGCCAAAAATAATCTTCTTATTATTACAACACAAGAAAGAAAAAATAACCCATGATTCAAGACCTATATGTGAAGGCAAACTTTTTTTGTTTTTGTATAAGGTAAAGAAATGTTAAAAAAGAATGCTCTAACAGTACCCACACCAATTGCTCACTACAAACTGTTTTCTTTTCACAAGGCATTAGACAAAGTAGATTCACCTATCCATCCATTGATGGTTGATCCCAGACATGCCAAGCTATATCACAATTCACAAAAATGGCATGAAATGTATTATGATCCGGGCTAAAAGATGAAGCAATTGCGGAGAATTTGAATGTCAGCTGACCTCTGACTGCAGTATTGGGAAGAAAGTCCAGTTGTTGGAGGGTTTAGACTCCCTTCCAACAACCTTTTCATTGGTCCACCACTCTGAACTCATGTGGGGCTTCTCAGAAACTTCTCCTTCTGTGTTATCAAAGTTGAACTCTTTGATTGACCCAAGAGTGATGGAACGATGCTTTCGGTAGCTATGTTCTTCTTCTACTTCTCCCGATGTTTTCTCAGGCATTTCATTGGGAATTTCTGCAGGACACAACTCAAAATGATTTTCACCATCTGCTAATTTCCCATCTCTTCGTATTTGGCCCTCAGGCATTATGTCTTGGGGACACTCTGGCACAATTCTGGGAGATGAAGCTGACTTATTTGCAAGACAGCGTGCAAGTTCTTCACCACTTAGCTCAAATGAAACCCTGTGATCAATAATATGTTCTTCATTTTTAGTTCCATTATCTGAATTGGCAAGGGATGCTACCTCAGAAATCTGACTTTCCCAGAAAAATCCATCTCGGGAGGCCGGACACATTCCATCAGGTGTCAAAGATCCCGAACCCAGCCTTGAACCAAGGCCTGCACCATCAGGTGTTACAGTTCCTGAGCCTAACCTTGAACCAAGCCCCATGCCATCAGGCGTCAAAGATCCTGAACCCATTCTTGAACCAAGCCACACACCATCTGGAGTCACACTTCCAGAACCTAGCCTAGATCCCCATTTGCGAGTAGTAAAATTTTCAAAGCCCAAGAGCTTGGGAGCTTCCCCCACACTGAAATCAAGAATGGGGTGTCTATCTGGGAAAGGAGACGAAGTGCCAGAATAAGAGACTGCTGAGCCTGGTGATATGAGTTGACCACCTGGGCTTCCTGGGTACATTTGATAAGGCTGATATCCATAATGGGATAACGAGAATTTCTGATTGGTCCCACTGTTTCTTCGAGCACGTTCCAGTGAAGATGTCAACAGTTGAGCAAATGGCACTTCTGGGGATGAAGGAGTCGTCAATTGAACAGATTCAGGAGGGGGAGTGCAAAGGGCAGTAGATGGTTCAGTGGTGAAGGCAGAAAACACAGGTGGTGTAACTAACTGAGTTTCGTGAGCATATGGACCTATGGCAAACATTGATGCAGGTCCACCAGGAGAATAGGCGTTGACAGAAAGGGAAGCGAGGGACAGCACTCCAGCAGGTGATTGAGTGGCAGATGGGGGATCTGACTGGAGGAACGACGCTGGTGAAGAGGGAGGAGCAATAAAGGGTAGTGCAACAGCTGTTGAGTGAGATTGAGTTTCTGTAGCTGGGACTGTTGCTCCTGTTACCACTGGTTCTGGAACAAGGACAGCATGGCTAATCCGCTTGTGGGTTTTATGAGACCCAAAACACCAGTAGAGACTCAAGCAGCTCCTCCATCTTCTTTTCTGAAGTAAAATGAAAAATGACTCAGAAAGGAGTTGGAACAGTATGAGAATTGGCTTCAATTTCCTCCAAAATCATGCAGCATACGATAATTGAGCAATATAGATAAATGAATCCTATAACAAGACCAGTCAAGTTGTAGTAAGCTGAAAGATCTTTAACAACATTCTAAAAGAATAACAAATTTGTAGTAAAGCTTCTAAAATTTCCATGGATTCAACAACAAATTAACTCTTCTATGTCAAGCAATTATATCCATCGTGTCACTACCAACCCCAGATCCAAACTCCTATCACTTTCTCTTTTCCTTTCTGCTCCTGATGAGGGCTTCACAGACAACTGCAATTAAGCTAGCTATGCAGGGGAATTGCAACACTAACCCAGATAGCAATTCATATAAATATCTTAAATTATATCTACACATGACTCCATAAATACAACTTTTCAACAGTAACCAGTGCCTGACAAAAAAATAATAATTTTTTTCACAAACAAATCATCAAACTAGAAGCATCAAGACTCAAAACTTTCAAATAACAAAACAACATAAAAACCGCAAGATCCCATATCCCGGTTTCTCTTCATGATACTGAGCTTTCAAAGTTTCAGTATTTTTTTTTTTAACAAAACTTGTTAAAAAAAAAAACACCCATTAAAGCAAACAACACCAACGACCCATTAACGAACCTGAATGGCGGTTGGCTGGAGGCGGGACTCAGCTGAAACTATGGCGGTTGCAGCCGCGTTAACTGTCTCGACGCTGTCGTGAACGCTACTCATCTTTCTCGAGTTTTCAAAACATGAAAACGACTTGTCGTAATTGCATCTGCGTTTCGATTTCGATCTCAAACTGAAAGCTTTTTTCAAGTATTTGTAAGATTGAATACAAATTGAGAGTTAGCGAGAGAGAAAGAGAGAGAGAGAGAATGAAAGAAACGGTGAGTTTTATTAGTATTAAAATGTAACGTAGAATTTGCACTTAAATTATTGACACGTCACATGAATGGATGTTTGGGTCCCATTACTTTAATCAATTATTATTTCTTAATTATTGAGATTCATGAATTTTGTTTTTTTAACCTTTTTGTTTCATTTTTTGTTTTACCATCCTAAAAATAGATTATTTTTATTACTAACAAATAAAATAATCAAACTAATTTTTTTAATATTATTACATTACAAATATGCATAGGCCGACCTGCCTCTGAGCTATGAGTAAATCTTTGGTGCAACAGTGGTATGGATGACGTGGTACCACCAACCAATAAAAAAATAACATGTTTAATTTTCTTCCTATTTTTTAGTTGTTTTTTGACTTTTTAGCACGCGTGGCAAATGATGATTGGCTTGTTGCATGGATGACGTGGTACCACTGTTGCACCAAAGATTTTCTCCTGAGCTATAGTCCGGTCTAACGAGGGGCGAGGGCTGCTTTTGCCTCTTCCGGTCATGTTCATCGGATAAAGTAGTATTTTTTTTTTGAAATCGTTAGAAATTTTCCCGTTAAATCAGTCTTTTTGACCTTAAGCGGAGCAAGTAAAATCTCCGTCTGTCCTAAACTCTTATTAGAAACGCATTTTTTGGATTCGAACCTAAGACCTCAATATGAGATCTTGAACCCTACACCACCAAGCCACGCTTATTGGGGACCAAAATAGCATTTTTCCTATTCTGATATTAATGTTGTTTTTCTTTTTTTTCTTTTTTTTAACTTCTCATCATTTTGCCTCTCATTTCAAAATTCTCTTTTCCCCGAATTTTAAATTTATTTCTACTTTTTTTTTTATATTGTATTTTTATTGTGCTACTCTCATGTTTTTATATAAGATTGATAATGTTCTTTTTTATTAGTTTTTTTTTCTATTTATGAAATTTTATATTGACTTCAAATAAATATAACATAGAATACGATAAATAAAAAAGTAATTTTTTAGTATTATTTATTTACAATCAAAAATCTATCTCGATAAAATTGTAGTAGTTGTTTCTTGGAAAGTTTGTATGATTCATTATTAATTTTGCTGGTAGTTATTAAATATATATTTCCAGTTTCATTGGCCTTTCTATTTATCCACAAGTTTGGAATTCATATATATGCAGGTTAGTACGTTGGAGTATTTTTTTTTTAAAGCTATCATTATGATATATTTTTTCTAAAAATATATTTTTAATTAATCACAAAAAAAAAAATTAATATAATACAGTACAACACCTAACACTTTTTTTTCCAGCTGTCTCAAGCTCTTACAAGAAACGCACTCCCTGAATTCGAACTCAATACCTTAATGTGAGATCCCGAACTCTACACCACCAAATCACGTCAATTTTCATTCATTTCAAAATTCTTTTTTCCCTGAATTTTAAATTTATTTTTACTTTTTTTTAATATTGTATTTTTATTGTGCTACTCTCATTTCAGGTTAGTACGTTGGAGTATTTTTTTTTTAAAGCTATCATTATGATATATTTTTTCTAAAAATATATTTTTAATTAATCACAAAAAATAATAATACAATACAGTACAACACCTAACACTTTTTTTTCCAGGTGTTTCAGGCTCTTACAAGAAATGCACTCCCTGAATTCGAACTCAATACTTAAAGGTGAGATCCCGAGATATTGTGGACAACAACATCTAACACTCTACAACATTAATATAATATATTATAGTGTAACACTAAATATTGTACAATATTAATATAATATGGTAATAATATAATGCACCTCGAGATAATACATTCGACATTAAATAATACAATACAACATAATACATTACAGTGTGTGAAACGCACCCTAAGTGAATAAACTTACATTTTATAATAAAATTTAAATCATTATCATTGGAAGCTTTCAAATTTTCAATTGATATGATTATCAGTATGTATCAATAGTATTTTTTTTAAGAATCTCGAATTTATACTCTCTTTTTTTAATATAATATGGAAAGTATAATAACAACAAAATTTATGAACATTGACTAGAGAAATAATAGATATAAAATTTATCATAAATTTATTAATCAAAACAATCGAAACATGTCTTTTTTTTTTAATTAAATGGAGTCGGTTACATAATTTATTTGACGTCATTATATATTAACACAATCAACTCTTTTGTCCGAACTTGAGACTGACTATAAGAAAAAAAATATTTTAAATTAAACACATAATTGAAAGAATAATGTTTAGCATAATTCATAAATGTGAGAAAATTATTATTTTTCTAAAAGTTTGCTAGTAGATCCATAGAATATAGTAGTGATAAATTAATAATATAAGAAATATAGAATGGACAATAGCCAGCTGTCCCTTTCTCTATCTCTCTCACGTTCTTGTGATTTTGTAATTAAATCTGTATTATAAAGTCGATCACATAATAAACAAATAGATTAGTTAAATGATTAATTTTAAAAAAAAAAAAATTCCACAAGAGTTTCACAAAAAGCATTAATTAAAAATATATATATATAAAAAGATAACGCTTTCATTTCGTTTCATAATGTAATGACGTAAATGCCCTTATAATTTGGTCGAATTTATTATTTATGCCAAGGCAGTTATGACAGAACCAAACAAGAAGCGGCGTGAAAATGAAATACTCGTGAGTTGATGTCGTTTAACGTGTTGGAGTCTGTAGCATTGTCCCCCCCTTGTCCGCGTGACTCTCGTGACCTTAGATTGCTAACGAAACGATTTGATTCGGCCAATTTTGATCCCTTAAAACCAACGATAATTTTTGTGTAATTTGAATCGGTTAATTGATTGATTTTCGATTTCAATTTTTTAATCTGTTTTTAAAATTTTCAATATTATTTTAAAATTTTCAACATTAATTTAAAAAATTGATTGATGATTTTATATGAAAAGAAGAGGATTTAATTACAAATAATGAAAAATAATGAAAATATATTTTGATTTAAATGAATTATTATCGAAATATTAATAACAATATCCATAATTTATTACATTTTCTTACATGCATGGTTGTATAATACACCAGTTAATATTAATTTTTTTCTTAAACTTCCATTAATTATAAAATACAAGTAGTCAAACCGAAGCAACTTTTTTTTTGAAGTTCTCAAATAACTGAAATGAAATTCAACAAAGTACTATGTTTGTTTTTGTTTATTAAAAGTTGAAACCCAAATTTAGTGACATTGCAACTGGAAACATTCTTTATAGGTCACTGAACCAAGCAACCTTGATTGACACTAAAATTAAGTCACCAATTGTACGTATCAAATTTGGACTAAGGACTCAAAGGTCATTGTATCTCAGGCCCACACACGACTTTTGCATGAAAATATGACTCATGGCCTTCATCTGGCACAAAGCAGCGTCATGAGCTCTTAGACAAAATCAGCACAAGATTACCAACAATCCTAACTTTATGCATGTGACTCATATGCGGGGCCCATACGCCCCCAAATGATAAAGGCTCAAACGGACTAAAGGCTTCTAAGAGCCTAAGTGTAGGCACTGCATTTTTACACATAAGTCTCTATGATGAGTCTCATTTTGGAGACACTACCTTTTAAGTCACGGAGGTCACGGAAAACGGACATCGGAAGGAGGAATTCAGAATAAACAAGTTCACTGTCTTCGTTGGTGCTGCGTTCGTTACTTCGTTCGAACGTCAGGCAGATTGCGGACGTTCGTGCCACGTTCGAGGAGGAGTTCGAACGGTGTCGGTAATTCTGGTTTTGCTGCTAGCCTCACATCAAGCCCAATTCGCCCAAGCCTTGGCCCACACGCCCAAGCCCACTTAAAACACATATTTAACACATGGTGAAATCAAAACAAATCTAAAAATCACATACCAAATTAAAAAGATATCATACCTAATCTAAACCAATCAAATATAATCATACCAAGTTAAAATCAATCAACCAATATATTATTCCCAAACTTAAAATATTGTATGCCTAATCAACATAAACTAATATTCAACATTCCCTATCTAGCCAAGATTTGTCCCCCCTCAATCTTTGACTTCCCTTATCCAACACCAAATCAAATCCATTTCCTTGTCAAGCCTAACCCTTTGCCTATAAAAAGAACCATTCACCAACTTTCTCAACCCTAGCTAGCTCATACAGATAAGATACACACAACTCACGGCAATAACAAGAAGAAAAACAGAAATAATCCTCTTCATCTCCCCCACTCCACAACCGAAAACAGCAGCCCCTACACCTCCTAAAACAGCCCATACAGCAGCCCTAAACACACACATAAAACAGCCCCCGAACCACACCATAACATCACCGAAAATCACACCCAAAACAGTAGCCAAAACATCCCAAAAACAGTAACTAAAATACAGTAGCAAAACAGTAGCAGCGGCAACGAATCGGAGTCAAAACAGCAGCAAAAGACGGAGGACGACGACCCAAAACAGTAAGACAACGAACGAGAGCAATGAACCAGTGAACCGGAAGAGTTGCGGAGCTTTACCCCTTTCGATCTTCGTGAAACGCGAGTCCGAGAGACGACTTAAAAGGTTAGACCTGAAGGCACTTTTTCATTAGTTTATATTCGTTTATTTTATTATTGAATTTTATTCGCATGAGAGTCGTTTATGGATGCATGTTGTGGCTTGAATGAAATGGAAGAGTGTCGTCTCTTGTGGTATATAGGATGGAAACCCAGACGTAAATTCTGTAGCCGAATCCGAATGGACGGTAGTGCGGTCTGTACTTGGGATACAACTCCACGTACCGCTTGAGTAAACGGCACATTCTCTTGTTTTGTGTTGATTTGGTTTATCTATTTCTTGTTACTTAAATTCTGTATGTCGTTTATTTGTGTATGATATAATCGAGTGCATGGGCTCAGTAAGTGCGATGGAAGGTCCCCTAATCGGAAGGGTTAAAATCCTTCACCACGATGCTTTGCCGCACCGATTGATGTGTGTTCGGTTGAATGCGAGATACGTTCAATCGGACACATTACGTTTAATATTGTTGCTTATTTATGCATGGTTCAATCGAGCGCATGGGCTTAGTAAGTGGAATGAAAGATCCCCTATGGGGAGGGGTTAAAGCCCTTTACCACGATGCTTTGCCGCGCCGGTTGATGTGTGTTCGGTTGGATGCAAGACACGTTCAATCGGACATACTTAGTTGAATATGATTGTCTTTATGTTTGTATGCATGATGTGATATGACGCGTATGGGCTTAGTATGTTGGTCTAAATGTCCTCTCTTTGAGAGATCAAGAGCCCCCAAAAGGCCACCTTTACGGCAGTACTTCGCCGCGCCCCATTTATTTTGTTGTTTATGTATTGCGTCCCATTTCATGCATCAGGTCTGTTCCCGTTCGAACGCGTTTACGAACGCAACTCGAACGCGCATGCATTTTGCCTTATCATGCATCAGGTCTCATCTCCGTTCGAACGCGTTCACGAACGCCATACGAACGAGAGCATTCTGTTTCATTTCCGTTCGAACGCGTAACAAACGCCATACGAACGTGAGCATTCTGTTTCATTTCCGTTCGAACGCGTTATCAAACGCCATACGAACGCGAACCTTCTGTTTACCGTTCGAACGCGTTTACGAACGCTACACGAACGCGCACCCACTGAACTGAGTCTGTCTTATCATATTCATGCATAATTGCCTCTTGGTTGATCTTTCTTGTGTTATATAGCCAACCGTATTATTTGTATTCCTGCATTTATCCATTCTATGTGTTCTTGGGATTGTATTCAAGCATGATTAGGCTGTTAGCATGTTATTTGGTTAATAGGTTCATGAGATAGTACTCAAGCATGATTAGGTTGTTCTTAGTTTTCCATATCATAGGATTGAAATATGTTCATGAGATTGCCATGTGATGTTGCATGTTGTGATGAACTTGTTGATGTATGCATATGAATTTAGAAGCATGATATTTTTGGAAATAAATGTTATTTAAGTCTGGTTAAATTATTACATAAATCCTTTTATTACAAGTGACATAAGTAAGGGACCATTCTGAACCCAACGGTTTGAGGTTTTCCCTTGCGAGGGGTGAGTGCGGCCTTAAATCTCATTTTCCCGGTTCACATCGGGTGGCGACTCCATTACTCTCCGGTTTAGTTCCCCGTGGCTACTCCGTACTCCCAACTAGGCCGCGAGTCTAGGACAGAAACGCGTCGCCCAGGTAGGTCTGTGTTCCCACACTAAGTCTATGCATGTGACTCATATGTGAGGCCTATAGGCCCCAAATGATAAAGGCTCAAACAGATCAAAGACTTCTAAAAGCTCACCCGACTCAAAATGACCCTAGCAAGTCATGATCATGCTACTCGATGTCCCAACCGATATTCCTTGGTCAATGGCCCAGTCAACAATATTTCATATTATGCAGTGTCCCAGTGGACACTATCCTCCAGTGTCCACACGATTAAAGAGTTGAGCCGGGAGGATTTCAGACACTTATTTCTTAGAGGCTATCATTTCCGTAAAGCTTACACGGAAGTTTAGCCCCATAGACATGAGGCTATATGATTGATCCACGAACCCAAACAACCATGTCGTCCACTACAAGTATAAGATAACGTCAACGGTCCCGGCACCGCACCAATAGGAGGATGGAATGTGCAGAGGATTCAAGAAGACGCTAACAGAAAAACCCTCACTTGGCTTATTTACCTCCATTATCGGTCCATTGGATCATACCAAGAGTTAGTAAATAAATTCATGGAAAACTTTGCGAGCTCTTGCAAGTTCGAAAAGACCACAAACGACCTTAATGCGATCCAACAATGGAAGGGGGAGCCTCTACGAAGCTACTTGGCCCGCTTTAACAAAAAAATAATATTCATACCTGATCTCCACCAGTCGACGGCTATAGAAGCCTTCAGGAATGGTCTACTCGCCAATAGTGGACTCTATAAAAAGTTGATAAATTTTGGTGCCACACCATGGACCAGGCCTTAGCCCGAGCTCAAATCAATATTAGATTGGAGGAAGACAAAATGAACAGGAAACGCGACAACTCCACCAATCGACATGATGAGAAAGTCATTAATCCCCCCAAGCGGCCTAAGGACTTCGACAGTAGGGCCAGACAACCAGTAGATAGGAGAACTCTACGTGATATGGAACATCGACCGATCAATCGGGAGTATAAACGGAGACCCCCACCATACGCGGCCCGAAATCCTCCCTCACCGAGCGAACTAAAACTCCCAAACTACCAATTCAATGTGTCTCTCGGGGAATTGGTCTCATTCTTCATAATGATGGGAAATGAGGTGAGATGGCTGGTGCACCCTAGAGACGGGTCTTTCAAGAAATACACGAGCAAATGGTGTGAGTTTCATGGGACTATGGGTACATGACAACCGATTGCGTCGCCTTAAGATTATAAGTCCTAGAGCTACTGAATAAAGGGCACTTGAAAGACTTACTCATAGATAAAGGCAAGGCTACGCCGACCTGAATGATGAGAGGGTCGACCAAGAAGATGGCCCATCGCCACCGCCTCCAATAAATAACACAGTGAACCTTATCATAGGAGGGTCAGAGATAAGCCGCGTCTTTACTCGGCCGCCAAACAACACGCTAGATGAGCTGCAGCCGGAACATCCCAGCCTAAAAAATCGCTTAGAGAGGTAATTACCAATCTGACCATCGGGTTCACCGACGATAGGAGTTCAGGTTAGACGAACCTCTATCATAATGCCTTAGTGATCTCCATACAAGTAGTTAATTTCATGATCAAACAGATAATGGTAGACACGAATCCTTCAGTTAACATCATCTTCACCACAGTTATAACATGACATATGCGTAGAACTAGAAAAAATCAATTGATGGTCAACAATACTGATTGCATTTAGTGGGAAGCATAATTTCACATTGAGAGAGATATCACTCTCAGTATACACTGGAGGGTTCGATAAGATATCGATATTTTTAGTCTTATACTGCTTCTTTGCCTACAACATGGTCATCGACCGCCCATGGATTCATGATATGAGAGCAGTTTCATCCACCTTCCACCAAGTGTTGAAGTTCCCCATAAATTGGGGTATACAAGAGATCGGAGGAGACCAATTGGCCCCAATGAGTTGCTATCAGACGACCTTGAAGGCCAAGCCTGCTCCAGCATAGCAATTATAGAAATTCCCTCGTCGAGCAAGTCGGATCATCCAATATCAAAGAACTCGACGAGGTCCAGATTCACCTCCAACTTACAAACCAAAAATCTCAGATTACAGCTCATCTTGAACTCAAGTTACGCACAAAGTTGATCAACTTTCTCATAGAGCGACACGACTGCTTTGTATTGTCGTACGAAGACATAACCGGGATTGACCTCAAGATTATGACCCATGAGCTCCATGTGGATCCAGACTATCCCAGGTGAAACAGAAGAGAAGGAAATTCACCCCGGAGACTTGGCTTATTGAATATTGACAATTGTATAAAAGACTTGGCTTATTGAAGTCAAATGTGATAGTGATAAACTATAATGGAACTACATAATTAATAAGATGAAAAGACCCTTAGATATCTTCCGTATAAGTTCAATAGGATGTCAGAATCATTTAAAAAGTATTTGATACTTAATGGTTCCGTTGTTTCTTATTGAAGAAAATTATCTTATAACTTATAGTGGGAACAATATTTGATATCGATTTCTGAAGTTAGCATTGAACCATAAATCTAAGATTGTTCGTAGCTTACTACAATTATTTTTTTAACTTGATTAAGCTTTCGTTATGAATCGTTCATAAAATATGCAAATTGTTTACGCATCAAAAGCAAAGTGAGCTTGTTAAAGGTTTGACATTTATAGTATGACAATGAGAAAAGTTATACTCAGTAATCTATTGTAGATTCTGAGAAAACTTGTCTCTAGTAGCACTAATTAAACAATTAAGGATTTGTTGGTTAATGTTGATATTAAATTGTGTATTTTAGCTAAAGAATGCAAAGTGGCCTTCCTGAATGGTTTCTTCGAATGAGAGATCCATTGTGATTTTTTTTGAAGAGTTCATTCTAGAATGGCCCTGGAGTTTGTATTCTGCTAATATCACAGTTTGATATACTAGCTTATAGAGGCTATTGTAGACTCAGGTAAGCTTTCCGAAAATATGTGTTATCTATTTTTGATACAGTCTGATTGTCTGATTTTATCAAAGCATAGATAATACATATTTGATAGTAGGGTCAGTGGGAGCATACAAATTTCTTTCTAGTGTTATATATCTTAACGACATTATCATTATTAATGTAATGAATCGTTCATAAAATATGCAAATTGTTTGCGCATCAAAAGCAAAGTGAGCTTGTTAAAGGTTTGACATTTATAGTATGACAATGAGAAAAGTTATACTCAGTAATCTATTGTAGATTCTGAGAAAACTTGTCTCTAGTAGCACTAATTAAACAATTAAGGATTTGTTGGTTAATGTTGATATTAAATTGTGTATTTTAGCTAAAGAATGCAAAGTGGCCTTCCTGAATGGTTTCTTCGAATGAGAGATCCATTGTGATTTTTTTTTGAAGAGTTCATTCTAGAATGGCCCTGGAGTTTGTATTATACTAATATCACAGTTTGATATACTAGCTTATAGAGGCTATTGTAGACTCAGGTAAGCTTTCCGAAAATATGTGTTCTCTATTTTTGATACAGTCAGATTATCTGATTTTATCAAAGCATAGAGAATACATATTTGATAGTAGGGTCAGTGGGAGCATATAAATTTCTTTCTAGTGTTATATATCTTAACGACATTATCATTATTAATGTAATGATGAGATGTTTATAATGTAAAAGGTTTACCTAAGTCTTCTTTTCTCTATGAATGCAGTGAGAGTAGTCTCTGTTATATTTGAAATAAAGTTTCATATATGATATAAAACTAATAGACTTGTGAGATACTCACATTAGTCGTGCATTAGATATGATCTAATAAAGGACACAGCAAGACTATCTGTGTGACAGTTAGTGTGTCTCTTGTATATATTATTTATCTTTCATAAATGATGATTCCTTAGTCGAAAGATAAATTGATTAGAATGTCTAATCAATCTTATGCATTATAGGATGATGGCATAATAAATACTATATTATGTACGATTATAGATATCAATTTAATAGTAATTGTTATGAGTTATTTTGATACCCTGGAGACCATAGGATGAGTCTTGAAACATGTTTTTCGTTATCTTATAGATATTAAGAACAAGTTTCTTATTCATGGAGAATATAATCCGCAACCATTAGAGTCAGATTAATTTTGAGTCTAATTATGACGTTAGATGGTCCACGTCATATAAAGTCAGAAAAGATGCAGTGAAAGTGTCACGATTGATTCTACTGAATCAGTAGAATTAGTTGTAACTTATGAAGTATTGACTTATGAAGTTTTATAGTGACCTTGTAGATTAGAAGTTTTGTTATTAGTATTGTGTTTGCTGTTGTCTACATAGTATTTTGGATTTGATCTCTAAATACATAGACAACTTTATAGCTATAGCACAATATTGATATCGCATCTGAGTCATATTGATGTAGAACTTAGGTTCTACAAAATATGAATGATGATGGTTAAAGGAAACGATTGGGTTTGTTGGACAAACTCAATTTGTTATTGTGAACTTACTTGTTGTTGCCTACATTTTGAGTGCTATGTGAGCTCTTGAGGGTCATGAGTATGTGATACACATTTAGATGTGTATATGATACTATGGATTGGCACTAGAGAAAGTGGGAGAAATTGTTAGGGTTGGTGCTCGAAGTGTCAATCCGGATCGTATTTATGTCTGATTCATGAATACGAACAATGTCTTTTTCCATAATATTACTTATTTAATGGTAGCACCTCTTGTCTTTTATATACATATTCGATCTAATTAAGATTAGATCTTTAATTATGATTAGATTGAAATCAAATCTGATTTAGTGATACTTGTATATTAGACAAAGACCCTAGGATTTACAATGTAGTGCGCAGTTACAACGTAGTTTGTAATTGACATTGGGAAGCGTCACTATAAATTGTATATCCTTAAATAAAGTTTCTGGTCAAGATTTACTAACACGGGTAGGTTAGTAAAATCCGCTGAGACCAGTACATGTCGTATATCGTGACTTGCTCCGATGGTTTATCCCAAAGAACCATGAGTCTCGAAAGACTTGTATAGACACGTAGGTGTTTATTTGATAAACACTGAACGATTCACTGAAGATTTCCTAATAGATGGTACATCAACGTCAATATGAATCTTCTCGAGTTGAGCGAGCATAGTGGTCCTTCGACTTGAGGTACCACAGTGGATATATGAGTTATCCTCCACACTTTGATGACAGTCACGTCATCGATCTATTTAGATCAGACATCCACTTGTTTGTTGGGTGTGGACTGATGCTCATGATATCTGGTGCGTATCAAGATAGAATCTGTCAGTCCTGTGTACATGGCATATGTATCCTACACGTGTTTGCGATCTAGTAAATCCATGGCCATGGTATAACTTCGGAAGCGAATTTCGAGTATTATTTAGAGATCGTAAATTTAAAAGTCGACTATATTATACCATAAGGATTTGACGTTCTTATCTATATCTCAGGTATAATATGGATAGCTTGTCACAAATGGATTATACGTATGCAATGACCTCGACTTGCATAGTTTAGCGAGATTATATGTGGTCGTCATAATTCATGAGTGGGTGAATTATGGACACGAAATTAGATTTCGTGACGGATAGACTTAAACTTATAGAGTCTCACTATATGAAGTGTACTCGTTGGGCATTTGGGCAACGCGTTATGAATAATATAAATTATTCATAATACTTCATCAGATTATATGAGTTAATTCAAATTGTTTAAACGGTTAAACGAAAACACATGCTTTAGGGGATTTTGGTCAATTAATAATTAAAATGTATTTGTACTTGATACAAAATTTGATTTGATACATATTAATTAATTGTCAAATGAGATTTTGACACATGCCATTAATATATGTATTTGTTATTTAATGTAAATAAAAATACATATATAATAATAATTAAATTATTTATTTATTTAGATATTTAAATGTTAAATATTTGAATAATTAAATGATATTCTTTTTCATAATTGTTATGAAAAATATTTAATTATTATTGGTTACATGTGGCATATTTTAATTAAGCTTAAGGTGTACAAATTTGATTTGCTAATATAAAGCTTGATTTTAATTTAATTGAATTAAATTGGAAATTGACCAAAATACCTTCATCAAAGTCGGTCATGATATATTTAAAGGAGGAAAAGTTTTATTTTCTTCTTGATGGATTACAATGGCCGAAACCCATCTTCCAAAAATACTCCAAAATTTTCTTGATGATTCAAGAAGGAAAATTGAAGAAAATCAAGAAAATAGCTTAAGAAATTAGGAGAATTAAAGGTAATTCTTTATATCCCTAAGCTTGGAAAGCAGGTTTCTTGTTCTTGAGCATCTATAGAGATTCTAGGGTTTCTTCTTTTCTATGAATTTGGGTGTTTTTGATTTGGAAGATGGAATTGAAGGCTTTGTGCATGTGTGAAGTAGTATTGAATGATATTATTGTAATATTTATTCAATTTGATCATTTGATGATATGTTGTCATTCTAGAGTGTTATAACCACTCTTGTAATGCCTAGAATTTTTCTTGGGTGCTTCATTGGTGGTGGCTTGGATTGGTGTTAGTATTAACATGATTAATGTTGAGAAAATTGGATTTAAAGCATGAAAATTGATATTTTTGATTACCAAATCAGATCTGGAATTTCTGTGATATTTGGTGGTGAAAATTATGTTATATAAATATATTGGATGTGTTTTGGGTATTGGAACAATTTTCGGAAACTGTTTCGGAGTTAAAATATGAGAAAACGGCGAAAAACGGCGTTATCGGGTGACTTTTGAGCCAACCGGGTGACGGCTGCCCAAACAATGAATTTCTCACTCTTCGGATAGCCCATGAACTGCCCTAGTACTGTTGGGGCTGACCTGGGCAGCCCCCATGTGTATTTGGTAGACGGTTCGGTCAAAAACGCATTTTATGCCATTTTGCGGAAAAATATTTTTGTAAAAGTTTTGTATTGTTTCTTAACTATTTATGTCGTTATTTGATATCGAATAAATATGTTTAGGTGAAATATGAATGAATTATTTATATTGGATATTGAATAATTTATTCGGTAATTTAAAAAGTTTTAAAATTACGATTTCATGCGAACCGCGAGCTTCCGCTGCGCCCGTGCCAAAACCCCAATATTTCGGACTTAAGAATGTCGGGGCTACATACCAGCGCCTTGTCAACAAGATGTTCTCCCAACAAATAGGGAAATAATGGAGGTACATATTGACGATATGTTGGTGAAGTCACTGAGAGCCGAGCAACACCTAGAGAATTTGAGGCACACATTCGATATAATGAAGAAGTACGACATGAAGTTGAATCCTACCAAGTGTGCTTTCGGCGTGTCATCTGGCAAGCTTCTAGGCTACATGATCACTTAGTGAGGGATATAAGCCAATCCAGATTAGATCAAATTCATCTTCGATATTACCTCCCTCATATGCCTGAAAGATGTCATGCGACTCGTAGAGGTTGAGTAGCAGCTTTGAACAGGTTCATCTCTAAGTCCACATATAAATATTTTTCATTCTTCTCCGTCCTCGAGAAAGCAAATGAATTTGAATAGACTCCAGCATGCGAAGAAGCTTTGGGGCAACCCAAGTAGTACCTAACCACTCCACCACTTTTATCCAAGCCAGTCGACGAGGATAGGCTTTACATCTATTTGGGGGTGTTTGAGCGAGCAATCAGTGCAGTCCTAATGCGAGAAAAAGATGAGATTAAACTTCCAATCTACTATGTGAGTAGTATCCTACTCAATGCAAAGACTCGCTACACTCAGATGGAGAAACTAGTACTGACTTTGATAACATTGGCTCGGAAATTACGTCCATACTTTCAAGAACACCCAATCACACTCTACATCGTTTACCCAATGAGGAACATACTTCACAAATTGGAGCTCTCTGGGGGGCTGGTCAAGTGGGCGGTGGAGCTAGGGGAGCATGACATAACTTACCAAACCTGAACCATGATAAAATCTCAAGCACTGATAGACTTCGTGGCTGACTTCTCCCCTAATCTACAAGCCCAAGCCGATTTGGAGATTCAGTATGTGCAACCAACTACAATGTGGAAACTTACCGTGGATGGTTCAAGTAATAAAAAAGGATGCAGATTTGGACTTATACTCACCACACCTGAATGAGACACGTTGCAACAGGCAGTCAAGTGTGGCTTCAAAGTCACAAACTACGAAGCAGAGTATGAAGCCTTAATTGCTGGGTTAATATTGGCCAAGAACCTTGGAGTCAGGAAGATCGACATTCCGTCAGATTCCCAACTCATCGTCAACTAGCTTCAAGGGTCGTACCAAACCAGAGACTCAAAAATGGCTTCCTACCTACAAAAGGTAAATGAGCTCCAGGCGACATTCGAGGAGTTTGCAATTACACAGTTTCTAAAGAAGATAACACCCATGCAGATGTCCTAGCCACCATCAGTTTGACTATGCAATAGGACAAGCCCCAATCTATTCCAGTGGTTTACTTGTAGTGACCAGCCACTTGGAAAGAAGATACTGAAGACGTTACTTCGGTTAATTCAGCCGACTCATAGATGACTCCGCTGATAAAACATCTGAAAGACGGCACACTCCCACATGATAAGATCGAAGCTCGGAAGATCCAACGTCAAGCTGCTAGATTTACCTTGTTTGATGATTATCTTATGAAGATGTCATATTCCGGGCTCTACCTCAAGTGCAGCACTCTCGAGAAAGCCCAATACGTGCTGACTGAGTTGCACGAATGAGAATGCGGGAACCACTCCGGAGGAAGAAGTTTGGCATGCCGAGCCCACACAAATGATACTATTGGCCTACCATGCGAGCTGACGCATTAGACTTTGCCCGTGGATGCGATAAATATAAGAGATTCGCCTAGTCTCGCACTTGCCACCGAAGAGACTCAATCTCTTTATATCCCTCTAACCATTCATGAAATGAGGTATGGACATCATAAGCAAACTCCCAACAGCTCTGAGCCAGCCAGTATACATGTTCGCACTCACAGAAAATATTAGTTTAAAACATTAAAAAGAATATATTTACTATTTTAAGGTAAGAGAAAGTTAGATGAGTATATTTAATGAGTGTTTAGATCAATATTTTAAATCTAGGGAAAAGTACAAAAAAAATACCTTGTATTTTCTTTTATTTGCGAAATCAGAACTGTGATTTTTTTAGAGACAAAATGCTACCATGTGAATTCATTTGTTAGTAAAAGCCTGTAAAACTGATAACAACGTGAGTGTGGGATGATGTGGTATTAGCAATTTCGTCATTTCATATTTCCACGTCATGCCACGTTAGTATTCATGACAATGTCATGTTAGCAGATATCATGTCACGTCAGCATTCATGATCATGTCACATCAATAATTATTAACGGTGTTATTAGTTTTTTCGACTTTTGCTACCGAAAGAAATCACATGAGTCTTTTGTCAAGAAAAAAACATCATAATTCTGATTTCACAAATGAGTGAAACAACAAAATGTATGTGTGTATATATATTTTGTATTTTCCCCTTAAATTTACTTGTCATTAATTGTCCTTAATAATAATTTGTCATGGATATTTTAATAATAATTAATTTTATTAAAATATGTATGTCCAATAAAGTAATTTTTTGAGTAAAAATAACTCCACCCATATATTATTTTTATCACTAAAGCTTTAATTCAATTTTATTATAAACATTCAACATTGAAAATAATATATTTATTAAAAAAATACATTTTATACTTTACTATAAATTTTATATTTTACTACAATACATTTTTACATTTTATATAGTAAAATGTTATTTCTCAATATTTCTTATAGTCATTTTTTATTTCCCAATGAAAATATATTTTACAATTATATCTTTATAAAATTTTACTATAATAGTAAAATATTACACTTCAATATTTCTTATAACTATTTATTATTTTACTTATTATTGTAAAATATAAGGTTTTATAATAAAATATAAAATTTATAAAAATATAATAATAAAATATGATACTCTAATATTTCGGATACTTATTTATTATTTATCAAATTTTAAAACAGTTAAACGATAATAACCCGCTTAAAAAAACACAGACATATTAGGTAAAAAAGAAAAAGGGTATTTTAGACAAAACCTAATTTGTTTTTCTAAATTTGCTAATGTTACTTTTTTTTGAAAATAAAATTCATTACTTACTGAAAAGAGGTGAAAATACACCTAATATTTGAAGGAAAGCTATCTTTCCAAATAACAGGGCAAACTTCGCTCATTGCCAATTTAGCAAGAGCGTGAGCAATAGAATTACAGAGACGAGAAACATGGTCAACAAAAAAACCATCAAAAAAACCTAACTTCTCAACAATATCATCAATAATCCACAAAATCTCTGATATCGTGCCCTTTCTGTTATAAATTAAATCCACTACTTGAGAGCAGTCCGACTCCACAAATAGCAAACGCAAGTTCATATCTGCCGCAACTTGGAGACCAAACTTTATAGCTTCTGCTTCTGCAACCCGCACATCCCCATTAAAACCAACATTTTTCACAGCTGCACACAAAATATCCCCAGCCGAGTTTCTAAAAACCACACCCAAACCTGCTTTGCGCTTGCACTTCCCTATAGCCGCATCTGAATTCATTTTAATCCAACCCTCTGGAGGGGGCTTCCATACGAAGTTATCATCCCGAACTCTCTTAGGCAGTGACACCACATTGGAGGTGTATTGAAGATCTATAGAATCTACCATAGCTTGAGCTCTTCCGAAAGATCTTAAAGGATTATCAATGTTTCCTTCAAAGATTTGAATATTTCGAGCTTGCCACACTACCCAACAAATGGCTCGGAACAGCTCCAGTTCGTTTGTCTTCTTAGCTTTAGCCAATTCAACCATCATCTCAACAAACCCCATATTCTTATTCACTTTGCCCCCTGGAAAAATCTGAGACAGCTTCCAAATTCTCCTAGCATACTTACACTGAAATATGGCATGGAAAATTGTTTCAATTGCTAATCCACATCTACTACATCTAGAATCTTTCACCACCATCTTCTTAGCAAGGTTTTCGGCAGTGGGCAGTAAATCAACTGCCACTCTCCATAAAATTTTTTTAACCTTTTCCGGAAGCAAGCTACCCCAAATGAATTTCCAATACTCATCATTGTTTTCTGAACTACTAGGAGCATCACCAAGTTTTGCCATCCAAGCCAATTGGTATCCACTCTTTACTGAATATTGCCCCTTTTTATCAAAGTACCAAATTTGATGATCCTCCTGCACCCTACCAGGTAACAGGATATCTATAATAGCGTCAACATCAAAAGGATGGAAATGTCGTCTAAGTATGTCTTCATTCCACTGATTTCCTTGCAATAAATCTGCCACACAACCATCCCCCTCCAGCGAAGAAGGCATGACTGGTTTGAAAGAATATGGTCTTGGAATCCAATTATCCTTAAAAACTTTCACTCTCTGCCCATTGCCTATTCTCCATCTAACACCTTTATTCAGTAACTGCCTACCCCACAGAATGCTCCGCCATACAAATGAAGGGTTTGAACCAAGTTTAGCACTCTGAAAATCCGATTTAGCAAAGTATCTAGCTTTTAAAACTCGAGCAACTAATGAATTAGGCTCTTGAATCACCCTCCAACCTTGCTTAGCCACAAGAGCTTGGTTAAAGGAAGACAAGTCTCTGAACCCCAAACCACCCCTAACTTTAGCAAAGCACAACTTCTCCCATTTAATCCAGTGAATTTTCCTCTTTCCGTTATCTGCTCCCCACCAAAATCTAGCTATTTCCCTCTGAATATCATCACAGACGCATTGCGGCAATTTAAAAACACTCATCGCGTAAGAGGGCACTGCTTGAGCCACAGCTTTAATCAAGACCTCCTTACCACCACTAGAAAAGAACTTGGATTGCCAATTAGAAATTTTTCCAATGACTTTCAATTTGACTTCATTAAAGAAAAGTGATCTCTTTCGCCCGATCATTGCAGGTAAACCCAAGTACTTCTCATGCCTCGAAACCACCCTCAAACCGAAAATACATCTAATAGCTTCAACTTGAGCTGAATTCGTTTTACTACTGAAAAACATAGAACTTTTGTCAAAGTTAAAAATCTGACCTGAAGCCCTGGAGTATCTATCAAAAATAAGCTTCAAAGATCGGAAATCTTCAGTCCTGGCACTAGAGAAAATTAGACTATCATCCGCGAACAGCAAATGCGAAATAGAGAGCTCCCTGCTGAACCTTAATCCTCGAACCAACCCCACATTTTCAGCATTTGTGATCATCTGTGAAAAAACTTCAGCGCAAAGGATGAAAAGGTATGGGGAAAGCGAACATCCCTGTCGCAGCCCTATTTGGGGCACAATGTGACCCCTAACTGAACCATTTAAAATCACTGAAAATGATGAAGTTGTAACACATTCCATGATAAGCCTAATCCATTCACCCCTGAAACCGAGCTTCACCATAATACGTTGCAAAAACTTCCACTCCACTTTATCATAGGCCTTACTAACATCTAACTTTAACGCAACCAAGCCACACTTGCTTTTCGTTTTCCTAATCTTGTGCAAACACTCATAACCAATAATAATATTATCAGTTATAAGTCGACCAGGAATGAAAGCACTTTGGGTAGGAGAAATAATCTGGTTAAGGACCATCTTAAGTCTATTTGCTATGGATTTGGCAATCAGTCTGTAGATAACGTTACACAAGCTAATAGGCAGAAAATCTGACACCTTTTCTGGTTTTGAAGTCTTCGGGATCAAAGCAATGTAAGTATGGTTTAAAGGACCTATCTTACCTTCCCTGTTCAGGATCAACAAGCACGTATCTATTACCTCTTGTCCAACAACCTCCCAATTCTTCTGAAAGAAACCAGCTTGCAGCCCATCTGGTCCTGGTGCCTTTGTTGGGCACATCTGAGATAAAGCTTCCTTAACTTCAGCTTCATTAAACGGCTTTCCCAGGAAATGATTCATATCAGTTGACACTCTGTGAGAAACACCATTTGTTATAATTTCCATATCTGTCTCAGAAGGCTCCATACTAGTAAAGATGTCCTGAAAGTACTTGCAAAAGACTCGTTCCAGGTCATCCTGACTTTCCACCCAACAGCCTTGATCATCTTCTATTCCAAAGATCTTATTTTTTCTGTTTCTAGACGAAGCTCTTTGATGAAAAAATTTCGTGTTTTTATCCCCACCCTTCAACCAGTCAGCTCTCGCTCTCTGCTTCCAATACACCTCTTCTTCAAGTAACCATTTATCCAACAAACCTTCCATTCTCCTAATCTCTCGGCCATCCTGGAAATGAGTGTTATCCTCTTTGTAAACTCTAAGATCATTCAGTAACTTTTGAATCTCTTTGTTCCTACCCTTGAATTCCCGCCTACTCCAAATGGTAAGACGCTCCATAGATCTACTGGCAATATCCTTGAAGTTCTGAACTTTATCATTGTTGGATCGTCTATTAGAAGCCTGTCATTCCATCCTTATAATATCTTGACACTCCTTGTAAGAATTCCACCTATCTTCAAAAAAAAGTCTCTTAGACAGAGTCTTGGTATGGCTCATAGTAGTCTTTCTTTCTTTCACCTCCATAACCACAGGACAATGATCAGAGCCCCAGGAATCAACATTAGATGCCCTCCCGTTAAAGAATTTCTGCCTCCAACTCTCATTACACATGAACCGGTCCAATCTTTCTTGATTTTGCTAATGTTACTTAAGAGCAAACAAGGGCGCATTTTTGTCAAAGTGTGCACGTGTGCACGTGTCACATCCACTTGTTGAATGGGTTTTCGTGCGCACCCCTCGTGCGTAAGATAGCGACACACTCTTGATTTCTCTCTCTCTGTTTTTTTTTTTAATAATTACTCTTTTAATTTTAATTTATTTTCTCTCGAAATAAATTAAAATATAATATATATTTTTTTGCACGGGCGGTTCTGTTTTTAAAGCAATAACGAATAATCAATGAAATATATATATATATATATATATATATATATATATAGAGTCTCAATGAGCGTGATTTGGTGATGTAGGGATCATGATCTGATCTTCAGGTATTGAGTTCGAAGTCAGGGAGTGCGTTTCCTGTAAGAGTCTGGGACATGAGAGGATTTTACTTACTCCGCTTAAGTTCGGAAGGATGATTTGGCGGCGAGATTTTCAAGGATTTCAATATATATATATATAATATCGTTATCTTGTATGTGCCTTTTTAAAATTTGATAATGATATCACAACCTCCTCTCTTTTGGCCACATTACTCTTTTTTCTTTTTATCAATCAAAAGTCCCTTTTCACTAACTTACTTTTTAAGTCTCTAGTCTTTTTCATTTTTTTTCCTTCATTGTTCTTACCTTCTAACATTTTATGTAGTGTGTATAAATTTTGACCCAATCCAACTCGCGAGAAATTTAGATTCATGAATTTAAATATTCGAATCGAGATCTTGTCATATGTGACTGTTAAAAGGTTTATTATCACCTTTACTTTTACATTGATTTCACAATTACTTTTTTCTAATTTGGTGATGATAATGCAATTAACTTACTAGGTTTCTTTTTTAAAATTTAATCAACCATTTTAACTTTTAATCTCATTTCCCATGCAATTTTTCATTACACCTAACTTTATCCCTTATCATTTCATATCTTTTAAAAGATTATAAAACCAAAAAGTTCTTCAAACATAATGATTACATTTTTATAAATCCACTCGTGTAACCACAAAAAAAAGTTCAATAATTTAAATAGTAAAAAAATATATAAATAAATAAAAGGAAGAAAAAGCAAGCAAGCTAATATAGCTAGCTTTTCTTGAGCTACTTTTATGATTATGGGTCCACTAAGAGATGAAACGACTGGATATTTCTAAAAATTGGCCTCTTGTGTGGTGGCTTTGTGTCGTTTTGGCCCTACACGGCAAAAGCTTAACCGGCACACCACATGTTCAAACTTATCAAGTAGGTGAGGCTTAATTTATTACATGATTTTCATAATATAAAAATTATTATTTCAATCCATCTTTAGTTTAAGCACAAGGGACGTGGCTTAGTGAAAAAAAAATTAGACTTGATTATCAGGTCTTGAATTTAAGTTCAGAATAGATGGTGTATTTTCCTAACGTTTCCAAAAAAAAAAAAATGATTGATTACATCATAACAAATACAATTGAATACCATCTCAAGTCTGTATTTTAAATGTGCCGTTTAACGTTTGTTTTAAAATATGATTTATAATGCTATTAAAGATAAGATATCACTGTATAACTACTTTATATTGTTTGATTATAATATATGTTATTACTGAAGTTTCGAATTCGCATTTTAAAATGTGTGAACATCTACATTCGAGGAATTTACAAATATTATAGTCTTATATTATTCAACAAATTATGCTTGATATGTTGTATAGTAATCTTTGGAACCAAATTAAATAGACTTTGTTTCCATGGAGTTTTTATTTATTTATTTATTTATTTATAGGTACATGCATGGACACCATCTTTATTTTCACATATGTTTTTGATGAAAACGACAATGCATCTCATGGGTCAATTTTAATTTCATTATTAAAGTTGATATACATTATTTGATTCATTTCATATGCATTAATCCCAAATTGAGAAATTGATTTTTGTACTTGTTAGTATTTTTTTCACTATACAAAACACTACTTTTGAATTTAAATTATTTGTTATCACCAATTCAATAATATAAAATTATATTTACTAGAGATGCTCGGGTCTCTCTCTTTTTTTTTTTTAAAATAATAATATCGCATGACTATAAAATAAAATTTCATCACAACCAATATGAGCGAGGTTCGAAACTCCACTAATACTTATGTACTTAAAACCGATAACACTAGTAAAATAATTAGAAATTTTAAAATAGAGAAAATGATACTTAACTGTCATGTAATTTTTCATAATAATATTTTAATCCATATAATTTTGAAAATATAATCTTTAATCTCTAAAAATATTTTTAATAAAATCATGATTAAAATAATTGAAGCTTATCTAATAGATTAATTCATGTCCATGTGTATTGTTTAGGGGTGGTCGAAGTCTGTTTGGATCCAAAATTTAAACCTATCTAAAAGCAAACTCAATAAGTCATAATTTGGTATTGTGATTTGACCTGTGGTGATGTGACAAAATTATTTTGGATCAAAACATAATTTTTAAGTGTTTGATTAATGATGAAAAATTATTATTACTAATCGTGATTTCTTTCAAAAATCGAGTTTTATAAAAGTTAGAAATGTTAATTTTTACCCACAGTCAAAATATTAAAAAAGTTTACCGTCATTAATTTTTTATTATAAATCAAAATTTCATAAAACTGTTTATGAACCACTGTTTATTCACCACACTTTTCTAATCTTAACACCAAAAATCAATTTGGATGAATTTCAAAACAATAGAAACTGATCTTTGAATCAATTTGTGAGAAGCCTAACCGAGTTTTAAACCAGATTTTAATTAATTTGGATCTGATTAGGATCAGTAGGATTAATATTGGGCCACCCAGTAGCGAGTCCAATTTGATGGGCAAGCCCAATGTTCAAAGCCCGCCTGCAGTAACTAAATTTGGGCCCAAGCTTTACAATAAGCCCAATTATTTAGATAAATATAATCCAGTAACAAAACTACCAAGTACCAATTAGCACAGTGACAAAAATGGCAACAAATTTATTAACAGAAACAGATAGACCTTTCTATGAAAATAATTTTGGACCATAACAAAAAAATCATCATATATGTTTCTGAAACAAAACTGAACTTGAAATGATCACAGACATGGTCATGGCCTCATCAAGTCAAACATGGTTGTGTTCATCATCACCATCTTACACAAGCTCAAGAACATCAGTCTATTCACTGTCTGCTTCTTCTTCTTGTACAATTTCATGTCCCAAAACAACAAAATTTCATCTTTCTACTTGGATTCCTCAACTGGGTTCGGGTCTTTTTTCACCATGGAGTGGATTAAAGCATCTGGGTATTTCAGTCACTCCAAAGTCTGTTACTTTATTAGGTACTGATTCTTATCTGGGTTTGTTTCCATTCATTGTTGTTGTTATTAAAAGTTGTGATCTTTTTTTTTTTTGTTTTCCATTTTTGGTGTAAATGCTGGATGCAGAGAAGAAGAGGAGGTGTAAAGGGAGTGTGTTTTATGCATCTTTGTTTGGTGTTGGAGCACCTGAGGCTCTGGTTATTGGGGTGGTGGCTTTGTTGGTGTTTGGTCCCAAAGGTCTTGCTGAGGTGAGTTATGTAATAGGATCTTTTTTTAATTAATTAAGCTTACTTATATCTGTGTGGATCATTTCTGAGTTGACTGGACTGTTTGTTAGGTGTGTTTTTAGGTTTGAAAATTTGAGTGGAGGGTGTAAGTTGTTCCAATCTTGTAAAGCATTGAAAATGTTCTTTCAAGTTAAGAGAGGAAATCCATAGATTTAGCTATGAAGTGTTCATTAAGCAAATGGAGAATCTTTTTTGGGTTTTTCAACTTCTGAAATTTATTACTTGGCCTTCGAGTAAATATAGTATCTGTCATAGGGGAGTCCAGGGTTATGACACAATCCGAAGATTTTGATGACCTACCTGTCCAGTGACAATAAGGACTACCTGCAAGAGCTAAATGGTGCATTAATGCTGGTATACAATTTTTCTTCTCGGTTTCATGCACTCTGTACTAAACAAATCCAAATCTTTAACCATTTTTGTCAGTTGTCATATGGCATTATTTTCATTACCACGTATGCATCAAGCATAGAGAAGGTTGTCATTGAAATATGGTAATTTATGAGCAAGTAGCATCTATTTATCATATGCTTTCTCATTTTTCGTTTTTGGGGACTATGTTCATTATTACGGATCAGTTGAGTTCACCACTGCCATATCAGTGCCTTTAGAATCAACATCTGATTGCTTTCAGAGATTAGCATGCCAATTTATAGTCCTATTTTTCTAAGCTTAACTCTGTTATCCAAATGAAGGTTGCTCGGAATTTGGGGAAAACTCTGCGTGCATTTCAACCGACCATTAGAGAACTTCAGGTGGGTTCAATTTTCTTACCTTTTTTCAGTTCAGGTTTGAGAAAGATGGCACAATGAATATTGCTATGTTTGCACCTACGTAGGATGTTTCTAGGGAATTCAAGAGCACCCTTGAACGTGAGATTGGTCTTGATGACATTTCAACTCCAACGCAAAACCCAAACAACTTTAACAGATCTGACACTGTCTCAACTCCTCCATCAGTTACCAGCACTGAGGATTCTCAGAATGTGGCTGACCCCAGTGAGTGATTGACAATGTACCATCTATTTAATTATTTTTGTGAACCATTTAGTGGGTATTAGTATGTCTTTGAATATTCGAATATTTATCTGTCAAACCAGTGTATTTTGATTGTGATATATTTTTACCTTGGAACTTCTGTAACTTGAGAAATATCTACAATCTTTAATGCTTCTATTGACAAACTACTGAAAATTTTCTACCCTTTTATCATCTTCAGAATAGTTCCTCATTGATGAGAAACCTCCTTTCAACTTTCAAGTAGTTTCCAAATTATCTTGCTTTTGGTATTGCTATTCTTATATCATAAAGCACCTAAATCGTCTCCAAATTAGTCTGTGAAGAGTGTGAACAGAGGTCCGATCATCCAATAGGCTTCATTTGGTTTTGAGACAGTTGAACCACTTTCCATACCATCTCTAGTACAATTTCTGTACTTGAAATGCTCATGAGTTCTATAATTGACTGGCTAAGAGATTTAGGAACATTTTTTCCAAGCCGAGAGCATAATAAACATGATATTAGGTGGTCGTAATATCATGGTTTCTTCATGATTGTATATGAGGCGAGGGCCTTAATTTGGAATATTTTTCCTTGTTGGAAAAATATTCCTTTTCAATTGAGTCATTCTCTGGATAATTGGGCTCTCTGCTTGCTTGTTATGTTCATCAGATTTACTTGAGGGCAGTATAAAATCTTCCTCAAAGAATTCTTGTGAATTCATGTGATTTGTCCAAATTTGCAGATGGTTCTCCATCGCCAAACAGAGCATACACCAGTGAAGAATACTTGAAAATGACAGAAGAGCAGCTAAAAACATCTGCAGCCCAACAGCAGGTGCAGTCGTCTCATCAGGAGGAAGGCCTGTCTGAGCCTCAAGGTTCGTTCATTCTACAGCATCTCTCTCTCTCTCTCTCACACACACACACAACACAGCTCACTAATGTCACTTGTTCCAATTGTAGCAGATTCAGTTAAAGAAACTGCTGCAGCAATGCCACCACCCCAAAAGCCTGAGAATAGACATGAAACATCATAATGGGGATGTTACTGAGAAAATGCTGCGAAAGACAGATCCTTCCTTTGGAAGCTCCAAAATGTGACGTGAGAGCTCATGAGAAGGATGGAATAGATTAATGAAACTCTACACATCCCGGGTTTTGTTATTTCTTTTTCAAGTTTGTGATAATAACTGTAGCATGGTTCTAAGAAATTTTGTATTCAACCGTTCAGAGTGACTGAATTCATGTATAATGTACCATTATTACAGAAGAGGCTGCTGCATCTGAATGCATGACTGGTTCATTTTATTTTGGCAAAAATGCAAAAGTGACCCTCTAACTTTCATGTTTTTTCATTTAAGTCCGTTAACTTTCAGTTTTGTCAATTCAATCCTCTAACTTTCAATTTTTGTCAATTCAATGCTCCGTTATAAATTTATCATTGTTGCCGTTACAAATAACGGCAACAGAAAAGTAAACGTACTTTGCCTGTTATTTAATTAATACACTCAATTAGAAAATATAGATAGACAGAGGAAGCTAAAGTAAAGTAAACGTACTCTGCTTGCATCTTCGAGCTATTTTTTGTCAAAAACACATATCCCAAGTTCAATATGATTTTTTGTCAAAAAATTATAAAAATTATAACTAGTGCTAGTAACGAAGATATGTGTTTTTATAAGAGATTAAAATAATCAAATGTTTTACCTACTATATTTAGACTCGATTTTTTTTTTTGAAGGATTGGAAATAACACGATCGAATCATTCGATTTGAGTCTAAATATAGTAGGTAAAACATTTGATTATCTTAATCTCTTATAAAAACACATATTCGTTACTAGCACTAGTTATAATTTTTATAATTTTTGACAAAAAATCATATTGAACTTGAGATATGTGTTTTTGACAAAAAATAGCTCAAAGATGCAAGCATAGTACGTTTACTTTGCTTTAACTTACTCTGTTTGCCTATATTTTCTAATTGAGAGTATTAATTAAATAACAGGCAAAATACGTTTATTTTGCTGTTGCCGTTATTTGTAACGGCAACAGTGATGAATTTATAACGAAGCCTTGAATTGACAAAAATTGAAAGTTAGAGGACTGAATTGACAAAACTGAAAATTAACGGACTTAAATGAAAAAATATGAAAGTTAGAGGGTCACTTTTGCATTTTATTTTTATTGAAGGATGCGCGTGCTTATTTCTATTTAAATTTTAAATTTAGGAACATGAATCTTGAAGTAATGTGATTCCGGGGAGCAATCGAATGAAAAGAAGAAAAATCTATCCACGAAATCGAGTTGATTTTCGAATATTAGCGGTAAGGTGTTTTTAGTGTTTTAGCTGTCATGATGCCCAGATAGCTTAAACAATGGCTTTTCCTTAGAATGTTTCAAAGCAGAACGGAAAAAATATTACAATGCAACATAGCAGGTTAATGATCAAAATTTTGCTTCAACAAATTCATTTGTCTCTGAGATTCAAAATCTGGGTAGTCGCCATTTGCCTGCCCGCTAAACCCATACATATCAAAATACTTTTCATCTGAAGGCATATTGCCCATTTCCCGTCCTCTAAATCCCTCCATCGGTGAAGCCCATGGAGCCGGAGTGGAGGGGTTAGAGCTAGAAGCTTCTTGATTTGAACTAAAGACACCAGGATTCTGGGGTGAGTTTGCAGTGGCCCTTCTACCTGAGGAATTCATGGGTGTCACAGAAATGGCTGCCGATTGCTGCTGCTGCTGGTTCTTCATAGGTGACTTAGGGCGAAGCAACTCTATATCAGGAGTTGTCACGACAAGATGAGGCGCCTCTGGAGGTGGATTTCGTCCTCCCCCTCCTTGCCAAACTTTTCCATCCTTGTCCGCGAAATTTTTAATATATGCCTGAAAACACCCAAATCCCTTCTGGTCAGAATCCATTTCAAAAACCAGGCGAGGAAACTCTCAAACAATCATAAGCAAGGACTTAAAATTATAAATTCCCTTGGAGTTTACATATGGTTTCTCACCATGATAAAAAATATATCGAAGTTAAATGATATATGGAACAATAGGAAAGATATACCAACCCTCTACCTATTACCAGTCATGTTGTCAAATGATAGCATACCTCCTTATGGAAATTTGATGAAGATAGTCCATTACCAACAGTCAACCAACCAGATCGGATATTGCGGTCTTCACCAAAGAGCTCAAGCCTTCTGCGACCAAGGGCAAAATGCTCAATTATTCGATACATATCTTCAGGCTTTCGAGTTGAACCTACAATTTCATGGGCAAAATAATTTTCAGTTGGCACCCATGTAACCCACATAGAACGCAGTATGTAAGAAATTCGTTATATACCCGCGACTTGTATCACAGGAGAACACAAAATGAAGCATATGTTTTTCCAATTAACGCAATTTTTTTCTATAATTATTCCTCATATTACTTTTTTTCTTGCAGCACACATGCCAAAATGGGTAACTGTGAGGTCTTTACCATTACACATCTTCACATGTGAAAAACTAGATGATAACCACTTATTTGGTTGGATACATGTGTATTCCTGTCATCAGTGTCTAATATGTCAAGTACTAACCATAAGGAGGTTCCTCGGCAATAATCACATCGGTGTCAATGTTCGCATGGATTATATGACCGTCAGTACTTCGACGGACAGTCCCTTTTATACCCATCAAGCAGTGTTCCTTCATCATAAATTCATAATGTCAAGACAATGTCAAACAAGTAAAGAGTATGTGTATCTGCCAAGAATTAAATAAAGTTCATAAAGTATTTCAATGCTTAAACATCCATGAAGGAAACAAAGCATTCAACCAACCTTTGAGTGCTGAAACAAAGTATGACCATGCCGCAACCCTGGAGTAGCATTATTTTTATTTGTCTTCACCCAGCAAATATCCTCACACCGTCTAAAACCCCACTGCATTACCAAGAAAAAACAATTAAATTTTTAAATGGATAGAAAAGTCTCAAATCATTTTCTAATTTACAAGTTTTAAGTGTGTACCTTCTTCAAACACTGACGACCTTGCTCAAGACCTACACCATCACCCACCCAAAGGAAGATAAAAGAAGGTGTATCTGCAATTGCCTGAGAACAAAATAGACAACAAAATAACAATTTAATCAAAAGGACATAAATATTGCATTTACTGCACAAGAAACACATCTCCAAACTCTACACAAGTACAAGGTGCATTCACAACCCTAGACGTTACTACATAAAAAATGGTAATAGGGTATTGCAGCTTACAGGTACTATATTATGAAATAACTAAAAATCAGATTAATTTATTAATAATCAGTCACTAAAGGACAGAGATTAAAATTAATTGTTTAACAGGTATGTCATTGGCATCACAAATGCAAATGCAAGAACAAGCACCAAAATAGTACTCTTTTCTTACTGAAAAACAACATTAAGAAAATTCATATGCAAACGTATTACCTCAATCTTTAAATTGAGTATTTCTTCAAATGTCCAGTACTCCATATGGTCAGCAACACCAGGAGCTCGATGAACGTATTCCTCCCAAGGGGGGTCCACAAGAATAACATCAAACTTGGTTCCAAAGAACTCGGGGGCCAGCTCAAATTCATGCAGGTCACATTTGAAATACATGGGAGGAGTAGCAGACTTGGCAACAATCTCATCCTTCTTCTGTATAAGCTCCCTAAGCTTGGGGTAATCCTCTACAACATTGGTGAGTTCTAGCTCTCTGATAAAATTCTGGGGTCGCATACCAGTGTCGACAAAATTCTGTGAGTAATCATTTTGCTCTCCCCTGGAAGGAGCTTTACCAGGTGCTCCACTAGATCTAGGAGGGGCCCAACTACCAGAGGGTTTATCAGGTACTGTACCTCGTGCAATTGGGCCAGTCGCATTAAAGCCAGGCCCAGACATGCTAGGAGGACCTCCTCTTCCAGGGCCTGGCTGATTGAAGTACATACCAGGGTTTGGCGGAGTCCCCATATTAGGAGGAAATCGTGGGCCAGATGGTCCAGGAGGAACAGGAGAGAGACCAGGTGGGACACCTAGCATATTCATATCAACTCCCCGAGGCCCAGGCCAGACAACAGGAGGAGAAAAAGGTGGAATGAAGACACCAGGGGCAATTGGAGGACCAGGAGCAGTATTAGGGTTCAGTGGCTGCATTGGTCCAGGTGGTGGCATTCCAAGAGGTCCAAAAGGTGATCCCATCATAGGCAATGGCAACCCAACCTGTTGGTTGTCTCTCCCAGCAGGCCTACCCCTTCCTCCTCTCCCTGCCCTACTCCCTTTCACTCCCCGTGGAGGGGTTCTGCCAAAAGACCCAGACTCCTGGTTTCCATATGGAGGCTGGGGGCCACCCCCTGAACCAGTAGGGCGACCAGACAGATTACCTTTCTGTCCTCTTCCTTTACCACCCTGGTAGTCAGTTTCATCTCTCCATGAATTGGGATCTCGCATAGAGGTACCATCATCCATAAATCTGTCTCTCGAATCTTCACCTGAGAGCCCAGATCCGTAAATGTCATTTCGTTTTGCCCTATCTTCGGGCATATATGCCCACTCTTGCTCATTTGGAGCCAACTGAACATCTAATTGGTGACCAACTTCAGATCTCCGGGAAAAATTGGACCCAGCCTCTGCTCTTCCATAATCAAGAGGCTTGGTTTGGATCTCTATCACATCATAATTCTCGTTTGAAATTCCAAAATTTGATAATGTCTTCACAGCTTCACCCCTACTTCCATCTTTTCTGTTACCCGACCGACCATGAGACCTTTCATGGTCATTCCTCTCTCGGTCATGCCTAGGTAACTCCCATTCTCTGCCACGATCATAAAAAATATCCCCATCTTTGGAATCTTTATCATTGCTATTCGATTGCCTTCTTTTCCAGTTATCTTTTGAACCTTCCCTATCCCTATTCCTGTCACTCCAGCTATCATCTCTGGCCTTTGATCTATCAGCCCTGTGACTATCTTTTTCATGTTCCTTCTGTTTTAAGTCAATGCTTCTCTCATAATCCCCCTCAGAGTGTTCTGAATCTTGATGACGTCTGCCACTCCTCTCAGGGGTCCTGGACCTGTTTGAGTGCCCAACTTCCCTAACACTTTTATCTTTCAACAATGTATTTCCATCTTCATCTTTTATGGAAGACCTTTCACGGCCTTCAGGTATCTCTCGACCAGTTGGAGTTCTCTGCTGCCTGTGCTTCTCATTTTTATCCCTAACAGATCTGCTCTCGTGACTAATAGGACTAGCCCTATTTTCTTCTTCTAGAACTTCTGACCTGCCTTTGTTCTTACTCTTCTCAGAATCAATCCTTCTATCTTCCTTGTTGTTGGATTTGATACCCTTCTCACTGTTTGAATCCATACCCCTGCTTTTACTCTCACTGGACTCATGTCTTGCAGCTGCACTTCTCTCTTTAGAACTCTCGTATTTAGAATCAGAAGTCCTTCCACTTCTCATATCAGCTCTTTCATAATTAGTTTCTTCAGCTTTCCTAAGAGCATCAGAATCGTCCCATCTCCTCCTTGAACTTCTTGCCTGCTCAGAAGAATCATTAGCCTTCTCTCGGCCACTTTCCCTTCTATCAGAGCACCTTGAATCTCTATCCAATGCCTTCTCAAACTCTCCATCATGTGATCTTTCTTCCTTGATTTTACTTCCACTCCTGGAACTCCCATGCTCTGATAACTTTGAACTCACTTTCCTTCTCTCATTTTCATCAGCCCGACCATGCCCTCTACTCCCAGATTTATCTCCACCATCTTTCCTGTTATCTATTTCTCCATCCTGGTACCAACTGCTCAACTTTTCCAAGGAACTCTCCTCTTGTTTTTTCTTCAACTGCTTTTTTCTTGTGTCATAATCATCTTCATCACTATCTGCTTTGCTAGAGCCACCAGACCTCTTACGACTCTCGTTTCTATCACCAGAACTTCTCCTTCTTCCACTACCATCTAATCCCTCAGCTTCTTCCTCAATGCTAGGCTTTCTAGACTTGTTAGACCTATGCTTCCTCTTATCACTACCCTCCCACTCTTCATCATCCCTACCCCTTTCACTCTTAGCATCAAGACCATCCTCTATTTCTCGTTTCACGTAACTCCGATTACGTTCAGGTGAATCCATTGTAATGCCCTCAGAGAAGTAATGCAAATGAAGCAGATACCCTTCAATCTGACTGATGACACAACAATCAAATCACCCTGAAACTTTACAGCAGGGAAAAAAAAAGCTTAAGAATTGTGAATTAAGAATTTTCCTTTGACATTTGAGATTGGGTTTCTCTTTTTCATAGTTTATTCATAATTAAACCTAGAAACACACAAATAAAACAAACTATCTAACTTGACCAAGCCAATAAATTGCATTACAATCAATTAAGCGGAGGTCTCAGCATTTCAATTAAAATCCATTTAAAAACCCATTAACCGAATTGTTTTAACTAACAAAAGAAACTCCCACCAAGTCAGATTGAATCTTGCACAGTCAAATCTAAAAACTCGAATAAGAAATTCCAAAAAAAAAAAAAAAAAAACCACAAAAAACCCTGAAATTATTTTTTACAAAGTTGTGGAATAATTGCAGATAAAAAAGTAGAAAACAGAGAGAAGCAACTTACATTCCGCAGACGAAGGAACCTTAGAGAACAGAAATACAACGAACGAAGAGAGAACAAGACCATGCCATTTGTTGTATTTCCTATTTTGTATTTATCAACTTCATTAGGAAAAATTACATACATGACCTAAAAGTTTGGTTCCTTTACAAAAACATCCCTATTTAAACATTATTTTCATAATAAAAATATAGCACTTTGGATTATAATATTTCCAAATACAATGTGAATTGGATAATAAAAATTTCTGGGTTTAATACATTAGGATTTGATACCAATATAATTTTTTTTAATCATTGGTTGGATAAGTTTGATACATATATTAATATTTTTTGTATTAATAAAAATAAAATCTCTATATAAATTGAGCTCGCACGAGTTACAAAGATTAGTATGCTATGATTGAATATGGGTAAAATTTTCATATTCATGTGTGGAATAAGACATATACGAATATTGATATCTCTGTATTATATCCGACCCGTTAGTATACATAGATGTGAGAGTCAATCATCATATTTTGAAGTATTATTATTAGACTATTAATGACAGTTTATTGACAATTTAACTTGATTAGTCCATCATCAATATTATTAAACGATCCCCACCGTTAATATGATTGGCCCTTTAACATACTTGGAGATATTAACAACCGTCTACTTTATGATTATTATGATCATCATAAGTCAATATTATCATTCTAAATTTTATTTTATCTTCTTTTCCCACAAAAAGAATAAAAGTTTAAATTAAGGTCATTTTGTTAATTATTCAAACTTCAGGGTACTTACGTATATTATGTTCGTTGTAGCATTTAGCAGCAAGTTGACGGTGCTGATCTTAATGGTATGGGCTAGGCCCGACCTGAATATTTCACTAGACGGGTTTGAATCGGGTTTTGCTAGTTGTTTATTGTCGTGATAATTATATGAGATGTTTATTTGTTTATCTACATTCTCATATTCTCGTTGAATGTGTATTTTTTTTAGAGTAATGATATTCTTACTTATAAGTTTACTTATAAATATCCCGAACGGCAGCTGTGATGTCGTATTGACTTTAGATTTGTTATCCCAGGTTTGAGTAATTGATGGAGCCAAACACCCTGCAAATTTAGCAAATAAAATTTTTCATCTCTTCCCTCCAGCAGCCAGCAGCTCTGTCGTGAATACTCTCTCAAACCCACAACTACTACCACCAAATCACAATTTCATTTCTTCTCCTGGAAATCATATGGGACAAAATGTTCTCCAAACCTACAGCTATCACCACCAAATCACAATATGAATTCTTATCCTGGAAAGTTCATTGATTCACTACTCTGCAACTCCATTGATTCACCCCATTTGGGCAGGCTTTTTATATACTATGAAGTCACTTCCAAACAATTCACACAAACCAAACAATTCACACAAACTAGTAGTTGATAAATAAATTTATAAGCTCTGTTATTTCACAGGAACTCACAACTACCACCAAATTCAACAAATTCACTGAAATTGATCCAAATTGAAACAAAAACCTAGATCTAAAAGAATGAACAGTGAACTCATGTTAAATTTGAATGAGTGTTTCACAGCCAAATCAACAAATTCACCTCACCAACATCCAAATTGAACCGAAACCCAAAATTATGACTACTCACGGCAGAGCTGCTTGAGGGAAGAAATTAAACATTTTATTTGTTAAATTTGCAGATTTCTAATGCAGTTTTTAGCAAGGAGTGTTTCGTACCCAAATCTCCAAATTGAACCGAAACCCTAAATCTCAAATAATGAAAAGTTTACTCACGACGAAGTGTTGTTTCTCTCACCGACGACTTGCTGGAAATCGAGTAATGGCACTGTTGACGGCTTGCTAATGGAGCCTGGAAATGGTAAGTAAGAGTATTCACGACAGAGTTGCTGGCTGCTGGAGGGAAGAGATGAAAAATTTTATTTGTTAAATTTGCAGGGTGTTTGGCTCCATCAATTACTCAAACCTGGGATAACAAATCTAAAGTTAAAACGACATCACAGCTGCCGTTCGGGATATTTATAAGTAAACTTATAAGTAAGAGTATCATTACTCTTTTTTTTATGACTTCCTACGTAATATATTTGTCCACTTTAAATATTCGGGAGAACGATGATCCCGCACAAATTTATTCTCATAAAGATCCTCACCTATTTGAGAATTGGTTGCTCAAATAGGTGAGGATTTTGGTCAAATGGGTAGATATAACATGTCCCCAAGGGGGTGTGGTTTGGTAGTGTAGGGTCCAGGATCTCAACTTGAGGTTATGGGTTCGAATCCAGAAGGTGCACTTTTTGTAAGAGCCTGGGACAGCCGGTGGTTTTACCTGCGCCGCGGCCCAAAATGGGTGGTTTGATGGCGGGATTTCCATCGTTTCCAAACAAAAAAAAAGGGTAGATATAACATTAAAGCGAAATATGTGAGTTAAAGTTCTATGATTTTACAGGATGACTATACAGTCTACTAGATTTATCATATTTTATTGTAATATATTGTATATAAACTAGTGTAAATGTTTTTATGTTCGATTTATATATTATGTTGTTCCGATCTAGTTAGGAATATATATTCACAACGTTGTGTTGATGTGAGAAGATTATGTAATTCTACTTGTACTTAAGTAGTTTAAAGTGTAAATTTATTTCATGTCGATTAAGGAGAACACATAATGCACAAATTATTTTATATTATTAGGTTTTGTGCTAATTGGGCACGAGACTTGAGTATTCATGTGTAGTTATTTAAACTGAATTCTCAAAAACAAGAAAGTGCCTAATTCATGGTAAAAATACAAAGAAAATAATTAACAAAATGTTTGATTGTTGTAGTAAATATTTAAAAATAATTTTCAACATATTTGATTAATCTATAAAGGGAAATTTTATCCAATGCACCCTAAGTTAGGAGAAATTTTGAAAATATTAAAATATTTTTTTGACTTTATCATTTTTCCACTTAAAGTTATAAAAATAAATCATATTTCACCCAAAAACGTATTTAAAAAAAATTCAATTTGTCACCTTAAAAAGGAAAATTTTGATACATTTTTGAAACTGTGTGAAAAATTTATAAAATAAAAAAATATTAGAATATTTTTGAATGAATCTGTGATAATTCCCTTATATAAATCATTCACGGTGTAAACAAATATTTGATAATTGATCAATTGAGTGCGCTTAAATTCCGATTGTGGTAAAAAAAAAAGTAAAAACGTATTTAAGGCCAATTTTTTGTTGGAAATAGAAAATTTCGCCGTCAAATCATTCATTCAAATTTAAATAATATAAGCAAAATTCTTAATTATCTCAAAATCTTATCAGAAACATATCTCTTTTATTCGAATTCTTGTTGGGACTATTAACGCCAATCTTCTAAAAATTTAATCACAAAATTAGAAAATTTAAATGCTTTAAAGAAACCTATATATGCCAGCGATATATAATTAAATTTTTGATCTCATTTATCCAATACATCTTAAAATAAAATAAAATCATTTGAGCTACACCGAAACGAAAATTCTTTTTCAAGATTTTATTTTTAGTTTTTGCGTTTCTGTGAAGATTCAATACATCAAATTACACAGAATTGCATGTTCAATTCAACAGGAACTGGGCTTCTTCAGCTCTCACTTCATGGAATTTTTTATTTTTTATTTTTAATTTTATTGAAAATGAAAAGAAAATCGGAAATTTAAACAAATAAATAAATTAAAAATCAGAGCAGCGACCGTTACGCTCCCAATCACCGTAACGAGTGGGCTCGGGACCTCTGGGCCCACCGACCTCTCCGGTATGTTTATTCACCAACTCATCATCTATATCTTCGTCTTCTTCATCTTCTTCCTTATTCGCTTTGACGCTCTGTTCTTGCTCTTCTTTGATAGGCGAGTTTTCTTGCTGAGTCTGCTCAGTCGACGATGAGCATATGAATCGGCTCACTGAGTTTGACGCCAACACGGTCGCTGATTGTGATCGCTTTGAGATTGATGCAAATAGACGGCCAAGATTGTTCCTTGCCATAGTTCGTTTCGATTCTGCAAAAGAAATCAAATAGATACCCTTCAATCTGACTGATGACACAACAATCAAATCACCCTGAAACTTTGAATTGAGAATTTTCCTTTGACATTTGAGATTAGGTTTCTCTTTTTCATAGTTTATTCATAATTAAACCTAGAAACACACAAATAAAACGACCTAACTTGACCAAGCCAAGAAATTGCATTACAATCAATTAAGCGGAGGTCTCAGCATCTCAATTAAAATCCATTTAGAACCCATTAACCAAATTGCTTTAACTAACAACCCACCAAGTCAAGATTAAATCTTGCACAGTCAAATCTAAGAACTCGAATAAAAAATTCAAAAAAAAAACCCCACAAAAAACCCTAAAATTATTTTTCACAAAGTTGTGGAATAACCGTAGATAAAAAAAAAAAGTAGAAAAGAGAGAGAAGCAACTTACATTCCGCAGACGAAGGAACCTTAGAGAAGTTCCCTGCTATTTGTTGTATTTCCTATTTTCTATTTATCAATTTCATTACGCAAATTTACATAAGCACGGTGCATATTACGCCAACATGTAAAGAGCACTTTATGGGCTGGGCCAGGATAGTGATAAAATCCATTTTTGGGTCACCCACTTTTATTCTGATCACCCCCACCCCGCATTTAAGTAAAAGGCAAATTCCTGAACAAATTGCGAAACACGACTTCGAGTGTTACATTTTTTAGTTGTCTCAATTTACAAATTCCGTTAGTAAAATGTATGTTGCCAAGAAAGATTGTGGGATGGGGTTTCGAGATCCGATTTGGTTAGTCTCAATCTCCCATGGCAAAGATTGTCAAGATTATGAGAAAATCTATAATACAATGGAAGTATCATATCATCCTTTCAATAATTCAATAATTCATTGTGATGTATGTTAAAATAAGGGAGGGGACTGTCATTCACAATGATAAGAGGGGATGTGCTATCCAGCAAACAAGGTTCAGAGGAGATATCGAGCTCATTGAGGCTGAAGCTATGATGCTTGGAGTGGAGCTGGTAATTAAAAACAGCTAAGTCAGTGCCCTCAATTCTGGAGGCTGATGCTAAGAGCGTCAGCAACAGTGAAAAGAAGATAAGTTGGATGATTGCTGATATTCAAAGGAGGACTAAAGAATTAGACAATGTTCAAATTGAGTTCACCCTTAAAGGTCGTTAGCTAAATTCGCTTATAACAGTCCGAGCAATGAAGTCTAGATCCATGATTTTCCAAATTCGTTTAAATATTTGTTTTCCTATCAATGATAATTTTTACATTTCAAACAAAATTTACAAATTCCGTTATAGGGTAGTCTCCGATCACTACGGATGGTAGAAAATCCCGGTTGCAGTATGGAATTCTCTGTTGGTTTCCAGCTGCTGGCGCCGAAAGCCATTTTGCAGCAAATGAAAGTTGGCAAAACGTGTTTACACGTTTTGCCAACCACCAAGGCGTGTGCACTGTAGCACACGCCTCTGATCATTATAAAAGAGCCCTTTGAGGACCATTATCAGTATCCCAATGTGTGTGTAGAGAGTAGAGAGTGTAGTGAGGTTTTTTGTGAGTTTCTTGTTTTGTAAACTTGTGTATTATTCTTGGTAGTAATAATACAATTCGGTTTTTCCTCAAACACTTCCTAAAGTGATCGTGTTTTCACAACAAGTGGTATCAGAGCTTTGGTTCTTCATTGGGATCGAAAAACCGAAGAACGGAACTTGGTTCGGAAAATTCGAGTTCCGGAAAAGTTGTCAAAAATTCCTTTTGAGGGTACCATCAGCTAGATCACGTCGAGACGAGCACGGTGGTATTTTCCGGCGACGGAACCGACGTCCAGAACGGCCGCACGCGCTCCACGCGCCGACCAGAGAGCTTCCCACTCTCGCCCACTCGCAGCACGCGCCTCACGCGCGCCAGAGGTTGAAGACGATCTGAGTCAGCATCCACGTCAGCGACACGTGTCAGCCACGTCAGCATTCGGGTCCCACACTGCCACGTCAGCTTGCCACGTCACCTTGCCACGTCAGCGCCACGTGTCTGCCACGTCAGCCATCGGTCCCACATTGCCACGTCAGCACTGCCACGTCAGCGCCACGTCAGCAGCCTGATAAATTTCATTTAGCCCCCTGAAGTTTTGAAATTTACAGTTTTGCCCCAGAACTTTTAGGAATTTACAAATCAGCCCCTGTGTCGGATTTAGACCAACGAAGTGTCTATTCCACCATTTTCGACCGTTCCGGACGCAACGGTGACCTCGGATTTGTGAAATTCAGTCCCGATTTTAGGGTATTCCCATTTTAAAATTTAAAACTTAAAATGGAGTTGGAGGATTCTCATTCTGGTGCAATGATTAAGTTTGCTGCCACTAATTACTCCCTATGGAGACCTAAGATGATAGATTTTTTACATTGTAAAGATCTGTTTGATGTCATCGAGTTTAAAGGAGAGAAACAGATTCTGTTAAGGAGAATGAATGGAATAAACTCAACAGCAAAACTTTGGGACAGATTAGGCAGTGGATTGGTCATAGTGTCTTTCACCACGTAGCACAGGACACAGATGCTTATGAAATGTGGAGGAAATTGGAAGACATGTTCCAGGCCAAAACAGCTCGGAATAAGGCCTTAATCATGAGGCGATTGGTGAATTTGAAGCTACGGAGTGGAACTTCCGTTGCAGAACACACCAACGAGTTTAGAGCCTGGTGAATCAGTTGTCTGCAGTAGACATGCAGCTGGCAGACGAAGTCCAAGCCCTCTTGTTACTCAGTTCTCTACCTGATAGCTGGGAGACTCTGGTGGTTACTCTCAGCAACTCAGTTCCAGGAGGCAAACTTTCCATGCCTATGGTAAAGGATGCCCTGTCAAATGAAGAAGCCAGAAGAAAAGATGTGGGCTCAGATCAAACAGAAGCCCTTGTCTCGGAGCAACGAGGAAGACGACATGAGAAACATCAAGGTGGGAGAAGAGGCAGAAGCAAAAGCAGGGGCAGGTCCAAAGACGGGAAAAAGACATACAAGTGCTTCCACTGTGGCATAGAAGGCCACTTGAAGAAAAATTGCCGGAAACTGCAACGGGAGCAGGGACAAGGCAATAACCAGCCGAAGAAGAATGATGCGGAGACACTAGTAGTTACTACGGTGGATGTAGCTATATGCTCCGGCCAGGAAGAAGCATGCCTTCACACCGCAACTCAGGATGTCGAGTGTGTGGTAGATACTGCAGCATCCTACCACGTCACTCCTCACAGGGATTTCTTCACAACATACAAAGCAGGAGACTTTGGAGCAGTGAAGATGGGGAATACCAGTTCTTCTCAGATAGTGGGAATTGGTGTGAAATACAGTTGCGGACAAATGCAGGGTATACAGTAACCCTGAAGGAGGTCAGACATGTTCCAGAACTTCGGCTCAACTTACTCTCGGGGGTAGCCCTTGACAAACAGGGCTATGCTAGCCACTTCAGCAACGGCACTTGGAGGATGATAAAAGGTGCCATGGTCATCGCCCGAGGACACATCTGTGGAACCTTGTACAAGACTCATGTGAAGATATGTGCAGAAAGCCTCAATGTAGCTGAACGTGAGGCTTCTCAGAATCTGTGGCACCAGAGACTCGGTCACATGAGTGAAAGAGGGTTGTCTACCTGACAAAGAAGGATCTAATCACCGTCTCCAAGAATGCTACTCTGGATCCTTGCAATCACTGTTTATTTGGTAAGCAACACAGAGTCTCTTTTAATTTCACTTCTACAAAGAAATCAGAGTTACTCAGTCTGGTGTACTCTGACGTATGTGTCCCTTGGAGGTAAACTCACTAGGCGGTAAAAATAATTTTTATGACTTTCATTGATGATGCTTCTCTCGGAAAGTGTGGGTATATTTTCTGAAAACAAAGGATCAGGTCCTGGATTATTTCAAGCTGTTCCATGCCATGGTCGAGCGTGAAACAGGGAAGAAACTGAAGTGCCTTCGTACAGACAATGGAGGCGAATACACTTCCAGGGAGTTCGATGCCTACTGCGGAAGTCACGGCATTCGACACTCATGTGAGACCTGAGAGGACTGTTCCACGCACCCCACAACACAATGGTGTCGCTGAAAGGATGAACCGCACCATTATGGAGAAGGTCAGAAGCATGATCAGTATGGCTAAGCTGCCAAAGCCATTCTGGGGAGAAGCTGTTCGTGCCGCCTGCTACCTGATCAACAGATCACCATCTGTACCGTTGAACTTCGAGATTCCGGAGAGAAAATGTGGTCTGGTAAGAATCCTTCATATTCTCACCTCAGAATATTCGGATGTTTAACATTTGCACATGTATCCAAGGAGCTCAGACAGAAGCTCGATGCAAGGACTACTCCATGCATCTTCATAGGCTATGGAGACGAAGAATTTGGATACAGGTTATGGGACCCGAAGGAAAGGAAGGTCATCAGAAGCATGGATGTAGTGTTTCTTGAAGACCAGACAATAGAAGACATTGAAAAGCCAAGATGCCTTCTAAAATCAGTGCCGATAATGCCGATGCAAATCCAGACACAACCCCAGCACCAGCACCAGCACCAGTGGCCACAGATGATGATGGGGTACCAGAAGTAGAACCAGAGGAGGAAGGAGGTATTGAGCAGGGGGAGCTGAGCTGCAGCCTGCTCCATCAGAGGCTTCAGAGTCATCCACAGATCCAGATGACAACAGACAGCCAGAACCTCCAGTACGAAGATCCGAGAGAGGCCGGATTCCATCAGCCAGATACTCAGGATCAGAATACATTCTGCTTACTGACGAGGGGGAGCCAGAAACCTTCAACGAAGCAGTATCTCATAAGGACAAAGACAAATGGCTGCACGCAATGCAGGATGAGATGGAATCTCTGCAGAAGAACAACACTTATGAGATAGTGAAGCTCCCACATGGAATGAAGGCACTGAGGAACAAATGGGTATTCAAGCTCAAGAAAGATGGCAGCGGAAAAGTGGTGAAACACAAAGCTCGGCTAGTGGTCAAAGGATTCCTACAGAAAAAGGGGATTGACTTTGATGAGATTTTTTCACCGTGGTAAAGATGGCTTCAATCCGAGTTATCCTAGGATTGGTAGCCAGACTGAACTTGGAGCTTGAACAGATGGATGTCAAAACAGCATTTCTTCATGGTGATCTGAATAAAGAAATCTACATGGAGCAGCCAGAAGGATTCAAGGTTTCAGGTAAAGAAAACCTTGTTTGCAAGCTGAAAAAGAGCTTGTACGGGCTCAAACAAGCACCGAGGCAGTGGTACAAGAAGTTCGACTCATTTATGGTGGGTCAAGGCTACAAAAGAACTGCAGATCAGTGTGTATACATTCAGAGGTTTCCAGATGGAAATTTCGTTGCTCTTCTACTGTATGTAGATGACATGTTGATTGTTGGACAAGAAGCAACGAAGATCAACCAGCTGAAGAAGGAACTCTCCAAGGCTTTCGACATGAAAGACTTAGGACCAGCTCAACAGATTTTGGGAATGGAGATTGTTCGTGACAGACAGAACAAGAAACTGTGGCTTTCACAGGAGAGGTATATTGAACGGGTAATCAGGAGGTTCGATATACAGAAAGCCAAACCAGTCAGCGTTCCGCTAGCGCACCATTTCAAACTGAGCAAGAGTTCGTGCCCCTCATCCAAGAAAGAGATAGAAGAAATGTCAGCAATACCGTATTCTTCAGCTGTTGGAAGCCTAATGTATGCAATGGTATGTACCAGGCCAGATATTGCACACGCAGTTGGTGTTGTAGTGAGCCGTTTTCTCTCTAATCCTGGAAAACAACACTGGGAAGCAGTCAAATGGATTCTCAGGTACCTGAAGGGTACAACGAAGTTTCGTCTGTGTTATGGGGGAGCTGATCCGATCTTGGAAGGCTATACAGATTCAGATATGGCGGGAGATCTTGATGGTAGGAAATCTACATCAGGATTCATTTACACTTTTGCAGGGGGAGCTGTGTCATGGCAGTCAAGATTGCAGAGGTGTATTGCATTATCCACAACAGAGGCTGAGTACATTGCCATAGCTGAGGCAGGAAAGAAATGTTGTGGCTAAAGCGGTTTCTCCAAGAGTTAGGGATTAAGCAAACAGACTACAAGATACACAGTGACAGTCAGAGTGCTCTAGACTTGAGCAAGAACTCAATGTATCATGCCCGGACGAAACACATTGATATTCGCTATCACTGGATACGCGAAGTGATGGATCAACAACTGCTGAGACTAGTGAAGATCCATACAGATGAGAATCCAGCCGACATGTTAACAAATGTGGTTTCCCGAGACAAACTAGAGTTGTGCAGAGACACAACGGGATAGCTTACAGATGATGTTTTTCAGATAACTAGAACTACGATTGGCTTGATCCCGATTCAGGGTACGTAGGCAGTCATTCAGATGCAGCCAGGGGAGGATCCTTTTGGAGGATCCGGATTTTGGATGATTAATGGTCGGCTCAGATTTTGGGAAATCTTCACCGAGGGGAGATTTGTTGGTTTCCAGCTGCTGGCCGAAAGCCATTTTGGCAGCAAATGAAAGTTGGCAAAACGTGTTTACACGTTTTGCCAACCACCAAGGCGTGTGCACTGTAGCACACGCCTCTGATCATTATAAAAGAGCCCTTTGATGACCATTATCAGTATCCCAATGTGGTGTAGAGAGTAGAGAGTGTAGTGAGGTTTTTTGTGAGTTCTTGTTTTGTAAACTTGTGTATTATTCTTGGTAGTAATAATACAATTCGGTTTTTCCTCAAACACTTCCTAAAGTGATCGTGTTTTCACAACATTCTCGTCTTTTTTTTTTTTTTTAAAATCTGAAAAAAACTCCAATCGCATCGTTGATTCTGGTCCGAACCATTTAGTCCGAGTCAAATATTTTTAGAATGATTTTTTATGATGAATCCATAATTGGAATTGGATCAGAATTGGCTAATCAGAGTCCATCCCTACTGATCACTAGTGCATGCAAATTCAATTACAGATGATATATGAATGAAATTATTAGACGATTATGCATAGGAGTAATATTATTTATTTCTAAAAGAAAACAATTAATTAACCAGCATCAATACGAGATGAACAATAATAAAATTAAAAAAAAAAAAGCTCTCCAATCATAAAAAACCCTAGAGATCATTTAGACCTTATGAAACTTGAAAATCCAAATTAACAAACAACAAAGAAATCCCATACATAATAACACCATGATAAACACTGAAACACAACACAATAAACTTCAAACACATAACCCAACAGTATCTTTTGAAAATTAATTAAGTTGTAAATCTTAATTAAGATTTAATTAAACCACCTCCATGATGAGAAACTCCTTATCCTTCTCAAGCCTCTCCATTGCAGCAGCTTCCAAAGTGATCTCAACATCAATGCTTCTCCCTCCATTCTTGCCTTGATACAAATACACCATCCCATCAAACCTGTTGTTGCTCCCACTCCTCACACTCTCCGGCTTCCCCCACCCGAAATCCACGTCATACACCTTGAACCTCGGCGAGCTCCCCACCGCCACGCAGTTCACTCCGGCGTCCTTGAATTGATATATCTTCGGTGCTTTCTCCCACTCTTTGTTACGTTCTTCGATGGCTTTTGCATTGTGCATTTCTATTGCCTTCTGTATCATCGCCGCCCCGAACTCCGGTCGGTTTTCCGTCAACAACCCTGCCGCAGTCACCGTGAATATGGCTTGTATTAGGTTTCCGAAGTAACTCTCCGGCATCGGTGGGTCCACGCGCTTCCGGCAGTCTGCGAAGACTGTGAAGACTGTGTAGTCTTCGGGTTTTAGGTTACGTGCATGGGTTACATGGCGCCAGATATGAACGGCTAGTGATTGGAACGTTGAGAATGGTTTTGAGCCGTCCGATGGAGGGTTCTCGTTGACCTTTGACTTGATCTGGTCAATTGCTGCTTCGGAGAATTTGAAGACCTTTTCTCTTAACACAGGCTCTTGCTTGTGCTTGGCAGCATCACCGTCGGCTTGTGGGTCCGGTTTAGGTTCACCGTTGGATTGGGCTTGTGGGTCCGGGGGAAGTGAGAGGTCGAGCTTCACGCGCGTGTTGCGGGATTTCGTACGCTCGAGGAATGGTGGGACCGACATTGAGGTGGCTCCATTGCATGCCTCGGCCCATGCGCTCATGAAGTGCCACGTGGAGGTGCCGTCTAGGATCGCGTGATTGAATGCGCATCCAATTGCGAGTCCGTCTTTCAGCTTGGTTAACTGAGGGGACATTGACATGATCAAGAAATAATAGACGGTTCAGATTAAGCAAAATTGATGAAAAAAATTTCTAAAATATATCAAAGTATTATATATAACAATTTAATAATACATTATCATATTAATATATGAAAAAAATTAATAAATAAGTGATACTCCGATACCCATATTGAGTTGAAGTTGGAAATAACGGATATAGAACTTGAAATGGGAAATTAAACTTAAATTTTTTAATATTGAATATAGAAAATATATCAATTTCAAATTTAAAATATAGAAATTTCAATTTGAATTTCATGTACAATGACCTAAAATAGATACTAGAGTACGCTACCAAAAACCCTATGGGAAATTGATGCATAAATACACTTGCAGAAGTACAGATATACAATTAATGCTTTTAAATAAAGTAAATAAATCATATATAATTAAACTCCTCAAACAATTAATCTGTGATCCAATATTGGGTATTGAATTTATGGTGTGGCTTGAAGTTGGATGTTGAAACCCTAACAATTTAATGGGTGTTTATTCACTTAAAAGTCAAAACAAATGAGACCATCCTATCAATCATTCTCCTTATATATAGGGAAATGCTAACGAGTGTCTTTAGGGTACTCGTTAAAAATCCATTTAAGGAAAGTTTTGATAGAAAAAAGAAAAAAAGTTATTAATGATTTGACAATTTATTTCATTCCCCATAAAATAATATCAAAACTTTCCTTAAATAGATTCTTAACGAGTGCCCTAACCCATATATATATTCTTTATTATAATTAAATTTCCATAATATTTTTGTTTAATTGAGAAATGCCATTAATATATGGTTTTGGGTTATCAGTTATCACATATTCATAATTGATTTTAGAATATACACTCTAATAATTAATACATATATGATTATATATCTTTTTATTTATTAAATGAAAAAGAAATACAACTATACACGTGATATGTTTTTATTGGATGGATTTACATTTACATAACAATACGAGAATCCACAGCAATTAAATTAATATAGAATGATTATTATTTTTTATTTTAAAAAATAAAAAAATACTATTAATAATAATAATAATTGAATATATTAGTACCTGGACAGCCAACAAAGGGAGATGAGTGCCCTCTAAATTCAAGATTCCATAGTAAGGAATCAAGTCCTTGAAACTGAGTGTGGCCTCCTCAGCCATCAGATCATCGACGGCGATATCATCAGCCACCGCCTCAGCCACCTCGACACCGTCCATGTCATCGTCATACTCAACCCTAAACACACCTTCTTCATCTTTCCCCAGCCTCCCAGCCAGCTGATAAAACTCCTCCAACACAACCCTAAGCCCTTGTTTCATTTTCTCGACGGCGTCGCCCGGCAGCTCCTTGTTTTTATACAGCAGCAGCTTCTGGTTGTAGTAAAAAACCAGATATGGCAGATCAAATGTCACCAGCTGACACTCTCTTCTTCCTATCACTCTGCTCGGCTTCACATGGGTTTTGCTTGTAATATTTATCACCTTCATTCTTGTTTCCTCCATTAATTATATATTATTGCTATTATTAGGGTTTTGTCAAAAGCACTTTGCTTGTGGGTTTTTTTATATAGTGAAGGGAGATTATCACTTTAAGTGGTGGAGGCCCTTGAGGGAGGGGTGCATTAATGGTGTTCATGAAAGCAGTTGTGATCAATTAATATTTTCTGAGTGTCACAGAGTGTTGTTATTCAGCGTTGAGCTAAACACTCATTAATTAGTTATAATTAATTAGGGCATAAATTAAGTTGATGATTGGTGAATTGAGTAGTTATTTTTTTTATCCTTAAGTGACGTGTTTTGATAGTGTAAGACTCAAAGTCTTACATTGAGATTCTGAGTTTGAATCCAGAGAATGTTTTCTTATAAGGGTATGAGACAGCCGAAGATTTTACCTCGCTTAAGCCTAGAAGGAATAATTTGACGGCGAAATTTCCAATTTTTTTTTTTAATACATATGGCCAAAAGTAAATTAATGTCAACAATATTATCAATGCACCTCAAAAATGGTTAAAATTGCTTCTATATGTATTTGTTGGGTAGTTGTGCTTTTAGTTTTACAGGTGTTGCACCTTGAACTACATAATTGGCTTATAATTCACAAATACACATATGTATTTTGACCCTCAGATGCACTTGTGGTCACCTAGCTAGCTACTAGAAAAATAAGATTTTCAATGTTTGAGTGCTGGGCTATGCTTATACGTACGGGTGTCATATAATTAAATTGGGGTGTGCTGATATGGTGGTATTAACATCACTACCTAAAATTTCTCAATAATTCTAGAGGGAGATATTTTTTAACGACATTCTAATGATATTATTGTTTCAAATAGTTGTACATTTTAATTATGAATGTCACTGAAATGTTATTAAAAAATATCTCTTTAGAAATGACAAAAATTTAATCTATACGATACTCACCTTTAATTTCTCAAGCTTTTCTGAACAAAATACAAACCTATAATTAGATAAAAATATAAAATTATTAGATTTTAACTATATATTTACAATCATATATATATATATATATATATACACACTCGATGTAAACTCTTTAAAAGTTCACGAGAGCTCCAATAAGAAAGGATCTAAACTTTTTGAAATATTAGATAAAGAAAGGGAGAAAATTTTATATGTGGTGTTGAATGTTGATACCCACAAATACATTAACACAATACCATGACACCATAAATATATTTATCACTAATTTATGCATTATGTGTTAGAGCGTATGTTCAAAAATCTATTGTGGATTTCATGATTTAAGGTAAAATATTTTATAATACAATTTATTATTTATTTAATAAGGACATTTATTTTCTACATATCTTTACATTCATATTTTATGTATATGTCCCGAGAGATTATGACAAATAAATATCGTTAATCTAAAAGATGCTTGTGATTTGAGAATCAACAATATTTATATATGTCTCAAATTAAGTTTTTGGTAAAATATGATTATTATACAAGGTATTAATATATCAATCTACTAATATTATTGTGTGTCATCTAAATTGACATATAATATTAATAGAATGGACGATGAGTCTCATATTGTAAGGACATAAACAATAGATACTTTCATTAGTAGAATGAAATGTCGAACATGACCACCGATGCGTAAGATCACATGGTAATATTATCTAAGGTCATTGATTTTCGTAATAATACATTAGTGTCGTTATATCATCTGACCTGAGATCATATGTTGACTTGTACGATAGTACTCTTCGTTCACTAGTATATCCTCATTCGACTATCTACATCATTTGAATAAATGCTAGATGGCCTTGAGCGATTAACATATGAATTGACGTATGTTTCAAGAAAGGATCTAATAACTTTGATAATAAAAGTTAGAGGTATTTCTGTAACATCCCCTATCGGAGATGCTACCGGCAGGTGACAAGTTGCATTATCACCCTCATCCTCTAACTAACTGACTGACTAACTGAACTCTACTGATTTTCTTGTTATTTGACAATCACAAATCACACACTTACACTGGAGGGCTACATGCCCAACTTAAATTAATTAAACAACCATTGCTCTTTACAACTCTATGTTAGCCATATTAAACTCTGGTAATTTTGACTATGACAACGTTATGTAATGACTCTCAAGCAATTAACACATGACTTGTACTTGAACTCTTACAACCTTGACTTTAACTGATCCATATACCTCAGAATTGACTGCCATATGGACCCAATAACCCCAATGAGTGCCATCAATATCCATACTCTCGAGCTCGTCCTCTGAGTAGACATGTAAAATAGAAAACACTGGAGAGTGGGGGGTTAGATCGTTTGAACGACCTAGTGAGTTGAAAGTTTAAAATGAGAACTAAAATGCTTTATGAAAAATTTATTTTCTGCAATCGAAATCATCTCATTTTATAAGAAAACTAATCTTTTCTGAAAACTCTTTTTGTCTGAAAGCAAATCTCTTTTTGCAAAACTTTTCTGGAAACTTCTTATTAAATGAAATCAACCATATGAATTTTTTAACACCATTATATTCAATATGGAATTATTGTCTCGTTATGCAAGCTAAATCACCACAAAATTATATTAGCTAAAAAGTTATCATGCGTTGTTTAGAAATGTATATAAAAGCTAATTAAGTTTATGAAACTGTTGAGATCTCTCATAAAACTAATTCTTTTGGAAACTCTTTCATAAAACTGTTGTTTCTGAAAATCTCATCTGGAAAACAACGGACGTATGAGGACGTTACGTATCGCCGTTGTTGGGGCAGTTGTGGAATCCTAGGGTCAGATCGATACCACGCGAAGCAGAAATGGGTCTAACCCATAGATATCAAGTATGAATGTAATTTAAAAAAAATTTAATAAAATATTATATTCCATTACGAGTGTATAAAAAAAATCGAAACTGAATCGGAGTCCGGAAACTCAAAAACGGGAGAAAATGAAATCAACACGCATAGAGCGTACACACGCACGCTACAGTGCGCGCAATCAACATTTTTTTTTTATTTTCTTTGATTTCCTTCATCTCACTTTCCAGTGAGCTGAAGGAATTAAGGTCTATTATCTCAATTTCTTCCGGTCTTCCCTAAATACTTCAAAAACACCCAAAATTAATTTTTAACATCAAAACCAACATTAACACATGTTATAGAATAAAATTCAAGTTTTTTCAAAATATCAAATACTTTTACAAAAACATAAATTTATTCTAAATATGCACTTGCATAAATTTTGAATCCAATACATAAACCAAATTAGAATCCCCATAAGAAATGTCTCGTGAATAATTCTAGGTCACCCAAATGTGGTCAAGTGATTCTAAAATGGTAGTCATAGCTCTAAGCTTTAATCTAAAGTTCCAAACTCTAATTTTATGTTTATGTCTAACAAAAATATTTTGATCCAATTACAAGCATATTGTGTTTATACTTCCAAAGAATCCTAACACAATTTATTAGCCTTATTTCAACATTAAGTTATGTGATCATGCATCCAATACATAAAAGAACATAACTTAAGAGAAGTTCAAACTTACCTAGCAAACTTGATGCAAAGATCAAATCATCTTCTCTTTGTTGAAATGGTAGGAGAACCTCCAAGATTTGCAAGCTTCACTCCAAGATCCAATCTTGATTCCAATGTTAGCAAGCTTCAATCAAAGATCCAATCTTGATTTCTCCTAGATGAAATGTTGTAGAGACCATACAAGCTTCTCTAAACACTTCTCTAACTTAGGCCAATTTCTCTAAGAATTTATTTGTACTTAGTTTTCACAAGCTTTTACTTTGTTTAATTAAAACCTTCATAAAGCTTGCTATTTATAGCAAAACTTAGGCAATTTTTAATTAATAAAAGTTGTAATAAACTTTTAGGTGGGCTTAACCTAATTTATCCAAATATGTATAATTAGGTGTGACTAATCTCCATTGTTTACCACTTTGATTTAATCCAATTAAATCAAGACAAAGATTAACAAATGAATTAGTTAAATGTTTGCCACTTTGATTTAATCCAATTAAATCAAGCTAAAACCACATATTATTACATACTTACAATTATCATAATATCCTCAAATGGTAGAGATAATTATGATTTTATAATTAAGCCATTGTGTAATTATTGAATTAATCCAATTAGGTCAAAGTAAATAATCAATGTTATCCAATAACATTTGATTATCTTAGTTGATAATTATAATATCGAATATTATTTTTTATCAAAATTAATCAGCTACCCAAGTGCTCAACGAGTACACTTCATATTGGGACTCTCTAAGTTCAGACACGTTCGTCATATAAGCCAAGCTAATATGTACGTAATTCGGCCACCTCCTAATTTGCGAAGAACATGAAGGACCTCTCTGAACTATGCAAGTCGAGGTCATCACATATGTTTAACAATCCCTCCGTCGTAGGCTATCTAAGTTATGCTTAGGAAACATAGAATACACCGTCAAGTTTTCGAGGAGCACATCTCATGTCGACAAGTTCACGATTCTTTATAACTGATGCGATCCACCCTAGGTGATCGATTTTGGCCAAAGCTTTAAGAATCGTGACTTTACTCACATGGATACCTAAACCCATTATGGTACATATACGAGCCCGACGAATCCTATCTTGCTTTGCACTTGATTACTAAATGCATCGGTCCACACCCAACGAACATCTAGAGGCCAAACCATGAAAGGATTCTGACATACATGGCATCAAAGTGTGGATGATCTCATACAAAATTAATGTTATCATATAGTTAAAGGATTACATATGCTACTCGACTCGAGGAGATTTCTATTGACGGTGGTGTGTATTTCCAACTATTAGGAATCACCTATGAGTCATTCAGTATTCGTTTCAACGAATACCCATATGTCTATACGAGTTTCCAAAACTCATGGTACATCGGGTTAAACTATTGAAACTCCAATTCCAATATACGACATGTGCTAGTCTTCTAGGCTATATGAATTTGACCGTATTCCAAAACCAACGACTATGAATATATATACTTTAAGAATAATTTACAATAGTAATACTTATCCCAATGTCGGACCACCTAGTGTCTAGTATTACTACAAGATTATTCTAAGGTCGATGTCATTCTTAGCATATTTATACATCAATCTAATACGCATAACGACAATACCATTAATAAGATATGAAGTGAAAATATAGTTATTTTATTAATAAATAATAAAATGTACAATTTAGATTGACACTCCAAGCACCAATTCCAACAGCCGTCCCCCCACACGCCTAACTAGTGCCTTGGGGAGTTACGTCTCGCCGTCTCCCAAGTCACTGAACTAGAGATAGAAGCGTAATCAATGCTATCATCTTGACCCTGAAACTAGGATTTAGGGACATCATATAACACCGTCCTCTAGTCTTGAAATTACATGTGCACATGTCTGCTGTATCCGTCAATTCCAAAAGTCTCTGAGATTGAGTTTTTCCCCCAATCTATAAAAAATTCATAAAAGAAATCATCTCAAAATATCAAAAATATGATAACATTTCTCAACTGGTCCAAAAATATTTTTAACTCATCAAAGTATTTTGGAAACTTAGTCTCATCTCAAAGTATAACTTGAATATAAATAAATTCATATAACTTTATAAATCAATAAAACATTATGAAAATAAAATATCCACTCACAGTGCTATGGAAAATCGAGAACGGTTCACGGTGTGGGCGATCATCTAGTATCCTGGCATCGATCTAAAGTTCATGCAATCGTTAGTTTCTATAACTCGGAACATTTTCATATGGCATCAAAGAATATACAATATATGGACACTTAATCGTGCTAAATATTGGAGATATATATGGTATCTATAAATTTTATGGGCTTAGATTTGGAGTTATGTAAGTGCGGTAGCGGAGATCTAGATTTTACTAGTCGCTAAGAATGCACTATTTAATGCCTAACTTTGAAGATTCACCGTAACTAGATAGAATGGTTTTGATGTGTCTAGTTTATGGCGATTTTTAAGGATCTCAATTTCAATTTCAAAAACTCAAGTTATCAACTGAAGTTCAGGGGCTTTTCAAGCTGATAAATTGAGTGCAAAGGCAGCAGGTCGCCCAAATTCAAAAATTCGGTTCGGCCTTATCTTGATTCTAAAGTTCTAAATTTTGGATATGTTACTCCTTTATGTGGCTAATTTACTCATAATTTTACGATTAATCATTTTCACTTCAGAAACTCGACTTACAAGCAATTCTTTTCGACCTATTCAGAGAACGTCGTAAACTAACTATGCCGCCTAACTTCCTCAATTCCTTACCTTATCTAATACGTTCAATCCAGCGACCCTTAACAGATTTTTCACTATTATAAATATTTTTTATTACTCACAAAACATGATTAATTTATTAAGTTACTCTGGGCTTGATATTTCGTCGAACACTTGGTGCACGAAATACCAAAAATTCACCATTTCCACATCCTTAGTTATGCCATCACCACTTTTACATCACCAATACACAACAACACCATTCCAACATGCATAATAAATTCAAAACAGCCCCTATATACCATGTAGTATTTGGCCAAGGCAAAACTTTCATATTTTATTTTCTTCAATATCCAACAATACAAACTAAAATAAAAACATCCTTCCAAACATGCATCATCATCAATCATCAATAATGAAACAAAAAATCATCCCCTACATGCTATATAATACTTGGCCAACCTATAACATTTGAGGAAAATTGAGATTTTACTAAATGGAGCTCATTCCACGTGTGTATAGTCATAGGATGCTAAAAAAATATATGGTAGCTACTCTATCTTGACCAAAATACAAAGATTAATTTCTAAAGTTCTAAAGATATGATTTAGGGCTTCAAAAGTTCTGCCCAAAACTGAAATTAAAGAAAAGAAAGGAGTTAAGAAGCTTACTTTCATAAAGAATGAGGTGAGAGACTTCATTGGTTGCTTGAGAAATAGAGAGAAGTTCAAGGATTAGTAATGGCTTGAGAGAGCTTCATTTTTCACGTTTTTTTTTATGTTGAAATAGATAAAGTAATAGTAATATTTATATATGTTTAAGATATTATTCTAGAAAGAATTGTTTCTTATGCAGTAAGAATTGACTTGAATAGTTCATGTCTCGAAATTCTTGACTGGCATTAAGAAAATCCCTTTAGTATTTGTTTATCTTTTAATGATATTTCTTGGCTTCAGCGACTTTTAGAAGTCACATGTCTGACACAGTTTGTTGATCAATTATTTGCAATCGTTGTGAATAATTGAACATAAATTATAAAGCTTAAGAATGAGATACATATACTTGTGTATAGAGAATATCGATTCTCATAATACGACGACTATAGGTATTGGATACTAGATCTCCCATCTAGTTAATTAAAATAATATTTAATGATTGTTTTGATATTTGATATCAAACTTGTGACTATTGAATAGTTACTTGTTCTGTATAAACAGTTGTTACATATTTTAATATGACTAGTAGTGTCATTGATGAAAGATGAACATTAAGAAAAATATTCGGTAAAGTAAATAACTTAGAACTGTGCTTTATGAGATTTTATCATAAAAACATTAGATGATTATTCCTTATGGTAAAGAATGTCTGATACGCGATCAAACCACATATCCTTATCTATTTAATGAATATTGTATTCAGGATGTGATTAAATCTTATTTAACCAATGATCGTCATTGGACCACAAGATTTATTAGACTAATACATTAGATGTATGTGGTTTAATGAATTAGTAATTACCTTAGATAGTTTTCTTTACTCCGCAACTTAGTTAATGAATTGCCATGACTTAGTTACATGTTTCTAATAAAGACATGTTGAACGTCTTGAAAAGTTTGAGAACTTTCAATATGTTTCTGATGAAACGCGGATAGAATATTTTGAATGGTTCAAAGATATTCTATTTGAAGTGTTGAAAACTATAATTTTAAAATTCATCGTGTGTCTTTGAATTGTTCGAAGAATTTTGATATGATCAAACATATGAATTTAAGGCAATTAGTTCTATAGTTATTTTATGAATGTGATTCTTACTCAATATTAAACTTCCACGATTCCATCTTGATGGAATTGGTCAGTGGGAGTGAATGAATCTTATATGATTTGATTCATTGATATTGAATGTTACCGAATTAGTTTTCAATACTCTTGGGGTTATGCTCCAGTAACACTAATTCATCTCTTTAATTAAGGTTTTGTTAGTTTCTACAATTATATATATGATATGTATAGTAGAAAATTCGAATCTTGAAAAGTTTGAGATTTGGAACTTTCTTTTGTATAATAGTTATATAATTGAAAGTACTTGAGCCTCGAAAATTACTGAATCTACTCTATAGGATTCTATGAGGAGGGAAGAAACCTTACTTGAGCCTATCTGACATTCTTATGTCTATTTCTCCTTGTTATATTCTTTTCACTGCTATAAGCTAATGCATTTTTTTACTCAATCTATTATCTTGACTAACTTTAAGCATATATGTCTTTCTTTAGTTTATATTTCTACACTTCTTCTAGCTTTCTCTTTTTTTAAAGCTTCAGGCATATGTTCTCGAAAACATCACTAGTTGTTTTGATCACTTATCATTTTTGAACTTCGGGTGGCATATTCGAATGATTATAGAATGATTTTAATATAATAAGGATTCTAGTTTTAGATTATTAGAGGGATGTTCATATGATTCTTGAAATGTTTACTAACCTTTCTATAAGACTTGAGGACGTACTCGTGGATAAGATACTGGAGAGGTAGTGTCTCGTATATAAGTACCCCGAACATGCTACATATATAAGACCCCAACACTCTACCTACTGCAGTCACTAACTCCCTAGACCATGCTCTGATACCAGCTTTGTAACATCCCCTATCGGAGATGTTACCGGCAGGTGACATGTTGCCCTATCACCCTCAACCTCTAACTAACTGACTGGCTAACTGAACTCTACTGCTTTTCTTATTATTTGACAATCACAAATCACACCCTTATATTGGAGGGGCACATGCCCAACTTAAACTATTTAAACAACCATTGCTTCTTACAACTCTGTGCTAGCCACATTAAACTTTGGTAATTTTGACTCTGACAACGTTGCGCAATGACTCTCAAACAACTAACACATTACTTGTACTTCAACTCTTACAACCTTGACTTTAACTGATCCATATACCTCAGATTTGACTGCCATATGTACCCAATAACCCTAGTGACTGCCATCGGTATCCATCTTTTTAAGCTCGTCCTCTGAGTAGACCTGTAAAATAGAAAATATTAGAGAGTGATGGGGTTAGATCGTTTGAACGGCCTAGTGAGTGGACAATTTAAAATATGAACTAAAATGCTTTATGAAAAAATTATTTTATGCAATTGAAATCCTCTCATTTTATAAGAAAACTAATTTCTTTTTTCTGAAAACTCTATTTATCTGAAAACAAATCTCTTTCTGCAAAACTTTTCTGCAAAACTCATCGCATAGGGCCGTTACACATAAAACTAATCCTTTTTTTTTTCTGTAAAACTCTGAGATCTCTCATAAAACTAACTCTTTCCGAAACTCTTTCATAAAACCGTTGTTTCATAAAATCTCATCTAGAGTACTATGGAAAATTGAGAGCGGATCACGACGTGGGCGACCGTCCTGACATCGATCTAAAGTCCATATAATCGTTAGTTTCTATAACTCGGAATATTTTCATATGACATAAAAGAATATTGTAGACAACAGGACCTGTGCGACGCATGTTCCTAGGCTCGCAGCCTAGTTGGGAGATACTAAATAATATGGAGTCGCCACTCGGTGTGAACCGGGACAAAGATTTAAGGCCGCACTCACCCCTCGCAAGGGAAGACCTCAAACCGTGGGTTCGGAATGGTCCCTTACTCATGTCACTTGTAATGAAAGGATTTATGTAATAATTTAATTAAGCTTAAGTAACATTTATTTCCAAAAATATCATGCTTCTAGATTCATGTACATACATCAACAAGTTCATCACAACATGCAACATCACATGGCAATCTCATGAACATATTTCAATCCTATGATATGGAAAACTAAGAACAACTTAATCATGCTTGAGTACTATCTCATGAACCTATTAACCAAATAACCTGCTAACAGCCTAATCATGCTTGAATACAATCCCAAGAACACATGGAATGGATAAATGCAGGAATACAAATAATACGGTTGGCTTTTAAGTCGTCTCTCGGACTCGCGTTTCACGAAGATCGGAAGGGGTAAAGCTCCGCAACTCTTCCGGTTCACTGGTTCACTGCTCTCGTTCGTTGTCTTACTGTTTTGGGTCGTCGTCCTCCGTCTTTTGCTGCTGCTGTTTTGACTCCGATTTACCGCCGCTACTACTGTTTTGCTGCTGTATTTTAGTTACTGTGTTCGGGATGTTTTGGCTACTGTTTTGGGTGTTATTTTCGGTGGTGTTATGGTGTGGTTCGGGGGCTGTTTTATGTGTTGTCTAGGCCTGCTTGGGATGTGTTTTTCGGTGGGGTGGGGGGTAGTTGTTTTATGAGCCTGGGTGTTTCTTATGTGAATGAGCTAGCTAGCCTTGAGAAGGTTGGTGAAAGGTTCTTTTTATAGGCAAAGGTTAGGCTTGACAAGGGAAGGGATTTTGTGCATTTAATTAGGATATGATTTAGTTTTTAAACAAGGAAATCAAAGGATTGAGGGGGGGGACAAAATATTTTATTTTAGGAAGTCAACTAATTTAACTTGGTGTATATCTAATTGAATTAGGAAGTCAAATATTTGATTGGCTTTAATTGGTTAAGATTGATTTTAATTAGGCAAATCTTATTTTTAGTTTTAGTATATAATATATTTGATTATTTATATTAGGCATGATTTTATTTAATTGGTAAATGATTTAAATTTTATTTAATGTTTAATATTTATTTATTTAATTTGGGATGTTTTTATGGGCTTTGGGGAGCTAAATGGGCTGGGGTGTGAGGCTAGCAGCAAAACCAGAATTACCGGCTCCATTCGAACGCCTCCTCGCACGCGGCACGAACGTCCGCAATCTGCACGAGGTTCGAACGAAGTAACGAACGCAGCACCAACGAAGACAATGAGCTTGTTTATTCTGAATTTCCCCTTCCGATATCCGTTTCCCGCGGCTTTCGTGACTCAAAAGGTAGTGCCCCTCCAAATGAGGCTCATCATCGGGTTTCACATGCGAAAATGCAATGCCTACAGTCGCCCCCACTTTGATGGGACTTGTGCAGTGTGTGACTTTGAACAATCCTATCAAAGTTATGCAATGCATTTTTACTTACCTGGCTCGCCAGCTGCCACTTGACTTACCATGTGTTGAGTTGATTTGTGTGGTGAGGTGCTGCGACCTCTGGTTCATTCCCGAACCGTGTTGTGATGTGGTCTATTCCGAACCGTGCTTCCATTCTTGGAGTGCCATTCCCGGCTTGTTCATTCTCGAACTGTGTTAAGATGAGGCTTTATTCCGCCCGAGCTTTATTCCCGAACTGCTGAGGTGAGGCTTTATTCCTCCGAGCTTTGTTCCCGAACTGTGTTGAGATAAGGCTTTATTTCCGTACTGAGCTGAATGCAGGCTTTCTTCCTGAATTGTACTGAATGTGGGCTTATTCCCGAGTTTACTGGACGTAGGCTTTCTTCCTGAATTGTATTGAATGTGGGCTTTATTCCCGAACTGCACTGAGTGTGGGCTTTATTCCCGAACTGTGTAGATGAGGCTTTATTCCTCGAGCTTTATTTCCGAATTGTTGAGATAAAGCTTTATTCCTCCCGAGCTTTGTTCCCGAACTGTGTTGACATGAGGCTTTCTTTCCCTTGAGCTTTATTCTCAAACTATACTGACATGAGGCTTTATTCCTCCCGAGCTTGGTTCTCTGATCTGAGCTGACTGTGTGGCTTTGTTCTTGAACTATATCGAATGCAGGCCTTCTTCATGAACTGAACTGAATGTAGGCTTTCTTCCTGAACTGCACTGAGTGTGGGCTTTATTCCCGAACTGAACTGGCATGAGGCTTTCTTCCCCTTGAGCTTTGTTCTCAAATTATACTGACATGAGGCTTTCTTCCCCTTGAGCTTTGTTCTCAAATTATACTGTCATGAGGCTTTCTTCCCCTTGGGCTTTGTTCCCTGACTGTGTTAACTGTGGGTTTTGTCCCCGAACTGTTACTGTAAGTCGTTCATTCCTGAACTGTAATCGTGAGTGGTTCATTCCCGAACCGTGCTTCCATTCTTGGAGTGCCATTCCGGCTTGTTCACTCTTGAACTGTCCCTTCCCGGACCATATCTCCATTCTCGGAGTGCCATTCTTGGCAGAACTGATATGATGTAATGTGGGCCTCGACCTGGGACTCATTCCCAAACTGTGTTTGATGTGGGCCTCGACCCTGGGACTCATCCCAAAACTGATGTTGAAGTGGGCCTCGGCCCCAACCGCTACTGACATGGGCCTCGCCCCCAGATTGATGCTGATGTGGGCCTCGACCCTCGGGACTCATCCCCAAAACTGATTGCTGAAGTGGGCCTCGGCCCCAACTGCTACTGACATGGCCTCGCCCCCAGATTGATGCTGATGTGGGCCTCGACCCTCGGGACTCATCCCCAAAACTGATTGCTGAAGTGGGCCTCGGCCCCAACTGCTACTGACATGGGCCTCACCCCCAGATTGATGCTGATGTGGGTCTCGACCCTCGGATTCATTCCAAAATTCTGCTGATGCGGGCCTCGGCCTGGGATTCATTCCCTGGATTCATTCCAAAATTCTGCTGATGTGGGCCTCGGCCCTGGGATCCATTCCCTGGATCCATTCCAAAATCTGCTGATGTGGGCCTTGGCCGCAGAATGATGTGGGCTTCGCCCTAAACTGATATTGATATGGGCCTCGCCCCCAGACTGATACAGCTGATATGGGCCTCGCCCCAAGATTGATACTGTGCTGATATGGGCCTCGCCCCAAGACTGATACTGATACGGGCCTCGCCCCAAGACTGATACTGCTGATATGGGCCTCGCCCCCAGACTGATACTACTGATGAGCCTCGCCCTAAGGCTGATACTGATACGGGCCTCGCCCCCAGACTGATACAGTACTGTCGATGTTCCTGATTGGTTTGTCTTTTGACGCTTTCTTTTTTCTTTTGAAACCTGTTATTACAAAACAGAACAAACACAAAAAGATGCAAATATGTTACGTGTATGCATGCATGCATGATTGGGTTTCCTATCCCATTGGGCTAGGTCTTCTGCCAGTACTCTTGGTGGCTGCTCGGTCTTTTGACAAGTCTGTCCTCTTCCCTAACCCAACAGGAGTCTATGATGGCTTTTGGAACACAAGG
>SKCR01026445.1:0-272300 GCA_019454045.1 Zanthoxylum bungeanum | reverse complement strand
GATTAATTACGGAGATATTTTATCTGGGATAAAATACTATTTAAAGAGATAGAACGATTAATTGGAATTAATCGATAAATATATATTTGATATATTAAAAGAAATTAGATTTCGACATGGAATTAAAATTAGATTTTAATTCGGGTGAAACGAGTTAATTTAGAATTAATTCGTTAGCGACGTGAATAGTAATTTTGCTAGGCATAATTATTTAATTAAATTTGATTAATTACGTCGCAACGAAAAATTCGTTAATTCGGAATTAGCGAACCCGAGCTCGAGAGTGTTTGCGGGCCCACTCGGATTTTGAATGAATTGGGGCCCCAAGTCACATCGCAAGTCCCTTTTGTGATGGAAGTCACATCAACTTTGAGTGATGTGATGCAAGTCATTTTTTGGTGATGGGAGTAGTTGAAGGCATTAATGCCATTTTCCCTCCAAATGTTTGTTTTGCTTTTGGAAAAGATATACCAAAACTTGTGTGATTTTTGGCATTAGGTTTTTGGGAAACAAGTCAACAAACTCACTTCTCTCTCTCTCCATCTCACGCCACTTTCCTTCCTTTCTTTCTTCCTTCCATTGCCGTGAGAAATACAATGGAGGAGATGAAAATTTGTTGCAAATTTTCAAGAGTTAGCACTCAAATGAGTCATTCAAAGGTGATAGGGAAACCAACCCTTGAGCTTGGAATCAACACTCAAAGCTTGGAGCTTGAATATCAAATCAAAGAGGCTTGGCCGAATCACACATGGAGGGAAATTTTTGTGTTCAACGCATCCAACATCCGCTTTTTGTAAGTATGATTCCGCCATACTTTATTTTGTATTCACATGATTTCATTGCTTTATATGATCTGGGTATGTCTTAGAGACCAACAGTTACAAAGTTCGTCAATCTCTGATAACTGTTGATAATGGTTTACTCAAGAAATAGACAAACCTCACTCACACATGTACACTTGGGTGCTAAACGCTAATGGCTATTCTTTCAAAATTCTGTCAATCAACATGTACACTTGGGTGCTAAACGCCATGGCTATTCTTTTAAATTCTGTATAGAAATAAAAGCTAAATGCACCTTTAAAAAGGCACTTGTAAAATTCAAAGCTAACTTAAACAAAAAAGAAAATTAAACTAAAACACTAAAAAGAAATCATTTTTGAACTTATAAAAATAAAAATAAGGTAAATAAATACTTAAATTTCTTGCATGGGCTTTAAATTAACATTAACATTCAACCCATGATACTAAACATAAATTAAACTCAAAACAAAACGTAAAAAATATAAAGATAATTACGACTTTATTTTTTACTAGGAAGGATTTTGAATCTATTTTTGATGTAAACTACAAAGTTGTAGATCTATATGTCCTCTTTCCAAAAATACTTGAATCACCAAAATCAGACATGTGATGAGAAAGTTATGGATAAAATACTAAACCTATATAAATCCCGCCAAAGCTAACTTAACCTATTGAACCACATGCCCATGCACTTACTTTAGCCCTAAACTAACATTAAAATAATGATTTAACAATGGACTTATATAAATAACTTTATACTTCATCCCATATTACATTAATACATGAATAGATTAAGTAACTAACTGAATAACTCAAACCCAATGAAAAATAAGATATTTTGCAAAGGCCAAGTCCATTAATTTCATGCACATGTTTCTTCTCTTGTTGAATCAATGTCTGTTTCTCTCCTCTGAAATCCATCTTGCTAGTTGATATTGAAGTCTTCTTTGAATGTTATCCCACCATGCTGGTCAATTATCCCACATGATAGCTATCGGGCCTAATCTGGATCACATTATGAAAGAAGCTTAAATATCCCTCCATAGATCGTATTATTCTCTATTTCCTTGAAAGGACTCTCGGTCTCACCAATATTTTCACTTACATCACTCGCAACCACACTCATGATTTCACTCCCATCAACACTAAAACCTTTCTCAATCTCACTCACGAAATTGTCACTCTCTGAAGACTCCACATCTCTAATATTATCCCTATTAGCGACATACAACTCTTTCTCCAAAGAATATACTTTCTCAACATCACTAGATCTATTGCTACTGCTAGAGTTTGAGCCCGGCGTGATAATTTTTGATGTATTTAGTATAAATACGTTGTACTTTTATATTTTATTTTGAATAAAATTTAGCACTTTCATTGATATAATCTTTTGTATAATGGTAACGACGTAAATATTCCATAGAATCAGTTGTTGTAATGTAGTTGCAAAAGCGTCGTAACGAACACTAAGAAACATTATAACACAGTTCATTCTTAAAATAGTTTCTAGTCAAGGTTTACATACTTGGTCAATTAGTAAACCTGTGAGACTGGTAAATATAGTATATTATAATAGTTCCAATAGTTTATGTATATCTCAAGTTTTTGTAACAGTTTTAGAAGGTTTTCGAATCACAGTTTCAGTCTCAGAATGAGACGATGTTGAGAAATAACAGTTTAAGTGTTGAATAATATATCGTAATATTCTAAATTAGAATCTCGTCAGATTGGAAATCGTGAAGTTCGAAAGAATTGGTTACGCGATTTTAAATTCGGAGGAAGTTTCGATGTTTCGGATATTAAAATAGTAAAAAAATTTCGATTGAGCTGATTCTTAAACCTTGAACTCTTTTTTCCGTGATGAACAACTTTCCTATTAAGAACATTTCAAGATTTACATCTGAAAGGCCTCACAAATATTAATTTCTGAAACAGCCTATAATATGGGCCTAGTGTGGGAACATAATTTGGGCGACGCATGCTGTCCCAGGCTCCCGGCCCGGTTGGGAGTACGGAGTAGCCCGCGGGGGACTAAACCAGAGAATAATGGAGTCGCCACCCGGTGTGAATCGGGACAAAGATTTAAGACCACACTCGCCCCTCGCAAGGGAAGACCTCAAACAGTTGGGTTCGGAATGGTCCCTTACTTATGTCCTTTTAATAAAATGATTTGTGCAATAATCTAACCAAGCCTAAGCAACATATTTCCAAGGGTAATTCACTCCTAAGTTTGCATGCATAGGTACAAAGCTCATATCTAAGTTTACATATAACACATTTTCATGCTTGCATACAACCTATTTGTATATAATCTATGTCCAAATTCATGCATAAAGATATATTAACATACGGAAGACATACAATCTCACATTGATAGGCACAGAAGCGCAAACACATAGCATTCATACAAGCATGCATATTAGGGAAAGACACTTAAGCGCATAATAGAAATATATAACTAAAGAGGTAATACAAATGCATAAGGTAAAAAGAGATAAATATATGCTAAGATAGGCATGTCGTGATGTGATGCAGGAGGACCTGTTTACCGTGGGTGTTCGTGCGGCGTTCGTATACGCGTTCGAACGGTAAATAGAAGGTTCGCGTTCGTATAGCGTTTGATAACGCGTTCGAACAGGACCAGACAAAAAACATGCGTTCGTGTGGCGTTCTGAAACACGTTCGAACGGGGTTACAGCAACGACCTCTAAAATGCAGTAAACAACATGAAACATACATGAACGGATGAATATATGACATCTAATAAATAATAACGGGCTAAAAGCGCGGTAAAACATCGTGGTAAAGGATTTTAACCTCTCAAAATAGAGGACCTTTAATCCAACTTACTAAGCCCATGCGCTCGATCACATCATACATATAAACAACAAAGACAATAATATCGGACTTCGTATACCCGATTGAACACATCTTACATTCAACCGAATATACATCAATCGGAGCGGCAAAGCATCATGGTAAAGGATTTTAACCCCTTAGAATAGGGGACCTTTAATCCAACTTACTAAGCCCATGCGCTCGATCACATCATACATATAAACAACAAAGACAATAATATTTGGCTTCGTATATCCGATTGAACACATCTTACATTCAACCGAATATACATCAATTGGCGCGATGAAGCATCGTGGTAAAGGGTTTTAACCCCTCAAAATAGGAGACCTTTAATCCAACTTACTAAGCCCATGCACTCGATCACATCATATATATAAACAACAAAGACAATAATATCGGACTTCGTATACCCGATTGAACACATCTTACATTCAACCGAATATACATCAATCGGCGCGGTAAATCATCGTGGTAAAGGATTTTAACCCCTCAGAATAGGGGACCTTTAATCCAACTTACTAAGCCCATGCGCTCGATCACGTCGTTACATAAACAAATAACATGCGGAAATCAAGTAACGAATGACAACAAATCAAAACAACATAAAACAAAATATGCGCCGTTTACTCAAGTGGTACGTGGAGTTGTATCCCGAGTACATATCATACTACCGTCCATTCGGAATCGGCTATGAAATTTATGTCCGGGTTTCCATCCTATATACCACGAGAGGCGACGCATTTTTCATTTTTCAAGGGCCACAACATACATCATGCATTTTAATATAGTAATCATGCGAACAATACTCAATAAATAATAAAAATAAAACTGAAATTGAGTGTGAAAAATACCCTTAGGTCTAACCTTTTTTGCCGACTTTCGGACTTGCGTTTCACAGAGATCGGAAGGGTTAAAGCTCCTCAACTTCTCCAGTTCACTGGTTTAGCATCTTAGCTCACTGTTTTGCTGTTTTGCTTGCTGTTTGACCTTCGTTTTGCTGTTGTTTCCTCTGTATTTTCTGCTCACTGTTTCAGGTCTTCAAAGCTACTATTTTTTCATTTTTTAAGGGTCTAGGGCTGTGTTTTTTTGGTTATTTAAGGAGGCTTAGAGTGCAATTTTTTATGTTACTATTTTAAAGATTTTAGGGACTGTTTTAAGTGGATTCGAGCTGCTGTTTGGAGTGATTTAGGCATGCATTGCAGGGGCTGTATTGGTGACTGTTTTGGCGTGGATTAAGGTGTTTCAGGGGGCAGTGATTTTCGGTTAAGAGTGGAGGAGATGAAGAGAATTATTTGTTACTTCTTACTTGTGTGTTATGTGTGAATGGCTAGGTTTTTCCTTGTGTATTTTTATGTGAGAGAGAGAGCTTGTTCTTCTCTATGGGCGTGAATGGAGAGGAGTGAGTGCTTTGGAAAAGTGTTGTTTATATAGGCAAGGGCTAGGGCTTCTCCTTGTCTCACAAGGAATGGATATTTGGTATTAAAGAGAGATATGATTTGGTGTTAGACAAGGAAAACAAGGGATTCGATTTGGTGTTGGATAAGGAAATCAATGGATTGAGGGGGGATAAATTTTGGTGAATTAGAAAGGTTGAATATTTGATTGGTGTTAATTAGGCATTTAATTTATTAGATTAGGAAGTCAATATTTTTAATTGGTTATGATTGATTTTAATTAGGCATAATATTTCTTTAATTTAGTATATAATATTTTAAGTTAGGAAGTTACAATATTTTAATTTGGTATAATTATATTTTATGTCTTATTTATTTGGTAAATGGTTTAATTATTTTATTTAATTCAATTACATTATTTAATTAATATTTAATTTAATTTGGGTGTATTTTAGGGTGATGGGCGTGTGGGCCTAGGTGGTGGTGGTGTGGGCTTTGTTTTGGTGGGTTAGGTGTTGTGTTGGTTTGGTGAGTGGGTTTGGGCCAAGGTTAAATGGTTCTGGGTTTTTTAGGCCAAATGTGCTTTAAAACGGAGGTCCAAGGAGCGTGCTTGGAGCTAAACATGCGGATAAAATTTAACAAAATGCCGATTCCCTTCCGACAACCGTTTCCCGCAACTTCCTCGACTAAAAAGGTAGTGCCTCCAAATGAGACTCATCATAAGGACTCACTTGCAAAAATGCAATGCCTACAGTCGCCCCCACTTTGATGGGACTTTTGCAGTGTGTGACTTTGAACAATCCTATCAAAGTTATGCAATGCATTTCTACTTACCTGGCTCGCCAGCTGTTGCTTAACTTACTTGTTATCCTGAGATGCTTTGACCTTTGGGCCTTATTCCCGAACTGCATTGAGAGAGAGCTTTATTCTCCTAGGCTTTATTCCCGAGCTGTTTTGTAAATGGGCTTTATTCCTCCAGGCTTTGTTCCTGAACTGTGTAGAGATATGGCTTTATTCCCCTGGGCCTTATTCCCGAGCTGTGTTAAGATAGAGCTTTATTCCCCTTGGCCTTGTTCTCGAACTGTTTTGAAAGTGGGCTTTATTCCCCTGGGCCTTGTTCCCGAACTATGTTAAAATAGAGCTTTATTCCCCTGGGCTGTATTCCCGAACTGTGTTAAGATAGGGCTTTATTCCTCTGGGTTGTATTCCCGGAATGTACTGAGAGAGAGCTTTATTCTCCTGGGATGTATTCCCGAACCGTGCTGAGAGAGAGCTTTATTCTCCTGGGCTGTATTCCCGAACTGTACTAAGAGAGAGCTTTATTCCTCTGGGCTGTATTCCCGGAATGTACTGAGAGAGAGCTTTATTCTTCTGGGCTGTATTCCCGAACCGTGCTGAGAGAGAGCTTTATTCTCCTAGGCTGTATTCCCGAATTGTACTGAGAGAGAGCTTTATTCTCCTAGGCTGTATTCCCGAACTGTACTGAGAGAGAGCTTTATTCCTCTGGGCTGTATTCCCGGAATGTACTGAGAGAGAGCTTTATTCTCCTGAGCTGTATTCCCGAACTGTGCTGAATGTGGGCTTTATCCCCGATCTGAGCTGACTGTGGGCTTTGTTCCTGAATTGTACTGAGTGTGGGCTTTATTCCCTGATATGAGCTTACTGTGGGCTTTGCTCCCGAATTGTATTGATATAGGCCTCGCCTCAAACTAATACTGAAATGGGCATCGCCCCCAGACTGATACTGATATTGGCCTCGCCCCCAGACTGATACTGATGTGGGCCTCGCCCTAAACTGATACTGATGTGGGCATCGCCCCCAGACTGATACTGATGTGGGCCTCGCCCTAAACTGATACTGATATGGGCCTCGCTACCAGACCTTTACTGATATAGGCCTCGCCCCTAGACTGATACTTATATGGGCCTTACCCTCAGACTGATACTGATGTGGGCCTCGCCCCCAGAGTGCCATACCCAAAACTCAAACTCAAATGGGCCTCAACCCTGGGATTATTACCCAAATCTGATACTGTGCTTTTTACCATTTCTGATTAGCTTGTTCTTTGCCGCTTTATTTTTTTCTCTTCAAAACCTGTGAACACAAAACAAAACCAACACAAAAGGATGCAAAATGTGTTACGTGTATACATGCATAAATGTTCTTATCCCGTCGGGTTAGGTCTTCTGCCAATTCTCTTGGTGACTGCTCGGTCTTCTTTTCCTTAGGCAAGCCACTGCTTCAATCTGTCTACGCTGATCAGCTCGGTGAACTAATTCTCTTCCAAGTCTGATATTTTCACTACTCACATTTCCCAATTTCTGAATGGCTATCTTATCTTTTCTGCTTGCTTATTCTGAGGATTCCTCGTGTTCTAAACATCACTGAATTTCATAGTACCCATGCTGAATGTTTTTCTCAAATATACTCATATTACAGAAGAGATTCAGCGAAATGAACGTCTTTATTATCATTTAAAAATGGTTCGAACATGTAGACTAAATCAATGTCTATATTAAAAATGCAGGATCAAATAAACTAGGAGGAATAACTTCATCATTCACAACATTGTCTTCTTCCTTGGCCTATGGTTCTTCACTGTTATCTCTTATCTCAATGCAAGAAGCCTGGGTGGTTGAGTGGCTTTATGGTTGAGGGTTTATGTGTGTGTTGGGTTGTTCTTTTTCTGGATTGGGTATTTTATGGGAGTCAATGAGGTTTTGGACCTCATGCCTAAGGCGGGTACAGTTGTCAGTGTCATGACCTTTTTCTTGATGGAAGTGATAATACTGGTTTAGGTTGAGGTATGGTGGCACAGGGTTCGGAAATGGCCTAGGTTCCAAAGGTTTTAGAAGTCCTTGCATTTTCATCTTTTCAAATACATTTGACAAAGGTCTACCAAGATTGGAGAATCGTCTGTTCTTGACGGTAGCGACCTCGGCAGTAGCAGGCTTGGTCTTAGAAGGCCCCTCAAAAGTTCTTCTATTCTGGCCATAAAACTTTCTGTTTTCAGCCTCCTTTTCTTCAATATCCATAACAGTCTCCCTTAACTATCGAAAATCAGAAATCATCGAAGTCATCCTCCTCAGCTTACCATAAATAGAGGGCTTGGTGCCCTTGATGATCATTTTAATTTGGTCTTTCTCTAAAGGCCGAGTCTGTATTTTCAAAAGCTGGCTTCTCCAGCGATCCATATACTCTTTGAAACTTTCCTCTGGCTTCTGCTTAGTGTTCTCCAAATCACGAAGTGACAAGTCAATTTCTAAGTCTGTAACATACTGCATCAGAAAAGCATCAGCTAGTTCCCTCCAATCTTCCTTAACCTTCTTCTCAAGGCTATGATACCAAACCACAGGTGCCCCTTCGAGTGACATCCCAAACATCTTTTGGACTTGGCGCTGTGATAGGCCCACTGAACTCATGACTGAGACATATTGCTGCAGATGGACTCTCGGGTCTCCATTCCCATTAAACTTGGCCATGTCGGGCATTTTAAACTGAGCTAGCAGCTGTTCTCCGAAGGTCATTGCCTCATAATCTAACAATTCTTCATGTTTACCCCTCATTTTATGGGTAACTGTTTCAACCTGATCCCGAAGCTTCTAAAATTCTGCCTGAGACCCAATCACTCTGCCTGTTGCATACTCTGTCATGTCGTCATCAAAAGCGGGGATATCATCCCCCAACCCATTCGGAGGCTCCTCGCGCCTCACATTTTGAGAACTTCCCCCAGCACGGGGTACAGCCATATTAGACATGGCAGCAGTCAAAGCTTGCAGTTGTTCAGTCATTTTGGCGAAACCAATTTCCAACTGATCCACGCGAGATATTTCGTTTTCTGATCCACTCATATTTGTTATTGGCCTTTTGGTATGTCTTCCCTCTCCCCTAACCCAACGGCAATCTATGATGGCTTTTTGAACACAAGGGTTAGCATGATACATGTATGCATGAGGTGAATGAGATGTATGTGAAACAAGTAATATATCAACTCATTAAAATTCTCACACAAATCGGCCCATCATCATTTTAGAAGCTTTTGGGCTAATTGTCATAGGAGTGAACTCGTCCCAGTTTAAATGGCCCAACAAGTTCACATCTCATGGCAAGAAGTCCAACCGTATCCAAATGATAATGTTCCTAAGATACGTTCTTGTCCCAGTTTAAATGGCCCAATGGCGTTTTAGAAGATTTTGGCCTAATCATCATAAGATACGTTCTTGTCCCAGTTTAAATGGCCCAACAAGCCCATACCTCATGACAAAAGGTCCGAATGGATCCAAACGACAATGTTCCCAAACACAAGCATACCATAGATAATCCAGTCATAAAGTAATAATTTCTACAGAGCGGCCCATCGACATTTCAGAAGCTTTTGGCCCAATTGTCATAGGATACGAACTCGTCCCAGTTTAAATGGCCCAACAAGTTCGCATTTCTGACAAGAAGTCCAACTGCATCCAAATGAGGATGGCCCACAACACAAGGAAATAGTTGATATAGGTCATACAACCCCGGTCTACGTGTGGGTTCGCAAGAGTGTAGACAAAGGCTCTCACCGGCGAAGGATGGCCCACAACTAGGTCTCCCCACTCAAGGGTTCGAGTGACCAAGTGAGCACACCCTTTTTCATACACTAAGGTACGTGCCAATGGGATATGGTGTGTGACAAACTGTCAAATGGATTTCTTGTTGCAGATTCCCCAGAAGGAGGGTGGAGCGAGGCTTTCTTAAGTACCCAAGCCTCTCAGGCTCTTATCGCTTAGTGACAGGAATAAACAACAAGTCCTCTAGATTAGTCTGTCACAATAGGCTACAAATAGATGATTATCTAGGTGCCTTCACAGCGTTTCCTTCTAGAAAGGTAGTGAGTGAAGGAAGACACCAAACCATTACCCAGCCTAAACAATATGCCTTTGATTAAACCCCTTTTAACTAACAGTAGACACGGTTAATTAAAGCACAAACCATAATATTACAATACATCATTTCAGGGCCGATTCTTTATCCCTAGTGGAGTCGCCAGACTGTGGGAACACAAACTGGGCGACGCATGCTGTCCCGGGCTCGCGGCCCGGTTGGGAGTACGGAGTAGCCCGCGGGGGACTAAACCAGAGAATAATGGAGTCGCCACCCGGTGTGAATCGGGACAAATATTTAAGGCCGCACTCACCCCTCGCAAGGGAATACCTCAAACCGTTGGGTTCGGAATGGTCCATTACTTCACTTTTAATAAAATGATTTGTGCAATAATCTAACCAAGCCTAAGCAACATATTTCCAATGGTTCGGAATGGTCCATTCGTGCGGCGTTCGTATACGCATTCGAACGGTAAATAGAAGGTTCGCGTTCGTATAGCGTTTGATAACGCGTTCGAACGGGACCATACAGAAAACATGCGTTCGTGTGGCATTCTGAAACGCGTTCGAACGGGGTTACAGCAACGACCTCTAAAATGCAGTAAACGACATGACACATACATGAACGGATGAATATATGACATCTAATAAATAATAACGGGCTAAAAGCGCGGCAAAGCATCATGGTAAAGGATTTTAACCTCCCAAAATAGAGGATCTTTAATCGCACATACTAAGCCCATGCGCAATCAACACAACACATATATAAAAAGTAAAGACAATGATATCGGACTTTGTATACCCGATTGAACACATCTTACATTAAACTGAATATACATCAATCGGCGCGGCGAAGCATCGGGGTAAAGGGTTTTAACCCCTCAAAATAGGGGACCTTTAACCCAACTTACTAAGCCTATGCGCTCGATCACATCATGCATATAAACAACAAAGACAATAATATTTGGCTTCGTATATCCGATTGAACACATCTTACATTCAACCGAATATACATCAATCGGCATGGCGAAGCATCGTGGTAAAGGGTTTTAACTCCTCAAAATATGGGACCTTTAATCCAACTTACTAAGCCCATGCGCTCGATCACATCATACATATAAAAAACAAAGACAATAATATCGGACTTCGTATACCCGATTGAACACATCTTACATTCAACCGAATATACATCAATCGGCGCGGCAAAGCATCGTGGTAAAGGATTTTAACCCCACAGAATAGGGGACCTTTAATCCAACTTACTAAGCTCATGCGCTCGATCACATCATACATATAAACAACAAAGACAATAATATTTGGTTTCGTATATCCGAATGAACACATCTTATATTCAACCGAATATACATCAATCGGCGCGGCGAAGCATCGTGGTAAAGGGTTTTAACCGCTCAAAATAGGGGACCTTTAACCCAACTTACTAAGCCCATGCGCTCGATCACATCATGCAAATAAACAACAAAGACAATAATATTTGGCTTCGTATATCTAATTGAACACATCTTATATTCAACCGAATATACATCTATCGGCGCGGCGAAGCATCGTGGTAAAGGGTTTTAACCCCTCAAAATATGGGACCTTTAATCCAACTTACTAAGCCCATGCGCTCGATCACATCATACATATAAACAACAAAGACAATAATATTAGACTTCATATACCCGATTGAACAAATCTTACATTCAACCGAATATACATCAATCGGCGCGGCAAAGCATCATGGTAAAGGATTTTAACCCCTCAAAATAGGGGACATTTAATCCAACTTACTAAGCCTATGCGCTCTATCACATCATGCATATAAACAAAAAAGACAATAATATTTGGCTTCGTATATCCAATTGAACCAATCTTACATTCAACCGAATATACGTGAATCGGCTCGGCGAAGCATCGTGGTAAAGGGTTTTAACCCCTCAGAATAGGGGACCTTTAATCCAACTTACTAAGCCCATGCGCTCGATCACATCATACATATAAACAACAAAGATAATAATATTTGGCTTTGTATATCCGATTAAACACATCTTATATTCAACCGAATATAAATCAATCGGCGCGGCGAAGCATCGTGGTAAAGGGTTTTAACCCCTCAAAATAGGGGACCTTTAATCCAACTTACTACGCCCATGCGCTCAATCACATCATACATATAAACAACAAAGACAACAATATCGGACTTCGTATACCCGATTGAACACATCTTACATTCAACCGAATATACATCAATCGGCGCGGCAAAGCATCGTGGTAAGGGATTTTAACCCCTCAGAATTGGGGACCTTTAATCCAACTTACTAAGCCCATGCGCTCGATCACGTCGTTACATAAACAAATAACATGCGGAAATCAAGTAACGAATGACAAACAAATCAAAACAACATAAAATAAAATATACACAGTTTACTAAAGTGGTACGTTGAGTTGTATCCCGAGTACAGATCATACTACCGTCCATTCGAAATCGGCTATGAAATTTATGTCCGGGTTTCCATCCTATATACCACGAGAGGAGGTGCATTTTTCATTTTATTCAAGGGCCACAACATACATCATGCATTTTAATATAGTAATCATGCGAACAATACTCAATAAATAATAAAAATAAAACTGAAAACGAGTGTGAAAAATACCCTCAGGTCTAACCTTTTTTGCCGACTTTCGGACTTACGTTTCACGGAGATCGGAAGGGTTAAAACTCCTCAACTTCTCAGGTTCACTGGTTTAGCGTCTTAGCTCACTATTTTGCTGTTTTGCTTGCTGTTTGACCTTCGTTTTGCTGTTGTTTCCTCTGTAGTTTCTGCTCACTATTTCAGGTCTTCAAAGCTACTGTTTTTGTGTTTTTTAAGGGTCTAAGGGCTGTGTTTTTCGGTTATTTAAGGAGGCTAAGAGTGCAGTTTTTTATGTTACTGTTTTAAGGATTTTAGGGACTGTTTTAAGTGGATTCGAGCTGTTTTTTGGAGTGATTTAGGCATGCAGTACATGGGCTGTATTGGTGACTGTTTTGGCGTGGATTAAGGTGTTTCAGGGGGCAGTGATTTTCGGTTAAGAGTGGAGGAGATGAAGAGAATTATTTGTTACTTCTTACTTGTGTGTTATGTGTGAATGGCTAGGTTTTTCCTTGTGTATTTTTGTGAGAGAGAGAGAGAGAGCTTGTTCTTGCTCTATGGGCGTGAATGGAGAGGAGGGAGTTCTTTGGAAAAGTGTTGTTTATATAGGCAAGGGCTAGGGCTTCTCCTTGTCTCACAAGGAATGGATATTTGGTATTAAAGAGAGATATGATTTGGTGTTAGACAAGGAAAGTAAGGGATTCGATTTGGTGTTGGATAAGGAAATCAATGGATTGAGGGGGGATAAATTTTGGTGAATTAGGAAGGTTGAATATTTGATTGGTGTTAATTAGGCATTTAATTTGTTAGATTAGGAAGTCAATATTTTTAATTAGTTATGATTTATTTTAATTAGGCATAATATTTCTTTAATTTAGTATATAATATTTTAAGTTAGGAAGTTACAATATTTTAATTTGGTATAATTATATTTTATGTCTTATTTAATTTGGTAAATGGTTTAATTATTTTATTTAATTCAATTACATTATTTAATTAATATTTAATTTAATTTGGGTGTATTTTAGGGTGGTGGGCATGTGGGCCTAGGTGGTGGTGGTGGTGTGGGCTTTGTCTTGGTGGGTTAGGTGTTGTGTTTGTTTGGTGAGTGGGTTTGGGCCAAGGTTAAATGGTTCATGGTTTTTTAGGCCAAATGTGCTTTAAAACGGAGGTCCAACGAGCGAGCTTGGAGCTAAACATGCGGATAAAATTTAACGAAATGCCGATTCCCTTCCAACAGCCGTTTCCTGCAACTTCCTCGACTAAAAAGGTAGTGCCTCCAAATGAGACTCGTCATAGGGACTCACATGCAAAAATGTAATGCCTACACCTAGCTGCAAGGAGGAAGATAATAATCGTGTTTAATCTGACTGGGAGCCGATAATATAATTAAAGGTCGGCTAGTTTGAATTATTATTCTCTTATACATATAATGATCATTTTTACCTATTTTTCATCAAAATATATCGATGATAAATATTATTTTAATTTTTATGATTGTAAATTGAAAATATATAATTTGTTTTGAAACATTTTATATTTTGGGAGATATTTACGTTTTAAAATGAAGTGAAAAAAATTACCACACACTCCACAGACATGTGGTTCTTTTATTTTTTTTATTTTTGTTAATTCATTATCATTTTTGATAATTTTATATCTATACAACTAAATATAATTTTTTAAGCTTAACTTGAATTAAATACTAAAAATTCTATCTTAATTGATTTTTTTAAATAAAATCCACCATTGAAAATGATAGAATGGATGAAAATTAGTGGTTTGGGATGAGTTGGGTAATCATATAAGGTATATGACGTACACTGCTTTTTTTTTGGAATCGTTGGAAATTTTGTTGGACAATTATGACCCATAGCGTCACTATTTGTAAAAGACATTGTGGTTTTTGTACATATTAACTATGTGACAATGGAAATTGTTATTTTATCATTTTGTAATTAGATTACTTATATATATAAATGATAAAAGTCCTTATGATTGGTTCCGGATTATAAGATATGAGACAATATCAATCCACAAAGGTTTAATCATTAAATATCCCTAGTCGTAGTATTATCGAGACTGGACATCGATAATGCGGAAAAGACTAGTATTATACTTGTGCGTGTTATGGAAGCGTAACAGCATAGTTCTCATATATTTAATTATTGGATGCTTATGCAAGTGTGATAGGAGGTTGTGTTTGCTGATGGTACGGAAACAGCTTCGCTCTGGATAGATCCCTCAGAATCCCATTGGTAGTATGACTATGTGTCTATGGGAATCCGATTCAGGGTAGGTGTATTTGGTCTTAACTTGAGACTTGCATCGCTAATACTTGCGACAATCTATACTCTTCGGTTTCGGTCGTCCGAGACTTTAACAGGTTCTGTGTAAACCTCTTCTGGGTTTATTGAGAATCGTAGTGTATTAGGTGTGATGTCAAAATGGAAGTATCACTTCAGTCATATGGAGATGATGATCACGCAGGGATACAGAACTGGTTCTCTATTATGTTGCAACTATCGGGATAATATGACAAGGTCATGATTATCCAATTATAGAGACTAGTTGCTTGTGATCCGATATATGCTTCGTACGGGGCAGACACTATTCCAGCCTCAGGCCTTGCATGTGACATCTGATACTGGATCGCAATACGCTATACTATGTATACTACGCCTGACATAGATTATATATTCCTTAAAGAATATTTTTGGAGAATTGGGTAGGCACGACACTTTGCTAAAAGCCAACCATGTCTCGCAAATCGGTAAGAACTTGGTACGAGGTACACACATGTTCGGATAGTCCGACGACCGGATTTACTGCCAACATATCCAGAGATCTCATGGGTCGCTTCCCGAAGATTCACCGATGACGTATGACTCGAACACAATTAATCTGGGATTAATTATTAGAGAGAGAAAATTAATCTAGGATTAATTATGGCAAGATTTTATCTAGGATAAAATTCAATTAAAAGGAGAGAGAGTGATTAATTTGGAATTAATCGATAATAATATATTCGATATATTAAATGAAATTAGATTTCATAACGGAATTAAAATTGGATTTTAATTCAGGCGAACGAATTAATTTAGAATTAATTCGCGAGCGACTTTAATAATAATTTTGCGAGGCATTATTATTTAATTAAATTTGATTTAATTAAGTCGCAATGGAAAATTCGTTAATTCGAAATTAACGAACCCGAGCCCGGGATGTGTTTGCGGGCCCACTCGGATTTTGAATCAAGTAGGGCCCACATCAAGTCACATCATTAGTCACTTTTGTGATGTAAGTCACATCAACTTTTGTGATGTGAGTCAAGTCACCTTTTGGTGATGGAGGTGGTTGAGAGCATTTAATGAATTTTTGCTCTCAACACACTTGGTTGGTTTTTGGAAAATCATAACATACACAAAATTTGAAAAACAAAAATTACTCTCCCTTTCCAACTCTCTCATTGCCAAGAACAGTAAGGCACCATAGGAAGAATTTTGTTGCAATTTCTTCCAAAGCTAGCACTTAAAGATCATACAAGGTGTTAGGGAAACCTTTCCCATTGAGTTTGGAATTCACCCTTCAAGCTTGGAGCTTAACATACAAATCAAAGAGGAGCTTGGAGCACTTCCAAAGGAGCCAAAATTTTATTATCAACACATCCAAGAAACCGATCAAAATAAGTATAATTTCCGTTATATTCCTTTGAGTATTCACACATGTTTATGCTTATTAGATCTTAGGATTGATCTTAGAGACCCAACAATGGTATCATGAGCCTATTTAAGCATGTAATGAACTTATGGTTCTTAATCTAAAATTTTGGTATTTTTGATTTAAGCATGATTTAATCAAATTGTTTGTTTGAGTATGCTTAGATAATGTTATCTTAGAGTTATGCATGATCAATTTTACGAAAAATTAATTGGATTAATTTTTCCCAAATTGCTAGGCTTGGCCGAATGTAACATGAACCCTAATGTCATGGTGATTTTGATTTTTGGACCATTGGATGTGTTTAAAATGATTGGATAAATTGATTTGTGATTTAATTGGAATGAAATCAAAATTAATGAAGAAAAATCCATATTGCCGTGACATATAGAGCATGTAAATGATTTGATTTTATTTCAATTGTGTTGGACATGAATTGAATATAATAAAGCATGATTAATTATGTAAATTGGTATTTTGGAAATTTTAATTTAAATAATTAATTATGGCTAAACACTTTTAAAATTTGGAATATTAGAATTTAATTAGTTAGGCTTAATTTGGAATTGGGCTAAAATTGTTGTATTTGGGCCTAATGGGCTTGGTTGGGCCAAGTTGGTTTAGGACAATTGGATTGTATCCAAATTGGGCCTAAACCATTCCATTAAGTCCAAATATAATAAATGGGCCTTTTAAAATTTAATTGGGCCTAATGGGCCAAAATTAATTTTGTGACAAAGGGTGATTCCTTATTGAGCTTTGGTTGCCAAAGTCCATGCCTTAATAAATTAATTGAAAGCCCATTGGACTTTAATTAAATTGACATTGGATGTTAATTGGGCTTTGAGACCAATTAAGATTAGATTTAGAATCTAAGTCGTAAAGGCACATTAAAAGTGTAATTATTTAATTTAGAATTAAATATAGAATTAGTATTGAATACAAATTAAATTGGATTTAAAATTATAGTTCGATATAATTCAAGAATTCATACTTTGAGTACTTATTCTCAAACGAGTTGGACTCGCGCAAATTAAATCGTTGGTTGGAACAATGGATGATCACTTAATTCAAAGATTAATTAATTGGATTAGATTGATTGAATAACATGCTTTGAGTGAATACATGGATGTAATGTATGAATAATGTATATCGGATGGATATTAGATGGGTGAGGGCAATTTTGGAAATTATTGTAATAAATTTAGAATTTATTAAATTGGACCTGCGTGTCCAGCCTTTATCTCTCGATTCTTTGTAATTCTCTTCTCACCGATTCCCCTCAATGTAATGGGGTTTTTTTATTGTATTATGTAATTGGGTAAAAGTTAGAATATTGCTAGCCGGGGAGAGGAAATGGAGTGATTTGTTCTAGGAACAATTTGTGAGATATACATCCGCATATCATTATATTTATTTATCGCGACTTATTATACTTTTAGAATGCATGCTTAAGGGTGTATGATGAGACCTAATCAAATATAATTAATTGGTTGCTAATTACGCGAAAAACCCTCAACAAATATTAAGCGTTTTCCTTCCATTGAATGATTCATTCTCAAGATCGAAGATTGGCATTGGTTTGTTGGCCAAAGTCAAGACCTTTGTCCATCGCGGATGTGTTTGAATCATGAAGGCTTTGTTTCATATCGTATGTCTTGCCCAAGTTGTGATTTTTTGGCCAAAGTCAAGATCACTTCTTGTTCATCGACATCGATTACGAAGCTTTCCAAAGTCAATGGGTCCCGCTTAACTGGAATCATTAAGCTTGTTGAGCCAAAGCCAAGGCTTAGTTGATTCAGATGAAAATGTTAGGAAAATATATTGGATATATTAGCATATATATTGTATATATGTTTCGGACTTGGAGGTCCACCTACCGGATCTAGGAGTTGGATGAGATCCAATTGATCTTAGAGATCTACCTATTAAATATCATACAGCTTGTTGGCCAAAGTCAAGGTTGTGTGTTATTTAACGGGATCCTAGCCCACTAGGAAACTAGGTTTACTGAGTACTCAACATAGGGTAGGAGGATCGCCGAAAAATAGTGGGAGGCTAGTTTTGAATTTACAATTTCGTTCAAATACTTGCCAATACGCGCTTTCAAATTATTTCGTCAATTATATATATTTATTAGTTGGACTAATATTTTTTATTTTTCTTGTAACAGTTGGACTGTACCCAATATCGTTAATTGAATAGTTTGACTATTGCAATTAAGATGGCTGGAAAGATCAGAGTTGGAGACATTATCATGGGCGAAAATGTCTTTAATGGCGAGAACTTTCCTGATTGGGATATGAACCTCAGGATTGTCCTGGGGGCTGAAAGTATGCTATATACGATAGAGAGGCCTCTCGGGCCTAAGCCCGGAAATGAGCAGCCGCTTGAGATTGAGCTTTGGAAGACTCTTAGCGATGACAACTCAACTGCTCAATTCGTCATGCTCGCTGTGATGACCCCTCAATTTCGTCGCCAAAACAAGGGATTGGATCCTTATACTATGATGGCAAAATTGAAGGACCTTAATCGATCTAACCTTAGATCGCAAAGGTATGAATTGCAGAAAAAGCTCTTTCGCTCTCGAATGTCAGAGGGTACATCTGTTGAGCACCATGTATCGTAGATGATTGCTGACATTGAACAGTTGGGTCAGCTAAGCATAACCTTTGATGTTGAGACTTCTATAGATTTGATCTTGCAGTCTCTTCCTGACAGCTGGAGCGGGTTCATCATGAACTACAATATGATGAACCAAGACCATACTCTTGGAGAGTTGATGGCAATGCTGCGTGAAGCAGAAAAAGAGCTATTGAAGGGCAAAAAGCGCGATGCGCACTTCGATTCAACATCTCAGTCTCCCAAGGCTTGGCCTCAGGCAACTGGAGGTGTAAAGAAGAAGAAGAAGAATGGCAAGGCCAACTCGTCAAAGTCTTCTGGGAAGGCAAAGGAAAAATCCCAAGATGTATGCCTGCAGTGTGGCAAACGGGGTCACTGGAAGCATGACTGTCGTGAGTACAATGCGCACATGAAGGAAATCAAAGCGGGCAAGTCACCGGCTTCATGTATGTTTGTTATAGAAATAAACATGTCTACTTCTAGTTTTAAAAATTGGATTTTTGATTCTGGTTGTGGTACTCATATATGTACTGATGTGCAGGATCTGTGGATTAGCAGGAGACTGGCCTCATGGGAGATTGATCTACGAGTTGGAAATGGGACCAGGGTTGCTGTTTTGGCTGTAGGAACTTATATTTTGGAACTCCCCTCAGGGCATGTACTAATCTTTCAGACTGTTATTATGTACCTAGTTTGACTAGGAATATTATATATATATCTTTATTGGCCTATTGTGGCTATACTTTTGTATTTAGAAACACTGGATGTTTTATGTATAAAAATGATATGGAGATATGCAATGTTGATGTAAATAATGGTCTTTATATTTTGAATATAAATCTATCTCAAACATATAATGTAACAAACAAAAGGCTTAAATTAAATAATAAAGATGAAACTTATATGTGGGATTGTCGTCTGGGACACATTAACAAGACTTGCATATCCACACTTTTGAAGAGTGGGTACTTGGACGGATTTGATCCAAATTCATATGACGTCTGCGAATCTTGTTTATTAGGCAAAATGCCTAAAACACATTTTAGCGGTAAAGGTGCACGTGCTACCAAACTGTTAGCCCTTGTTCATAGTGACGTATGTGGGCCCATGTCTAGCCAAGATAGAGGTGGATATGAATACTTTGTAACCTTTACGGATGATGCATCGCGTTATGGTTATGTGTATCTTATGAGACACAAGTCGGAAACCTTTGAGAAATTCAAAGAGTTTCGACACGAAGTAGAAAAACAGACCGGTAAAAGTATTAAAACATTAAGGTCGGATCGTGGTGGAGAATACTTAAGCAATGAGTTTCTTGATTACTTGAAAGAATATGGTATTCTTTCACAGTAGACTCCTCCTGGAACACCTCAATTAAACGGTGTGCCCGAACCGAGAAACCGAACTTTGTTGGACATGGTAAGGTCTATGATCAGTCGCACAGAGCTACCTATTTCCTTTTGGGGATATGCATTGAACAGTGCAATACTTATTTTGAATAAGGTTCCGTCAAAGTCTGTTCAACAGACTCCGTATGAAATATGGACAGGAAAGAAATCGGGTTTCTCATTCCTGAAGATTTTGGGAAGTTGGGCATACGTTAAACGTTTGGATGGTACCAAACTTGAACCCAAATCGGATAAGTGTCTATTTGTAGGTTATCCTAGGGAAACCAAATGATATTACTTATACAACCCACAAGAGAACAAAGTATTTGTTGCTCTACATGAGGTTTTCCTTGAGAATGAATCCCTAAATACAGTGGATAGTGGGAGGAAAGTAGAACTCGATGAAAGTCGGAGTGATACTGTTCCTAGCACAGAATCCTTAACGGAACATGAACAGTTCATCAGGGATGAGACTGTACCACAATCTTCAAATACACAAGAACCGCGTAGGTCGGAGAGAGTCAGAAAACAACCTGAGAGGTATTGGTTTCTGATCTCACCTCATGTGGATATTAATCTTACAACATGGAAATTGATCAAGAGTACTGTAGGATTATGCTTGCTAGGTGTATTATAAAAGATTAGTTGCATTTTATTATAGTAGAGCGTGATGGTTTTAGAGAGTTTGTGCATGTTTTACAACCTCGGTTTAAATTTGTTTCTCGCTTTACTATTGTTAGAGATTGCATGAAAGTGTATATTAGTGGAAGACTAGCTTGCGAGAATGCTTAAAATCCTTAAATACAATAGTAGCTTTGACTACTGGACTTCTGTACAAACTCTAAGTTATTTGTGTCTCACAGCTCATTTTATTAATAATGATTGGAAGTTGCATAAAAGAATTTTGAGTTTTGTTGAAATACCTAGTCATAAAGGGAAAGATATAGGAAAAATTATATAAGCATGCATTCAAGAATGGGGTATTGATGACAAAGTGTCTACGATTACAGTAGATAATGCTAGTTCTAATGATGTCGCAATTATATATTTGAATGGTAGACTTCCAAACTTAGTTATGGGTGGAGACTTTCTCCATTTGAGATGTGATGTTCATATTTTGATCTTTATTGTGAATGATGGCCTAGTTGAAATTAACAATCTATTAGTCGAATTCGTGCAGTTAGATATGTGCGAAGTTCTCCGGCTAGAGCTCATTAATTTAAAGTGTGTGTTGAGAGAGAGATAATATCTACGCTGATACGGATGGTGAAATTTTATAAGTGAGTCATTTATTTACTGATGTAGTTTCTCATTTATGTATCTATTTGGGCTATTTTTCTGATTTATGTTTAATATGTTGATGTGTCTACAGTTTCATCTATTGCTTCTATTTTTTGCTACTGTTTTATGTTGTTCTACTTCTGATGATGTTGTTTTTGGCTTTATACTGCTGTTGTTTCTTTTGTTTTCTACTATTCTGCTATTGTTGATGTTGTTTCCGGCTTTCTGCTGCTGCTATTTTCTGTTGTTCTATTCCTATTTTTGTTGTTCTATTTTTTGATGTTCTGCTGCTGATTTTTGCTATTCTGCTTCTGCTGTCTATTTTTGCATTTTGTTTTCTGCTACTATTTTTTTTTGTTAGTTTTTGTTGTTATGCTACTATTTTTTACTGATGTTTTCTGATGTTCTACTACTATTTTCTGGTGTTTCTCCTATTATCTGTTGTTTCTACTATATTGTTTCTGTATTTATGTAATATTTATGTAATATACTAATTCAATTGTGAGAAATAAATCAAATAATTGTATTTTCAAAGTTTGACAATATTATATAATTAGGATAATTCAGAATCGAACCGGAACCGAATTGGAACCGATAAATAAGGTACTCTATTTAATTGAGTAGGTTCCGGTTCCACTTAATTAGGAACCGATTTTTTCAGGGTATGTTCCGGTTTCATATGGAACCGGAACCGAAACCAATTTTGCTCACCCATACCTCAATGTGAGATCATGGACCCTACACCACCAAGTCACGCCCATTGGGAACTATGACGTACACTACTCTCACACAAACAAAGAATTTTCTTCTAAGAGTGGCACCAAACACTCAACCAAATCCTCCACCAAACATGCAAGCATTTTTTGTGGAAGTTTGACAATTGTAAATAGTCATTTTCCATTTTTTTTATAATAACTTTAATAATTACATAAAACACATTGGATTTTTTATCAATTCGGTTTTGAAAACTTCATAATTCGAAATTTTTATGAACATCAAAGTTGTAGATCTTTGAGTCTTCTTTCATCTAAAACTGAAATCACTTCAATCTGATATCGAAGTAAAAATTTATGGCCACAATACGAAAATTACGCAGGGTTAGAATTTCTGAATTTGTACACTGTTATAACGCCTTTTCAAGTTTTTGGCCTCCATAATCCAAATGCCATGTCCATTTTTCTAGTTATACATCGAAAGTATTATTTCACCAACATAAGAAATAAAAAACACAATAACAATATATAAAACATAAATGTAATATTATTTTATAAATATGCTAAATGAAGGAGATTAATGAAATTATAAATGTAAAATGATTAGTTTCTCTTTTATTAAGTGTACACTTTTTAATACTCATCACCTTCTTGAATAGAATATTTCAAGAAGAAGATTATGTTAAACAGCTTAAAGGATTGTTGATATGGACCATCATGACCATGTGTATATATTACAGAAAACTTTATATGATTTAAAACAAGCTCCTGGAACTTGGTATGATAGGCTAACTACCTACTTATTAGACCACGGTTTTACCACATGTGGTGTTAACAGAACCATATTTGTTAATTGAATCAAGTGAGTCCTCATTATTACCCAAGTTTATGTTGATGACATTATATATTTTTGTGTCTCACTTAAATTGTATTGCTCATAAGTTTGTTGAAATAATGATGCAGGAATTTAAGATGAGTATAGTGGGTGAACTGAATTTTGTTCTTGTCTTACAAGTCAAGTAGTTTGGAAATGAGACATTGGTCTCTCAATCTAAATATGTTAGGAATCTTGTTAAGAGATTCAAATTGGATAGCAAAAAGTATACTATAACTCTCATGAGTAATAGTGTGAGGATTAGTAGTGACCCAACTGGCAAAAATATAGACCATACTTTGTAAATAGTATGCTAGGTAGCTTGTTGTATTTAACTGGTAGCAGATTTGACATTGTTTTTAGTGTAGGTGTAGCTAACCCTAAGGAATCTCATTTATGTATCGTGGAACATATTATTTTACACGTTCATAGCATAGTATAGTAGGGAAATGTGGCTAAGGCAACTAATGTGGCCGAGGCACCATATAATACAACTTTCAGTTACCAATGTGATAGAGATAAAAATGTGACTATAATGAAAATTAATATGAAGTATGTGCAACGTAACAACTTCTTTGCTAATTTTGACCTTACGGAAATTCGAATTTGAGAAAAGTTTGTTGATAAAAGTTGTAGGTATGTATGTTAAATGTATGCGTATTTTTAAAAATTATGATTTAAAATTCGGATGAAAGATATATGAGTATTTGAAAATGACTGATTTGAAATTATTAGTTTTTTATAATGTAAGGGTCATTTTTATCATTTTTTGTCGAAATATATCGTCAATGAGTCTTATTTTAAAACTTATGATTTATAAATTAATAATATACTTTATATTTTGGGAGATATTCAAGTTTTAAAATAAAATGGAAAAAAGAAAAAAAAAAGAAATTTATTTTAAACACACTATTGGCACGTGGGGTATTTATATTTTTTTTAATTTTTTTGTTAATTCCTATATTTTTGGTAATTTTATATATATCCAAATGATTAAATATAAATTTTTAAATTTGATTTAGTTAAATATTAAAAATTCTATCCTAATTGAATTTTCTAATAAAAGCCCCTTGTTTTTTTTATTTATATGTTTTGGTTGGGGGATATTAAAGAGGAAACTTAACGATGAGTGTATTTACTTTGCCTTTTCGGCTATTAAATTTTCGAAGCATATTGACGTTGTCAAGCACATGAGATGAACTTTGTTACACTTTCGATGACGAATTTGTAGTGACATTTTGCTTGAACCCACTGGTAGTTCTTGTACAATAATCACCATGGCTTCAGGGTAACTTGAATTGTGATTGAGATTTGTGACGGTTTTTTTTCAAATAAAAAATTATGTTAGAATTTGAGATGAAAAATAATTTTGAATCCATTTTTTTGTTTAAAAAGATTTAGAAAAAAAAATAATCATAATTCAAAAATAATATGAGATACGAGACGAACATTTACTGAGAATCCATAATTTCAATATGAAATTCGAGATTAATATTTATTTGAATCAACATGTCCTAATCAATTTCGAATAGACTATTAGTTAGAACTAGGGTTTGCGTCGGGCTTTATTATAACAATATGATGACTAAATGCACCCTCCCTAGTAGATGCGCAATTTTTTTTTCTTCTTTTTTTAAAGATTTGTGTATTAAACAATTGATTATTTGTTGCTTATACGTAATGTTTTCTGTGAAGATCAAAATTTGCCTATAAGGATGATACTTGAAAACTTAATTTGATGATGAGTTTTGAAACAATCAATTTGTTCTTTAAAAAAATTACGTAAATGATTGAGTTAGCACTTCCCTTAAAAATAATAATAAATAAATAAATAAATTGAAGAGTATTTGCAATTTCAATCAACTAGGCATTTTCACCTATGGATAGAAAGAAAGTGAATGATTAGTAAAAGTTCAAAATGAATCAAATATTAAAAAAGTTGGAATTTTTAAAAATGATTACCATGGGTACTTCTAACGAATTTGTGTAGCCAATAAATATAACTATTAAGAAATGATTTTAAAATATTTATGAATGATATAAAGTGATTATAATTAAGTACAAAATTTTTAAGTTCCATTCTAATTCAAATTATGTAACCTCTCCTCCAGAAGATGCTACCGGCAGAGAATAGATTGATCTATTCCCCTGAGCCTCAGACTTTCTGACTGTGATCTATACTACAACTTTATCTCAAATGTAAACTCATACATGAGACCATTGCCCAAATCAATAACATGCAATATAATTTAATACTTATAACTATATATCCAAACACACTTCTCTTTACAACTCTGTAATGGACACTTTTCACTTATTACAACGACTTATACAATACTAGTGTATGCATGCAACTTTACTTCGACTCTGACTGGACTGTAACTCTGTACTCGATCTGTTGGACTCAAACACCCTAGTGACTGCCATCTGTATCCATCTTCTCAAGCTCGTCCTCCTGGTATACCTGCTAAAACAGAGAAACTGAGAGTGGGGAGTTAGATCGTTTGCACGACCTAGTGAGTTGACAATTTTAAAATGGAACAGAAATATTTTATGATAGATTCATGGTTCTAAAAATCGAATTCCTTTCAAGAAAATAATCTTTTCTGAAATCTCTTTCTTATCTGAAAACACAACTATTTCTGGAAAACTACTCTGGAAATCTTTTCTGTCTGTAAAACTCTGAATTTTTCTGTAAAACTGAATTTTTTCTAAAACTCTTTTTGTAAAACTGCTCTTTCTAAATCTCTTATTCATAAAACCATCATTTCTGAAAACCATATCTCTGAAAATTCTTTCTCTAAAAAACCTGATGTATGAGGCTGTTACGTCTCGTCGTCCCCCCATATGCCTAAACTAGTGGTCGTGGGGTGTTACGTCTCGCCGTCCCCATAGCCCTGAAATCTAGGATCTAGGGGCGTTACGTATCGCCGTCTCCCTAGTCCTGCTCTACATGTACACATGTTCTGAATCTGTGAATTCCAATAATCGTTAATTCCAATATCTATACCATGTTATATCTGAGGTGAGTTTTTCCCTCATGCCTCCAAAAATCATAAAAAACATGCTTTAAAAATCATCACTTTCTTAAATATTCTTAACTTGGCCAACGCCTATATGCGAAAAAATAAGTTTCAATTCAAAAACATATAAGTAAATACAACTTGAGAAAATGGTCCACTCACAGATTTTTAAGATTTGGCTGGTACTACTTCGCTTCTCGAAGAAATTTGCGGTTCCTGTTGATAATCTATAATTGGTAAACTTGGTTAGAATATAAGTCGTGAAACACGCTTCGGAACTAAACTAAGTTTCTTAATTCAATTTATCTATAATCACCACATGATGTATTATGCTTGCGACATGTCATAATGCGTGTATATGAGATGATATGAAATCTTTAGAGTGGTCTCTAACATCCTAAGTTGAAACTAAAATGGTATGAAATTGTTTTTGTCTCTCGTCCCGACGCTAAGTCTGACGTGTCGCGACGCCCACAATATTAGACCCGAGGCACAGCCTATGCTCGTTACTTGTCGCGACTCTAGATGCTGAGCGTCACGATGCGTAACGAGCAGACCCTAGGCAGAGAGCCTATGATTGATACGCGTCGCGACATTGGGTATTGAGCGTCGCGACGCTAGCCCGATTTCAGGGCCTAGCACCAACTCCTCAAAGACAATGCTCAAGCAATCCTCACACTATTATACTAACGTCTTCACATAGGTACTTCTCAAAACTTCTACATCAATACAAAAAAAGCATATTCAATCCCCAACTTCTATATACCAATTGATCAACATCAATACACAAGAAATAAATTCAATCCCCCCCAACACATTCACACGCACAAAGGCTTCAATCCATGCAAATACTATCATGATACTCTCTAAAATGCATACTAGCAACTTAATCAAAACCAATTAAGTAATTCCAAATTCTAGGGTATACAAGGTGCAAATTTGGAGCTTTGTATTCTTTGCTCAAAATTAAAAATTGAGAAGATAGAAAGCGAAATGAAGCTTACTTGATCAAGAAAACTTGAGAACTTATCACCATTCCTTCATTACTTCATGAGAGTGAAGAAATTGTTTTGATGATTTTCCTTAACCCAAGCTCATGTTTTTGGCTTCTCAAATGGATGGATGAATAGTGCCTCATTTATAGGCAAGGTGACTGATTTTTATGATAAAATGAGTGGTTGAAATTTTGCCACATCACCCATTTCTAGTCTATTCTCGAATTCCACTGTTGCAACCATGGAAATATCGATTTTTGACTTATTTCTGATTATAATTTGGAAAAATATCCAATGCAAAAGTTATAGGTCTCAGTCTTAAATTTCCGACGATATAAAATTTATAACAATCGGAGATTCTATGAAGAAGTTGTGATCCAAGTATTAAGGGTTGTTTGGAGTAAAACATCGAACAAATTTCGTATCGGAATTGCAAGGAATTTGCCGAATGTCCAAAAATCATTTCATGAGCACATACATGCTTGAACATGATTCATATCACATATTATGCCACCTTTAGCATAGTATTCGTTGCAATTTCTTCCGGGGTATTACATTTTATTAGGTGTGGGTAAAAAATTACGGATTTGAATAAAATTGACGAATTAAATCGAACCGAATTAGTTAATTTGTCTTTATTTCTGTTATATTTTTAGGTTGATTTTTCAAAAATCGTTCGACTCAATTTTGATTCGGTTCAGTTAAATTGAAAAATGAACTGCAAATAAATTAAGAATTAAAATATACATGTTTATTTGCATAATTTAAAATACATTGAATGATTTATCCATAAATGATAATCTAGCTGGCTTTATTCTTACCGTGGAAGTAATATGTCACATGTTTAAATCCCAATAGATACGTTTAATTTGAAATTTAGATAGAATAATGGTGAAATATAAGGAAATGACTTACACTTCCTTTTTTTTTAAATATTTCCAATGATTTGATGGATTGAATTGTTTGAAAGACAATACAATTTGAAATGTTTAAACTTGAATTGAACCAAATGATTAGGTTTGATTCAGTCTATTAGGAGTGTTCACAGGTCGGGTTGGGTCGGTTTCTTTTAATTTTGCGAAATCCGATCGGGTCGGGTTACGTGGGTAGACAAACCCGAACCTGAAATTTGAGAATGCAAATCCGAGCGGGTCGGGTCGCAAAAATTGAATTTTTTTTAAATATTAATTATTTTGATACATAAATAATAGTTATTTTATGTCCTGAAACTTGTCATCAATATAAAATTTCGAGACAATAAATGTAATAACCAATTGAAATAAAAAATAATAAAAATACATTGTTTGCGGGTCGGGTCGGGTTTGATTGTCAAACCCGTGACCCGAACTGCAAAAATCAGGTCGGGTTAACCTTAAATTGTATTTTTTTTTAAACCCAAGCGGATCAGAATCGAGTTGCTTCACGTCAGGTCGCAGATTAACCCAAAAAACTGAACACCCCTACAATCTATTCTTACAATTGGTTTAATTAGTTTTATTTCATAAAATTAAGTATATGGTTCAGTTTGAAAAAATTAAATCAAATCGAAAAATATCCACTCCTATAAATTATGACCAATTAATTATTCAAAAAAATATGTTTCACTACTTACAGAGGTGTTCACGGGTCGGGTTGGGTCGGGTTTTTTGAAATTTTGTGATACCCGATCGGGTTGGGTCACGGAAAAGTCGAGTCGCGGGTCGGGTCACGCGAATGTGGAACCCAATCGGGTTCGGGTCTGGTCGTTAAAAAAATAATTTTTTTAATGAATTAATTATTTTGGAATATAAATATTAGTTATTTTATGTCCCAAAAATTATCATATATATAAAGTTTTAATACAAAAATAGTAAAAACTTAAAAAAAATAATTAAATTTTTAGAAAAATAATAAAAATATTATATGGTCGGTCGGGTCGGGTTTTAGTATCAAACCCGTTACCCAACCCGAAAATTTCGGGTCGGGTTACGGGTTGACCCGATCTTATGAACACCCTAATTTACACAACACAATTTTTTTTTTTTTTTGTATAATCCGCTTGTTTGGTGGATGGAGCCAAGAAGTTTCTGATTCAAACTCAGTTCAGTGGGATGAGAAGAGTATTGAATTGTAGTTAAGTTATTTTTGTTATAATTTCTCATATAAAGCTTATTCCAATGGAATTTTTATTAGTAAATTTTTCAGAAATAGAGTTTTTAATTAAAAAAAAATTAGTTATTTGATTGTCAATTAGAGTTTTTATTAAAAATTATAAAATTATTATAATGGATATGTTTTTTAAAGTGCATTATAAAATGAATGAAATAAATTTGTAAAAAAAAAAAAAAAATTAGACAATTTATTTTTTAGAAAAAAGTTTACTACATATACTCTTATAAGCCCAAATTTTTGAGCTAGTAAAGACAAAATATTGTTTTAATTCAAAAAAATTAAAATATAACCAAACATCAAAAAAATTATAAAATGTGTTTTTATAATTAAAAAACACTTTTGGTTAGGAGAGAAGATGTACCAAATAAGCACTTAAACTATAATTATAAGATAAACTATTAATCGTATACAGAATGTTTGACTCGTTATAAAAAATAAATAAATCCTGACATATTCTCAATATTTTTGTGGACCACTAAATAAAATTTCAAAATTTTACTGTTTTAACAGTGGGTACACTATAATTCCCTTAATAATATAATAATAATAATAATAATAATAATATAATAATAATAATAATAATAATAATAATAATAATAATGACAGAACAAGTTGTAGGAAAAGTGTTAATCAGGGTTAAGTTAATGATACTTCGGAATTAAAATATTCTACTGTCCAAACACAACGTTAAGAAATTCGCGGGACGTAACGGATATATATGGCGGGAAGTCCTACGTGTCAACCATCCACACGAGTTACAGCTCAGCATTCGCGCCAAAAAAAAAACCCCTAATATACACCCCCCTTTCCCTCCCCCAACAAAACAACCCAGAAAGCCAAACAATCGTCACCATCTCTCTCTATCTCTACAAGCAATGAGTTCTTCAGATTCCTCTCAATCAATCCCCTTCAGATGCAAAAAGCCGATCACCGCAAATCCCAAACCCGAAATGCCAAACCAGAACCCGAATCCGACCCAATTAGCATCCAAGACTCCAGAGAAGCAACCGTCACTGCTCCCTCGCCGTACCCGCAACAGCCGCATGGCCCTCTCCCTCAAAGAACTTCGACTGGCCGCTCAAACTAAGCCCCGGCTAAATCTAACGGACCCCATCGAATCCTCCGGAAACCCAAAGCAGATCTTGGCATCCCCAGTAGGGTCCATCAAGTTACCGGAAAAGTAAGCACATTTTTTTATTTTTATTTAGATTTAATAAAAAAATTTAAGTATTTTGACTTTAATTTTTAAAATGGCAGGTATATGCAGCTAGCAGAGTTTTTTGATAGCCTTGATGGGGTGATCCGATTGTTAAAATTGAAGTGCTCATCGACTACTTTCACTAATATTTGCCCCAAAATTGAGTGCTTGACTGACCGGTAATTTATTATTTTTTTTTGGAAACAAATAGTTATTTGTGGTTGAATATAATTGTTACATCCAAACATGGTCTTATGATTTTGGATTTGTAGGAGGTTTTCGCATGGTCACTTAGCCCAGTTAAAGTTTATATTACCGGAAGTGATTGCGATTAAGAAAGTGTTAACGTTTGATGAGAAGACTAGTTGTATGAAGCCTGATCTTCATGTTACAATAAATGCTGATGCTGTAGAATGTGATGGCAAGTTGAAATCTAAAAGCAAGAATTTGAATTTGAGGAAGGTTTTTCGTGTTCGGCTTATGGATTTTCTTAAAGACCATCCAGAGGTATATGATGACAGTTTTTTTTTTTTTAAATATATGTTGTGTTTATAGTTTTGGGCTTTTGTGTTTTGAAGCTTTTGAGATAATTCTTTTTTATGGTGTTTCAAACTGTGTTAGAAGCCATATGCAAATTACTTTAGCATTTCAAGAATAATTTAAGCTCCAAAGATTTGTACTTGGCATGGCATCAAACAATTCTAGTATGTCTTGGCTGATTGCCTATTTGATATAAATTGTAGCTTGTAAGGGAAAACCAAAATATAGAATGGAATAAGATTGATGATTCGCTTAACATCAATAGTAGGGACATGATTCGTTCTTTTCTTTCGAGATTCTACAGTTATATCCTCGTATTCAGCAGGGTTTCCAACTTGCCCCATTTGCGTGGACTGTTCCTTTTCCTAATGAAATTCCATTGCATGATCTTATTGAAGTTTATCATTTTGAGCGCTTTTTTAATTGCACGTCACTCGTATCCCAGATTCTCAAGTATTATTGTTCTGCATACAGGGCGTTGAAATTCCGGAGGAAACATTGCCAGAACCATTCAATCAGTCAAGGTCAAATATCCAATTAAGCATGGATAAGAATCCAACCTCATTGATACCAGCAGACTCATCAACAGATGCACCAGTTGAGCAGCAACAAGGACTGTCTGCTAACTGCCAGAATAATAAGCTTTTAAATATAATGAAAGCCCCCAGCATATCAATAGTAACGAGGACAGGAGCTTCTGCATCTGATAATCGGCGACCTATTGCAGCATCTCATTTTTCTTTACGAAGGCATTTTTCACAGAAGTTTGTCAACAGTGAATCAGAGAAGAATAAGGCTGAAAAAGAATCATCAAATGTTTCCACTGAACCTTCTGCCACTCCAGTGCTAGAGCCATGCCTTAGAAATATTTCCTCAAGTGAGGAAACTTGCTCTACTGCTGCTATCTCTTCAATTAATTTTTCCTCCAAATCAACCTGCAAAGAAAATTGTTTGACCTATTGTGCTTCTCCAACTCATTTGCCACAAAGCTGCCCATCTGCCACTCCAGTCAAGGAGATTGACCCCATGGAAAGTAAAGATGGTTCTTCCATAAAAGTTGATGGCATGAAGTCAACTCCTGCAAAACTTGTTTCTACTCCGGCTAGGCTGATGACTGCCACACCGGCTTTACATCCGCATAAGAGATGTTATTTGACTCCAGAAAATGCTTCTGCCAGCTCACCAAACAAGTTAACTAGGCGTCCACCTCATAGCAGATCTTTAAAGTCTTCGAAATCTTTGAAATTTGATACTCCTGTGAAGAATGTGAATGCTGAGCAAGAGTCCAGTGAATGCATATCAGTTGATGACGATATTCTTGACATTCTTCCTGAGGATCTTATTCAGTCGGTGAGCCCCATTATGAATTTCCTATTATTTCACTGAAATTTGATTTCTGCAATAGTCTAAAAATTATTTTCTTGACATTCAACTTGTTCTCCATCCCATCCCTTGTATATGTGAAATGCCTATCATCTCATTATAGAGTAGATATCTGTCATTAACCTATTGTTATTTTCTTGATTAATGATTACACTCGGATAACAAATTCCATTTCATTTTTTTTGTCCAGTTAAAGGAGAAAGAGAGGAAGGCTATGGAGGAGCGAGATCCAGCTATATCACAAGCTAAGTGGCGGCGACAGATGATTGCCAGCCTGCCTAAGCTCTTCAACACAATTCATTTCTTGTTTCAGTCGATAAAACGTTCAGTCATTACAAAAGAGGAGCTAATTCACAAGTTAATTTCCAGCCATATTCAAATTACTGATAGAAGTAAGACTTTGTGGTAACAACTTAGGCACTAAGATATCTTTTTTACTGAAAGTTTATTTAAACTAACTCCTGAATTTTGTTTACAGGAGAGGTTGAAGAGCAGATGAACTTAATGCTGGAACTAGTTCCAGATTGGATTTCTGAAAAGTTGTCATCTGGTGGTGATTTGCTTGTCCGGTGAGTTTAGCTAACAGTCACACTTATCAAAGAATATGCGTGTAATCATTTGAATTTATTTATATAACATTGTTTATTTCGGGTAGGGTTTTCTTAGTATATGTTATCTTCGTGAGAAAACTTCCGATTTCTGATTGATGATGACAACATGATCTGTCTTTTGCAGCATCAACAAAATGACATGTCCAGAATCCATCCGAGCACGGCTTGAAGAAGCAAAATGAACTGGAGATTGCTAGTGGTAATTAAATTGACAGTAAGCAGCATATCGATGGACAGTGTACAAGTTTCGTCGATAGTGCTTTTTGTATATATTAATAGTTTATTATTAATGCAAGCTAATCTCCATTGAATCATAGTTAGGCAGTGGACTTGATTTTGTTAACTTGATAGTTAGATTGCGAAAACTTTGTTCTTTTGTAAAAGAGGCTAAAACACTCCAATCTTGACGAAGATGATTGTGCAGTGCTTTAATTCAGGAAGTTGCTGAAAGGGATTGACTTATAAAATAGAAATATAGACTTTGGAATCTAGCTTCACTTCATTCTTGCTACTTCCTTCGAATGCAATTTTGGCTTACAATCCTACGACCATTTAAATGTTGCTTTAGCTATTTAGCTTTATCAAGATATCTGTAAAAAAAAAATGCTTTCCGGAACCGAACCGGAACCTGACCGGTTCGGTTAGGGTTCTTACCCTGACCGAACCGGTTGGAACCGCTGGAACCGAGCGGTTCCAGCGGTTCCAAGTACGGTTCCGGTTGGAACCGGAAGTATAAAAAAAAAAAAAAAATTTATTTTCTTGGAACCGTAAGGTTCCACAAGTTAATCTCAATTTTTTTAATTAATAATAATGACTTAATGAGGTTTAAAATTGCAATACTAAAACATGAATGTCCACATCCTTTTTATAACCAACTCTTGGTTATTGACTTCTTTATATAAGCGATGTGGGACACAATAGCCAAGTGACAAATATCCCACATCGCTTATATAAAGAAAGCACTAGCCAAGAGTTGGCTATAAAAAGAATTATATGTTAAAAGAATTTTATAAAAAAAAGATTCTATAAAAATGATGTGATAGTATGAAAAGACATTACGATTATAGAATTTTTTTATTTTTTAAAATTTATTATTAAAAAAAAAAAAAAACTGGAAGGGGAACCGTTAACGAACCGGAACCGACCGGTTCGGTTCCGGTTCGGTTTACGGTTCCGGTTCCACTTAAGTGTGGAACCGGAACCGAACCGGAATTAACCGGTTCGGTTCCGGTTCCACACTTGTGGAACCGTGAACCGGCCGGTTCGGTTCGGTTCCGAACCGGAACCGAACCGGCGGCCAGGTCTAATAGCGAGTAGAGGCCCAATAATGATTCCTCCAAGTATGCAGAATGGCCAAGTAAGAATTACAGATGACAAAAACCAGTTGTTTTATGCTACTGAAAAGAGAAAGAGCTCTAGATTTTACCTGCCAGTGTGCAGTTTTTTACCCCCAAGAAAGTATGCTGTAAGCCTGTAATTGCCACTGTTACAGGGGATTAATAATGTGTTGGGGTTTTACGCGGCGGAAGCGTGATTCGGGCGAAATCGTATTTAAATTTTTTATAAATATACCGAATAAATTATTTAATATATTATATGAATAGTTCATTTATATTTCACATAAACGTGTTTTCGACCGAACCGACCAACCAATACATACGAGGCTGTCCAGGTCAGCTCCAATAGCACTTTGACAGTTCATGGGCTGTTTGTATAGTGACCAATTCACTCTTTAGGCAGTTGTTACCCGATTAGCTCAAAGTCACCTGATAACGTCGTTTTTCGCCGTTTTTACGTATTTTCACTCCGAAATAATTTACGGTAATTATTCTAATGCCAAATACACATCCAATATATTTAAATAATATATTTTTCATTACAAAATTTTCAGAATTTCCAGATCCGATCAAGATGTAAAAATAATCATTTTTTATGCTTTAAATCTAATTTTCTCAGTATTAATCTAATCAATATCTACACCAATCAAAGCCACCACAAATGAAGAACTCAAGAACAATTTTAGGAGTTACAAGAGTGGTCATAACACTCTAGAATGACAACAAATCATTATATGATAAAATTACACAAATATTAATCAATATCACTTCACACATGCATCTAACCACAAAATCCATCAACTAAATAAAACAGCCTCAAATTTTAGAGTGTAGAGAATCTCTACTACTTTTGCAAGAATCTCTACGGCATAAGAATTCAAGCAAAAACAATAAAAACCATTTTATAAGCTAAAGAAAACAAAAGATTACCTCAATCTTCTTTAAGCTCCTTTAACTTTGTTCTTATATGAATTTTTCTTCTATAAAATACTTGGAGAATATTTTATGATATTTGGAGGCTAGGTTAACATTAACAAGCAAAGGAAAAAATATTTTTGGCCAATTTTTTTATTTTATTAATTTAAGTCAAGACAGGTATTAAGTTATCAATCAATTTGATAACTACAACCAATAAATGTCATGCCATTTAATACAAAATATCTAACCATTTATCATAACAATTATGACTTATGGATATTTTATTTTTAATTACTTAATTATTTAACAATTAAATAACTAAATAATTAATAAATATAAATATTTATATATATGTATTTTTATTTACATTAAATAACAAAACACATATATTAATGACATGTGTCAAAATCTCATTTGACAATTAATTAATATGTATCTAATCAAATTTTGTATCAAATACAAATACACATTAATTATTAATTGACTGAAATGCCCATATGCATGTATTTTCGTTTAACCATTAAACGATTCAAATTAACTTATTTAATCCGATTAAAGTATTATAAATAATTTGTATTATTCATAATGCGTTGTCCAAGTGCTCAACGAATACACTTCATATAGTGGGACTTTCTAAGTTTAGGTTTCACGGAATCTAATTTCGTGTCCATAATTCACCCACTCGCAAATTATGACGACCACATATAATCTCACTAAACTATGCAAGTCGAGGTCATGACATACATATAATCCATCTGTCACAAGCTATCGATATTATGTCGGGGATATAATATCGATAGGAATGTCAAATCCCTAAGATATAATAAAGTCGACTTGCAGATTTACGATCTCTAAATAACACTTGGAACTCGCTTCCACTGTAACATTCTCAATCCGGGGGATGCTACCGGCAAGGAATAGGTCATCATATCCCTCTGAGCCTCTGACTCACTGACTGTATCCAATGTTAATAACTCATTTCAAATATAATTTAAACAATGGAGCATTGCCCAAACTCAATTTAACATACATGCAATATTTACTCATGTCATGTTCTCAATGGTCATTCACAATACAACTCTGACAATGTATACTTATACATATTACACAATGCAAACTCTATTATCCAACGTGCATGATGCATGACTTTACATGACTCTGACTAAACTGTAATTTAATTTGGTGGACTCAGACCCTCTTGTGACTGCCAACAATATCCATCCTCCCGAGCTCGTCCTTTGGATACACCTGCAAAATAAGAAACTGGGAGTGGGGGTTAGACCGTTTGTACGATCTAAGTGAGTGGACAGTTTAAAACGAAAATTGAAATACTATTATGAAAAATACTTGGTTCTAAATCCAAAATTCTCCTAGGAAATAGTTTTATAAAAAACTTTTTTCTTGTCTGAAAACTCTGAACTTTTTTCTGAAAATCTTGTCTGAAATCACTTTCGTAAAACTTTTTTTTTTTTTTTTTTTCTGAAAGTCTCTTATAAATGTGCAGTTTCTGAAAACATTTCTTTCAAGAAAATCTCTCTTTGGAAAACTAACTCTGAAATCTGTATCTAAAAAACTATTTCTGAAAACTGATCTCTGTCTCTGAAAACCTGACCTATGGGGCCGTTATGTATCGCAGTCCCCTAAAGCATGCCAGTCATGTCCCTGAAACTAGTGGTCTTGTGGCGTTACGTATCGCCCTCCCCCAAGCCATTGAACTAGAACTAGGGGTGCGGATCTATGCTACCATCCAAGCTTTGAATTTAGGATCTATGGGCATCTGTCATCCTTAGTCCTGAACTAGGATCTGGGGGTGTTATGTATCGTCGTCCCCCCAGTCATTTACATGTGCACATGTGCTCTCTGTCAATTTCATATCTGTGAAAAGTTACATACTGAGGTGGGTTTTTCCCCATGCCACGAAAACATAAAACTTGAGCTTTTAAATCAAATTTTCTTAAACATGCTTTTTCTTAAAACAACTTGAAATAAATCTGGCTAACGCCCTATATGCTGAAAAATAAGTTTTTACATAAAACAATATGAATGAAAAATGAACTTAGAAAGAGAGTGTCCACTCACTGATTTGGAGTTCCGCTAGCATAATGTCACTTCGCTGAAAGGTTTTGTGGTTCCTACGATAATCCTAATTGAGTACTCTGATTAGAAAATAAACCGTGGAGTGTATTAAGGAATTAAACCAAATTTATCGATTTAAATACTTGTTATCGTTTCAGGCATAACATATGCATATTATGGTGTATTGTATGTATATGAGTCGATACGTGACCCTTAGGGTAGCCTCTAACACGCTAGGGTGGAACTGTAATAAATTAAAACTGATTTGGGGAAAATTCTGATCTCGCGTCTCGTTGCAAGGCTGTGCGCGTCGCGACACACACAATTCCAGAAACTGATATTTGAAAATTTCTAGTTCGCGTCGCGACGCAAGTCCTTGCTTGTTGCGAAACAGACAGTCTAGAAATGAATATGCAATCATTTTCCAGTACGTGTCGCGAATCAGGTCTCTTTGTGTCGCGACGCGTGCCTATTTTCCAAGATTCCACACTTTCTTCTTCAAGTGTAACTTACCCAAATGTATTACTAACACTTCCATACTAAAAATCAATACACAATCCATCATATTACTTTAACTTTACACATTTTAAATCAAGTTAACATCTTCAAACACTTCTTTAATCTCATTATTCTTTTTTTAGCTTAAACCCTTAAGATTTACAAAACTTGGGTACTCAATGCTACAACCAATTTCCTTGCTTATAAATCATCAAAATGCAATCCCTAACATGCCAATAGTTCTATTTTATCATCATTCTTTCAAAATCCAACAAACCAAATTTTGGGTGAAGTTTCCTTACCTTCTTCTTCTTGATTTTCTTCATTCTCTAAACCCTCGATTGTTGCCAATCTTCTACTTAGCTCATGGAGATTTGGTATTTGTTTCTCTTCTTCGCTTTTTCTGCTCCCTTCTTCCATTTTCTTTCCTTTTCTTCTTTTTCTTCTTCTTCTTCTTTCTTTCCTCCTTACGTTTTTCTTTCTTTCTCTCCAATTAGGGATGCTCAAATAGTCCTCTTTTTATATTAGAGGCCCCTTGTAATTTGCCCCTTTAAAGAAAAGTGTAGAAACTTTGAGAAATTTAAGGATTTCTCTAGATAGGTCCGAGTACCATTCATCCAGATTTTTGACATGTATTTTTGACCTGTTTTTATTTCGAATTTGGAAAAATATTCAACGCGGAAGTTGTAGGTCTCGATCACCGCTTTCCTGTGATATAAAATTCATAAAAATCGGAGTTCGTATGAGAAAGTTACGGCTAAAATACCGTAGGCTGTCCGAAGTGGAATATTATACAGTCTCATATCAGAATTTCGAGGAATTCACCGATTGTCCCCAAGGTCATTTCATGAATTTATATATGTCCATACATAATTTATGTTATGTGACACTCGTCTCATGATGTAACAGCAGTCGGGATTTTCGGTCATTACATCTGCAGTGTACCACGACTATGGATTTACTAGATCGCAAACACGTGCAGGATACCAATGCCCTGTACACAGGACTATGGGATTCTATCAGATACTCACTGGATATCATGAGCATGAGTCCACACCCAACGAACAGACGGAGGTCTGATCTAAAAAAATCGGTGATGTGACTGCCATCAAAGTGTGGAGGATGTCTCATATATCCACAGTGGTATCTCAAGTCCAAGGACCACTATGCTACTCAACTCGAGAATATTCCTATTGACATTGGTGTACCATCTATTAGGAAATATTCGGTGAGTCGTTCAGTGTTTATCAAATAAACATCTACAAGTCTATATGAATCTCCCGAGACTCATGGTTCATTGGGATAAACCATCGGACCAACTCCCGATATATAACATGTATTGGTCTCAACGAATTTTAATAACCGACCCGTGTTAGTAAATCTTGACCAGGAACTTTATTTGAGAATATACAACTTATAGTGACACTTCCCAATGTCAATTACAAACTACGTTGTAACTGCGCACTACGTTGTAAATCCCAGGGTCTTTGTCTAATATATATATATATATATCACTAAATTAGATTTAGTTTCAATATAATCGTTATTAGATTGAATATGTATATAAAAACAAGAGGTGTAACCATATATAAGTAATATTATGGAAAAATATATTATTCGTATTCATGAATCGGACATAAATATTATCCGGATTGGTACTCCGAGCACCAACCCTAAGATAAGGATCACAAAAACGGGTCATTCACTTTAGTGCACAATAGTTTAATGAAACTGCTCCCTGTTGTGCATAATAAATTACTTGGAATGGAACTCAAGATATATAAATGAACATGTAAATTCTATCCTGTTTGCTAAATTAACACTGTAAATATGATGTTCCAGAAAATTTGAAACCTTTGAATAGGCAGGTTTTCAGAGTTTTCTGGGTTGCTGTTACTTAAATTCTGTTGCTTCTGAAATCACCTGAGAATTTTAATGCAAGCAAGCAAAGTTTGGCACTTGTACCTTGGCTTTAACAATACAAACAAGGACCGTGAAAGGAAAAAATAGCTTGTTGAAAGGTTAAGTACCTGCATAATGTAAAAAATAGGCCATAATATATGCAACTCTCAAGAGTCAGAATTGAACCTTTCATCCAGTTCTCATGAACAGAATTAATTCCAAGGTGGATTCAAGTTTGGCACTGGATGGCCTTTGTAAAAAGCTATAATAATGACTTCAATTGTGTTCTACCCTCGGCTATCAAATAGAACAATATCATATTAATGGGTGAGACATCGCAAATGGTATCAGATCCACTCTCAATTGGACCAAAAGCCCCAGGAGTGCTCGGGAACGATGTGTGTGGTTGGCTTATAAAGGGTGACTTCCCTTAGATTAGTAAGACCTGTTTTGGGTGGCCTTGGACTCATGCTAAGAACAAAAACCTTCTTCAGGGGATACTCAATATTAACCGGAATTTGCACAAGACTCCCATTACAAGCGGAATTTGGAGAAGTTCTTGATGTACGCAATTTTAGTCTTGTTAATCCTTGTTTTTTTCACAGAAAGACTGTTTCGACGATTTGAATTCTAAACATGCAAGTTCTTGAGGTTACCGTCTTCTTTTGTCTGAAAACAAGTCTCCAGACTACTGAGAATTGTGTAATAGTGTCACTTTCATAGTACTGCTGCTAAAAAACAGAATTGAATCTTATTCCTCTAATTAATTAATGTAGCTAGTTCATGTAAATGTATATTTTATATCATTGCAGGCTCTTTTAAATAATTTTCTTGTCGCAATCTGTAAGCCGTCTTGGATATTAACTATGCTGTCAATTGATGCCACTGTATACAATGTAGGCAATGTCTAACCAGATTTTTTTGAAATCGTTGAAAACTCCACCGCTATACCATCCATTCGAACTCAGAATCTCAAGATAAGTATATATTTTTATTAAAAATGTTATAAATTCTTGTAATTTTGAAGCAGATTCCAATGCGGCCTTGGGAATTTTCTCCATATAAGAAGATACTACTACTGCTACATAAGTAATAATTAAGCAAAAAAGAGAGGAATGATGCAAAGGGAATTGGTACAATTTAGAACACCACAGCATCCATCATTGGGAACCAACCACTGGGGTGGTGCTTCACCTTTGTTAGCAAGAAACATACCAAATGAGTCACTTGAACAAAAGTATCTTAAGCTCAACTCAATCCGCACTCGCGATGAAACCTTCCCTGCTGAGGATGATGAATTCAAGTACATATTTGGAGATCTGAAGTCAAAACTTGAATCTGCAACACCGAAGCCGAGCTGCCGCGGCGGCAGGAGGGGATTCTTATCAAAGCTAATACCAGCAAGGAATAAGGCTAAGGTTGCAACCTTTGGTTCTAATCCAAAGAAAAAGATATGGTTGTTCCCCAGATGGGATCCTCATAATAGATGGCCTCAAGGTTGGTGTTAGTTCAGTTTGGTTTCATCTCCATTTATATTAGAGATTTGATTGTTGTACTTGAGATTAATTGGAAACTTATAAATCTTTTTTTCTCTTTTTTTCTATTGATCAAGATTTACAATTATACAAAGGCTCTATCTAGATCAGAAAAAAAATAATATGAATGTAATAATTTGGAGCTCCATCTTTTATTTTGTACATGATAATATTCTTATAAGTGATAATGGTATTGATTCTTGTCATTTTTATAGTATATTCATTTGATTTTTATCAGAATTTTATTGGAGTTTTAATTATTTGCTCTATACTGGTACAATCACCAATAAGCATCATTATTTATACATACATATAAAAGAGTTTGTTTTTACCGAAAACCAATGTTGAATTTACATTCACCCTGAGGGATGACTTGGTAATTTCGAATTCCGTCAGGATTTTAAATGATCCGCTCCATAAAATTTCTAACATTTACAGAAAAAAAAATTAAATTCACAAGAATAAAATAGTATTTTCATCGAATATTAATCAATATTTGAAGCAAATCTCACATGCAACTATTTGAAAAAAAGAGAATAATTTATTTGATTTAACTAAAAACAAATATATCACAAAGATGTCTTTAACTAAGAAAACCAATGAAATTCTCTTCACTGAAACTAACTAATCATGAAACTCATTTATAATAAGAGAGTAAATTATAATGAGATTTTTAATGCAAAAATTGTAACAATGACGTTGGCCCATCAGCAACCAATTATCTAAAATTTGTTCTTTATTAAAGAATCTCAATATATAAAGTGGAAAGAATTTTGGTCAAGAGTCTGAAAAATCGTCTAGCAAAAAGAGAGCAAGATGATTTTCAACAGAAACAAAAGACGAACAAAAATCTAGCACATATTTTGAGCTCAACAGCCACTAAAAACTGAAGAGCCTTCGAAATGTGCTGAATGAAATTAAAAAAAAAAATTTATTGAAAAATGTTACAATCGAAAGAGAAAATGATCAGATAGAGCTAATACAAAGGTCGTTGCCATCATCTCGGCAATCAAACCAATAGGGAATCTTATCATTCATCATCTCATTCTCCCCAACAAATTTTTTTGAAATTAAAAATAAAATAAAATTGAATAAAAATTGAACTGACGGCGTCGGCTTTCTTTTTAGGTTTTGGTTTTTGCGTCTCTGGAACCCTAATTGGAGAGGTATTTATAGAGAAAAATTACTTTTGAGAAAGTTGATTAAAATTGCTCAGATACCCTTTATATTTTACTTAATATAACATATCACCATCAAAGTTTCTTCGATTATCAATAATGCCCCTCATTTAGTGATCTTGGTCCTAGGGAGTGTCTTCCAGCCCATTAATAACATGTGGCCCAAAAGAATTAAACTAACTTAAATGACAATAATGCCCTCCTATTTGTAACAAAATCTCGATCGTCAGCCTCAATTACTAGCTTTCCTTTCAATCGGCTTCTCGCCGCCGCCACAGCATAACGACATGTACGGATATAATAATCCGGCAGATGCCACGTGTCCGTTACTGTTGTTCAACTATGGACATGCCCAATCGATCCGTAGAACGATTCTTTTACAACATATGTAAGCAATTCCTCTACTTTCTCCTCCAATTATTTATTTATTTTTAGCTTATTTGCTATTCTTTGTTTATAAATAATATTTTCGAGTTATAAATTAGCAATTTTTTAGTCATGAAAATTAAGTGGAAAAGCATTTGAAATACTGAAAGTGGTCGACTTCATATTGTTAGAATTGATATGAAGGAATAAACTTTGCTGCTTGAGAATTCATGTGCAAATATATTTAGTGATAAATACAAGATCATACTTAGAGGAGATAGTGGGTAATTGATATACCAGGGAGGCAGGGAGATGATTGTTTCTAATATTTAACCACTCATCATGTGAAGGGACTGCCCACTACTTGTTGCATATAAAGCTATTTATTTTATTTTGAGCATAATTTTTTTTTTATATGGATGTTTGTTGATAATCTCAACCTTTTATGTTTCAGTTTTGTATAGGATTAGTCATAGTTATTAAAGTGCCTAGCCGCAGCAGCGCCTCAATATGCCTATTTGGCGATGCGTGTTGGAAGTGCGTCTCATTGAATCTTCTTTTTTAAAAAAAAAAAAAATTGAAAAAACTAAAATATGAAATAATAGAAACCCATATGTTATAATTGTTAATTTTACTTATTGAATTGAATTTATGGGATAAATTTATTAAATACAATTTATATGAATTCTTCGTGCGCCTAGGCCCCAAGAGGACCTTGGCATCTTGGTGTGCTTTGTGTCTTTAACAACTATGGGATGAGTGTGGTTGAGAATGGAGACTGGAGAAATCTCATAGATTTGGTCACAAATGCAAAGCAGGTGGTGTCTTCGGTGCAAGATGGAGCTCTAAAACTCGTAAATTATGCAAACTTCTGGAGCAGTAAAGATCCTTCTGGTAAGACTTTGGTAAGACCACACATTACTCAACCCCCGAGGTTGAAAAATGTTATGTTCTATATCTTTGATTTTGGTGATCTTCATGGCTATAGTGATCTCGACCTTTCTCTGTGCTATTTTTTACTATTTTCTAGCATTTTTTCCTCCCACGCCTGTTACATTGAGGAGTTATTTTTTTTTTGAATATTATATAAACATTCGAGTTAGAGAAGCCATGTAGAAAAAACTAATTCTGCTTTTATGAGCAAATTATTGTTTAAGAGACCGTGCAAAAGAGCTTTTAAAATTTCCGCAGACATCATTTCATGGCAGATTCATTCTAGGCACACTAGAACTAGGACAATGTTTGTGTTGGCTCCAAAAGTTAGGTTGAGCACGGACGTGCTAGAAGAATAAATCCTCAATGTGAAAAAATGACTTCTTACAAACGTTTGTAAAAACGGGTCTTCAAAGCCTACAAGATATAGTCAATTAGAATTTAGGAGGATGGTAATAATAGACTGAGAATTAAAAGAAACGCTACTGGAACTTGTAATTTTATTAGAATTCAAAGATCTAAAATTACATGAACTAAGAAATTGAGTGTTACCGTAAAAGATAGAGGAATGCTTGAAGGAAAATTAACTAAGAAGTAAGAGCTGAATAACTAAGAGAGTAATTGAAGATTAACTACATAATATAACTAAAGGAAATTGACATGTTGAGTTTTTTGACTGGAGTGTCGGAGAGTCTTTTCTTCTGTGCTCTTTTTTAGATTTTATGGCTCCTGGAAATAACTCTCTCATAATGCTCTTCAACTTCTTACACACATTCTGCATGTCTTGTGAACTTCCTCCAAGTGCTCCTCCATGTTCCTATAACTTGCCATATCTCGTAATTGTTGAAGGAAATTATGGAGAACATCAGACACGTTTAATCTTGAAGCGCCAAACTTTGGGCTAGCACTGATCTGTTGCTCTTGATGGTAATCCCCTGACCAGACGTGCATGAGTTAACTTTAAACCACCCTCAAAACCTCCGAATTTCATCGGAATCATGACCTTAGAGGAGTCTAAACCGAAAGTCAGAACCTTATGGTCAGAATCATGACCTCTAAGTCAGGGTCAGAACTTTTGGAACAAACCTTTAATTTAAAGTCAGAATCATAACTAGTGTTATCAAAAGCGCACCTAGGTAGAGGCGCTAGCCATTGCGCCTAGAGGGTGTCCAGGCGAGGCGAGGTGTATCAGGCGCGCGCCTAGGCAATGAGGCGCGCGCCTAGGCGATGAGGCGCGCGCCTGATGCCAATGAGTGAGGCACGCCTTAGGCGCATGATAAGTAAATATTAATATCTTAGTTATTATAGCAACTTAGTTATGAAAATAGTGATGTATATAAATTTAATTGAGTGCAATAATTTATAAATGTTTTGTCATACTTTGGTCAAAATATTAAAAAATACTCAAAACAAAATGATTAGAAAAATATACATGTTCCTCTCTATTCCGCATTATCAATGTCCAGTCTCGATAATACTTCGACTATGGATATTTAATGATTAAACCGTTTGTGGATTAATATTGTCTCATATTTTATTAATCTGATTTAACCATATAGACTTTTATCATTATATATATATCCAAGTAATTCAATTACAATAATGATAAAATAACAATTTTCTTTTGTCACATAGTTAATTTGTACAAAAACACAATGTTCTTTACAAATAGTGATATTATGGGTTATAATTGTCCAACAGTTACCTCTCCTGTAAAAGTTGCCACATAAACCTCCGTTGAAATCAGATCATCCTTTGACTTTCCCAATGTCAATAACATCTTAGAAGACATCACATTTAGTGTTGGACCGTTATCTACGAGTATCCGGGATACCGGTCTTGTACATAGGTTTAATAAGCCTTGTCATCTCCTCTGAAAGTTTTTCCAATATCGCATTTTTAGGTCTTTCACATGCCACAGTCTGATCCTGAAATGAGGTTCTGAATCTGGCATGGGGTCCAAACCCTGAAGTTAGGTCCTGATATGTGGTTGAAGTCTTGATATTGAAGTGAGACTCTGACTCAGGCATGGGATTCTTCACTCTCTGGAAAGAGACCCTGGTGAGCATTTCCAAATAAACTTTACTCAAAGAGACATAATTAAAGGCTTACCTTGAATCACTGATGAAGCCATTTTCCCTGTAACTGTCCACTTGGAATTTGAAACCTACTACTATTTTGGGACGATTCTGTACGGGCAATCAATTTATTTTGTACGGGATTCGGATGATTTTTCGTCCCCAATAAAAATTGGCATCTTTTTGTATCCCGAACCGTTCAGGACGATTTTGAAAGGACCAGATTGACTAATCTCCGCCCATCTTCACCAATTGCCATCTCTATTCTTGTTATGTATAATTGCCTTTTCAATTTCCCTCTTATCTTTTGCTATCCCTAAGATGCAGCAAAAGATTATTTTATATGTTGTTTTTAGATGTAAATTGTAATCATTGCCTTCGTTTGTTTTGGTAGGTTGATTTTTCTTCTAAATTTTTTCTATCTATTTTATATTCAGATATTCAAATTGTGACATATATCTATCCCGATTATAAATTTGGGATAAAAAAAATCATTTTATAATCGGTTTTTGAATTAGGATGAAAATTTTAAGGGTGAAAAAAATAACTAAAGTTGAAAAATCGAACCGAACCAGAAAAAATCTAGCCGAAGTGATAATTTTTTATTATCAAAAACAATTTATCGATATTTTAATTAAAAAATCAAACCGAATGGAATTAGGATGATTTTTAACTAAAAATTGAACTGAACCGAATTAATTTATTAATTTTATTTATTGAATTTTTTAAAATCAAATCGTATTATGTTGTTATTTTATAATTATATTTGTTATATTATTTAGTTTATTTAGGGTATAATGATGATTAATTTCATGAAATATTTATATTTTTTGCTTTGGTTATTATTTTTTTACTTTCCTACATGTTAAATAATTTAAATGATGATTAGAAGAGTTATAGTATAAAAAAAATTAAGTAAATATTATATTCAGTGAATGTTGTTAATTTTTTATTGTTATTATTAAAAAAATTAAAAAATCAAATTATACTGAATCGTACCGACAATTAAAAATAATTATAATTTTTTTAAATAAAAAATTCGTACAATTACTTTTATTTTTTAAAAAATTGAATAATGATAATTATAAATTTTTTATTATAATCATAACGAATCGGATTGAACTGTGTTCATCCTTAGAATTTTTTAAGTAAAAATTTAAAATTCATGATAAAAAAATTATCACCTAATTTTTTATTCGAGACTTCCCGAATTCCGGATTTTCTGTCGTTAGTTACAATAATGATCATGCATTCCTTGCTTGGGCTGGGCTGACTGCAGAAGCCTTTATGATTACCCAATCTTTGGTAAGATGATTATGATGAGATATAGAACATTTTTATCGAACAAACAAAAACAACAATTTATTAAAGTAAAAATCAGTAAAATCATAAAAATCGGAGTGGAAAAAATTAGTGAAATCGGTAAATCGAACCGATCGGTTCTTAATCAAAAAAAATTTACCAAAAAAATAAATTATATATATATTTTATAATTTTAATTAATTAAAATTATTTATGACTTCAGTCGGTTTTATCAGTTCAACCGATCAAATTAGTGACTCGTTGAATTTTTTAGATTATGATTTAATTATCGATCTAGTTTTTTAAAACAATGTTAAAATGGAATGTGCCCAATATTTAATTAAATACAAACATTTTTTTTAAAATGTAGAATATACGATCGATTATGTGCTGGACTGCACTTTTAAAGGCATTGCCAACCCATTATAAATTAATATCAACAAATTACGTCTAATCTTTTTGGTCATGTATACAAATTATTATTATTATTATTTTTTCGGTCTGAAGAAAAAGAAAGTAATGTACATTTAAAACAAGTGGTGGGCCTTCCAGTATATTTCTTTTCAAGAGTCAAGTCCTTGAGGACAATTCATTTTGGCTTTTTAAAAAGAAAACTTGTTTTGATTTTATTCTCAATTAATTTGACTCTTAATATACACATTAAGAAATTTAATTGTATCCCTCATTGTCTCCATAACGCATGATTGTCTTTCTTTCTATAAAGTTAAACCGATCTAAGTATAACTAGCCTTAACCGCGGTTCAGTGCTGAACCGTGAACCAAATCAGAACTAAATCGGAACCGAATTGGTCAACGGTTTGGAAGTTCCGAACTAAATCGAAACCGCTGAATGATCAGTTCGGTTCCGGTTCTTCAATATTTAAGAACCGGACCTCGACCGAACCAAAACCTAGGTTAGAACCGAACCTAAGAGCTGAACCGCAGAACTGAACCGTGAAACTGAAGAATCGATAAAAATTTATTAATCAATCAAGATAATATTTAAATTAATATTTATTAATTTATACTTTAATTAATAAAAAATTAATTTATCAATGTATTGTTAATTTTCTTTTCCAAAAATATTTTACTTAATATTGTGTATTATGATTATATGAATATTACATAATTACTAAATTACCAATTATCATTATTCTATGTATTTGTTTAACTAAAATAAGCTCATGAATGTTTAATACTCGTATCATATTTTATAAAGGGCTCATAATTTAGAAAAATCAATTTTAGTAGGGATGGTAGAAGATTGGAATTCAAGATTTTGTGCTATTCAGTTTGAGATTTGTTGATGGTGATTTTTGTGCCCTAGGATCCCTAACGAAGTAAGAATGGTATAAAAGGGATTTCCATGTCCAAGACTCAAGGGCCTAGGCCCAAGATGCGGGGGCATCCTGCCCAGTGAATAGATCAGGATGGGTCTGTACTTGATACCCTACCCGAGGTGTAAAGCTGTTCAGAGAAGTGAATGGCAATAAAGACCTCAGACCCGACCCAACCTGACCGCTCATCAGGGTAGGATGGCTATTGTTTCAGTTGCCTGACCTGGTGGGGCGGGGGCGAGATGGTAACAATATGATCAAGTCTAAGAGACGTAAGCCCTACATATGGACTTACACTCTCCAAAAGGTATGATGTGACTAGAGCTGGTCACCGGCCTATCTTCTAGAACACACTATCACATGAGAGTTGATAGGTTACAGGCTGGCTTTGTGAGGTAACATATGGCATTGGCCAAAAGTGGCATGGTTTAATGAGATGTCAGGTGGTAGAGCTACTATTTGCAGAGCAATTTGGGAAGAGAGTCCTCGCATTAATGGTAGATTCACGTGGATGACGTCATGAGATTGGTGTAATAGTAGAATTTACCATAGTATATAAAGGGATCGAGAATTAATTGTAAGGGATTAGCTAATTTTATTCCGCACTTGGAAAAGAGAGCGAGAAGCCTTTTGTAAGCAAAAGATAGGCAGGTCGGTCATACCTGACCACGTAATAAAAGCTTTATTTTCTCTTGTGTCCATGGATGTAGGTTGGATCTATTTTACCGAACCACGTTAAACCCTCTATGTTTATCCGTGTGTTTTCTCATCTATTCTAAGTTTACATTGGGTCCTCAAACCAAAAAAAAATTCATATTTGAGGGAGGATTGTTCAAGGAGTGGTTTTCCCGAATTACCCCTGGAATGAAAATCAGCCGTCAACAGTTGGCGCCGTCTGTAGGGAACAGTACTAAAAGCAACAAACTAACTAAGGCAATGGCAGAAGACGAGAACCATAGATCTTCAGAGGCTTCGACGATGGAGTGGATGGAAAAAATAGAGGAAACCACGCGTAATGAAAGGAAAGAAGCTCATAAGGAGAAAAAATCGACTCAGGTCTTCATGAAGGCCATGATGGAGAAGTTGAAAGAGAAAAATGGAGAAAGATGTGGAACAGGCCCGACCAAAGAAAAGAGGAGATAGCAAGGAGAAACGGGTAGCCGGACTTGATGAAGATGGTAAAAATGGGAAAAATAGTACCTATAAAGTGAGATTTGTATTCGTCGTCAAATCATGCCGACAGAGGAGTTGTAGGAAGAAGATGAAGACAGACAAACTCCGGAGTTTTCTGGTAATAGTCCATGGTTTGCAAGGAGTGTCTTGGAACGGTCTTCAAGGGAAGGACGTGAAGTCCCAAATTATGGAAGGTATCGTGTACAAAGTGGGAGACGCGAGGAAACCAGCAGTCGAGAGCAGGTCAGCTCAGATGACCAGATAAGGAGTTGGTTTCGGAATGAGATGAGGAAGTGGGGAGAAAGTATGAAATATGGGCTAAGAGGTGGCCAAGAATTGGTGACAAAGTCCCATTTCACGAAGAATGTTTTGGCGATGAGATTCCCAATGAGATTCGTTATGCCTTCGATGGATGTTTACAAAGGCAGCACAGACCCCGAATGTTATGTTGAGAAGTTCATTTTGTTGATAGAAATCCAGGGAATGGCCGGAGAGGCCATCTGCAAGGTGTTATCTTTAAACCTGGGCGGGTTAGCCAGTTTGTGGTTTAGGAACTTGACTTCGGGAATTATCAGTAGCTTCAAGCAATTGAGGAAATCCTTTGTACGACACTTCAAATGAGCATGTGTGCCCAGGATGACAATAGGGTCGTTAAAGATGATGAAGCAGAGGGATGATGAGCCCCTCAAAAGTTTTGGTGACCGATATCATAGCTTGGTGTTAGAGGTCGGGGCATACGAGTCCCCAGAGGCCTTGAAAAGTTTTAAGGGAGCTCTCAGGGTTGGGAAATTATGGTCCCACTTGAGGATCCAGGAGATATCGGACTATATCGCGACTTTGGAACAGGCAAGGAAGTTCGTGCTGATTGAGGAAGATGAGAAGATTGCCCGAGGAGTGGGCACCCAGAGGACCAAGATACTCAAGCCGGATAGTCAATAGGTTTGGGCAGAGATGTGAGTAGACCAGTCTCGAGGAAAAAGAAGTTCAGGCCGATGCCTCATAATAATCAAGTTCAAGAGATGAGGCCGTCTGCCCAGGTCAACCATGTCGTTGGGGGGACAGTGTACACCCCCTAAACAGATCGCTGGCCTAGATTGTTCGAAAAATCCAGGATAAAGGTCTATTGACTGAGCTCGACTTAAGGAGGTTCCCGAATGAGAAAGGAAACAACATGGCTTATTGTTTGCATCATAATATAATGAGACATGCCACAAACAGGTGTAGAGACATGCGGAAGCAGGTAGAAGACTTGGTAAAAAACGGTTATCTGAATGAGTACATGGACCAAATGGCTATAAAGGCCGACCAGCGCTGACTTGGAATACTGAGGTCCTGAGGGGATATTTTCAATAGAGCATTTCTTAAAATGACCCACAAAGAGTTGTAAGATGGCAGTAGATCCCAAGAATATAGTAAAACTCACCATTTCTCAGATAAAAACTTATTTATCCATGCTTGTTTATTATGTGTGTTTGATGGCTCGGGGCTGCATTTGTTCCGCCGAGGCCACTTTGAGATTATTTGTTCGGGGCTACATTTGTTCCATCGATGCCATTTTAAGATTATTTTCTCGGGGCTGCAATTGTTCCGCCGAGGCCACTTTGAGATTATTGGCCCGTGGCTGCATTTGTTCCTCCGAAGCCACTTTGAGATTATTTGCTCGGGTTCGGGCTACATCCCACCGACGCTTTATTATCTCTATTGGCATGAGGTCGGAGTTTCTCTCTTATCTTCATATGTTTAGTGGCACAAGGAGAGATCATTCCCTTGTGGCCAAGTGCTTAATATGGCTCGGAGCTGCATTCGTTCCGCTGAGGTCATTTTTTGTGTATTGGTACAATGAGAGTTCATTCCCTTGCGACCAAGTGACTTTGATGGCTTGGGGTCGATCTTTCCCCCAATGCCTCTCTTTGACAGATCGGCTCGGGGTCGGGCTACGTCACACCGACGCCTTATTATCTATGTTGGCATGGGGTCGGAGTTTCTCCCCCATGGCCAAGTGTTGAACGGTACAAATAGAGAGCATTCCCTTGTGACCAAGTTATTGCGTTGGCTCGGGGCTGAGATACGTCCCGTCGAGGTCCTTGTTATTTTCCTAATAGCCCGAGGAGGTGAATGTTCCATTGTGGGTTTGTTCTGTTTTGCAGGACTATGCAGATCATTTCCTTCCGAGTTAGCAACATGACGAGAGCATGCATCTACCCAAGGAGGCAGAAGATGGGCTTCTTCAAGCAAAGCCAAAAGGATTGGCTGATTTGGAGATGACCAAGTTATGGATCAGAAGCAGAGCTGCTAGATCAGGGATGTAGACCCGATGCGAATTCTTTTGCAAGAAGCACTGAAACTTGCAGTTGTGATACCTGTTATAAGTTGGAGCGGTATATGGTGTCCATGAAAGTTTCAGCCTGAGGACGTCATATCAGTCTACGGCTTCATGCACCACCATTTTTTTTATAGTTCCCGACACTAACTCGCTGACATGTTGATACCGAGAACTATGAGACAGATGTTGATGGTGATTTTTGGGCCCTATGATCCTAACGAAGTAAGAAATGGTATAAAAAGGATTTCCATGTCCAAGACTCAGGGGCCTAGGCCCAAGAGGCGGGGGTGTTAGGGTTGGTGCTCGGAGAGCAAATTCGGATCGTATTTATGTCTGATTCATGAATACGAGCAATACATTTTTCCATAATATTACTTATTTATGGTTGCACATCTTGTATTTTGTTATATATATTCTATCTAATTCATTAGATTGCAACTAAATCATGTTTAGTGATATATATATATTAGATAAAGACCCGATAATATATAATGTAGTGCGCAATTACAACGTAGCTTGTAATTCACATTGGGAAGTGTCACTACTAGATACATATTATCAAATAAAGTTCATGGTCAAGATTTACTGACACGGGTCGGTTAGTAAAAATTCGTTGAGATCAGTACATTTCGTATATCGTGACTTGGTCCGATGATTTATCCCAATGAACCATGAGTCTCGGGAGACTCGTATAGACGTGTGGGTGTTTATTTGATAAACACTGAACGACTCACCGACGATTACCTAATAGATGGTGCACCAATGTCAATATGAATCTTCTTGGGTTGAGTAGCATAGTGATTCTTTGACTTGAGATACCACTGTGGATATATGAGGTATCATTCACACTTTGATAACAGTCACGTCACCGATCTATTTAGATCAGACCTCCGTCTGTTCGTTGGGTGTGGACTGATCCTCAGGATATCCTATGTGTATCAAAATAGGATTCGTCAGTGCTGTGTACAGAGCATAGGTATTTATTATGGGATTAGCAATCCGTTAAATCCATGGATCTGTGGTACACTGTAGAAATGAGTTCTAAGTATTATTATAAGATTGCTAATAGCATCGTCGACGAGATTATACCTATAGAGATTTGACGTTAATATCTATATCTTTGGAATAATCTGAATACCTGTGATGGATGGATTATACGTATGCGATGACCTCGACCTATATAGTTCAACGAGTTTATCTGTGGTCGTCATAATTTACGGGTGGGTAAATTATGGACACGAAATTGGATTTCGTGACGGATATGCCTGAACCTATAAAGTCCCACTAATGAAATATACTCGTAGAGTACTATGACAATTATTATGAATAATACTGATTATTTATAAATCGTTTAACGGTTAAACGAAAGATACATGCATATGGGGCCTTTTAGTCATTTCCTAATTAATGTGTATTTGTATTTAATACTTGATTTTATTAAATACACATTAATTAATTGTCAAATTTTGATATTTGACATATATCATTAATATATATTTGGATGATTTAAAGTAAATATAATACATATATTTGGATATTTATATTTAAATAATTATTTAATTATTAAATAATTAAAGTAATTAAAAATATAAAATATCTAAGTTGATATTTATTAAAGGAAATGATTAAAGTGTAAATGTTTGACTTTTGCATTTAAAGAAAAGATTATCAAATTGATTTTGTCTTCTTTAATTTGATTAAAATTGGAAAATATCTATTTGCCTTTTTCTTCCAAAATTTCAGCCATATCCTAAGTATTTAAGGGTTTCACTTTTTTCATTTGCTTCCTAATGTTGAAGTCTCTAACAAAAACATAAACAAAAGACTTGAGAGAAAAAGAGAAGAGCTAAGGCAAAATTTGAAGAAAACTTGCAAATTAGTAAGTAATTTCAACTTTTCTTTAGAAGGAAAAATGTTTCTTATGTTCTTAGCTACAACATATGATGTTCACATATTTTTCTACTCTTTTAGTTTAGTATTGGGTTGTTTGGAAGCTTGAATGAAAGATGTATGCTTGTATGAAATCAAAGTAAGCTTATTAATGGTTAATAAACACATTTTTGATCATTTGATGTAGGCCACTCATTGATGACCTGAAATTGTTCTTGAGTTGTTTCAAAGGGGTGAGACTTGTTTGGTATTGTAAAGATTAGATAAAGTATTAGATTTGGTTAATTTTAGTTGATTTTATTAATTGGACTAATTTGAGAAATTAAGGTTCTTAACCTAAACCAAAATTGGGGCTTTTCATATATGTATTGTATAATGATGTATATAAGATATACTAATCATTTGGTGTTGATTGGAAATCATCTAAACTTGTTTTGAACAAATTTGGACCAAAATGATCAAAATCCAAACTTGATGGTGTTCTCGACAATTTGCAAGAAATTTGGGATTTTTATTGTGAGTTGTATTTTGATGTATATGATATGTATAAATTATTTTGGTAGTGATTTGAAATCACTTAAATTTGTATTTGACAAATTAGGACTAAAATGATCAAAATGCAAACTATTGGGGTCTCACGGCAATTATGAGAAAAATCTGATTTTTGGGATAAAAATCTATTTTTGAATATTTTTTAATTAGAATAAATTAGTTTATTTTAATTGCCCAAGAAAACAGTGAAAAACGGTGTTACCGGATAACGGCTACCTAAACAGTGAGTTGGTCACTGTTCGGGCAGCCCACGAACTGTCCAAGTGCTATTGGGGCTGACCTGGACAGCCTCCATGTGCATTGGTCGGTCGGTTCGGTCGAAAACGCGTTTTATGCTATTTTACGGAAAAATATTTTCGTAAAAATTTCGCGATATTTCTATATTATTTATGTCGTTATTTGATATCGAATAAATATGTTTTGAATTATGAATGAATTATTAATATTGGATATTGAATAATTTATTCGTAAGTTTAAAAATTTTAAACTATGATTTCGCACGAACCGCGCTTCTTCCGCTGCGCCGCCAGAAAACCCCTACAGGGGGCGTCCTGCCCAGTGAATAGATCAGGATTGGTCTGCACTTGATACCCTACCCGAGGTGTAAGTCTGACCGCTCAGTAGGGTATGATGACTGTTGTTTCAGTTGCCCGACCTAGTGAGGCGGGGCGGGATGGTAACGATATGATCAATTCTAAGTGACGTAAGCCCTACATAGGGACTTGCACTCTCCAAAAGGTTTGATGTGACCAGAGAAGGTCACCGACCTATCTTCTAGCACACAATATCACATGAGAGTTGATAGGTTATAGGCTGGCTTTGTGAGGTAACGAATGTCAGTGGCCAAAAGTGGCATGATTTAATGAGATTTCAGGTGACAGAGCTACTATTTGCAGAGCAGTTGGGGAAGAGAGTCCTCGCATTAATGGTAGATTCACGTGGCTGGCGTCATGAGATTGGTGTAACAGTAGAATTTCCTTAGTATATAAAGGGATCGAGAATTCATTGTAAGGGTTAGTTAATTTTATTTCGCACTTGTAAAATGGAGCGAGAAGCCTTTTGTAAGCAAGAGATAGGCAGGTCGGTCATACCCGACCACGTAATAAAAGCTTTCTTTTCCCTTGTGTCCGTGGATGGGTTGGATCCATTCCGCCAAACTACGTTAAACCCTCTGTTTTGTCTTTGTGTTTTCTCATCTTTTGCTAAGTTTGCATTGGGTCCCCAAACCAAACAAATTCAAAGTTGAAGAATGATTGTTCGAGGAGTGGTTTTCCCAAATTACCCCTGGAACGAAAATCAGCCGTCAACAAGATTCATGATAATTTTTTTGTTATAAATAAAAAAATCGAGACTGGATTCGAAACTATTTTTCATCTTAAATCTTGACTTTTTACTTAAATTTTCATAATTTCTCAAATCATTCGATTTATAATTGGAAACGATTTAGTATTCCTAAACTATTAAAGTGTGACAAAGTTGGTTTGAACAATTAACGAGTTGAGGGGCCATTGCAGTCTAGCTATATATCTTTTAGTCAAATATTTAAAACTGAGGAATTCATAAAAAGGCCAATAAATTAATTATTAATGGACAACACAAATGAATAATGGACGTATCAGCTTGCATGGCAGCCATTGCATTATTATCCCACCATATATTGGGAAAATGGCTGGCTTTAGGTCATGATTCATGTGTACTTGTTCGCCACTTGACCTTCAAAAGAGACTGTTCTTGCAGACAACAAGGCTTGCTAAATTAATTTATATTAAATTGGCAATTAGACTATTATTTGTGAAGGGGTTCATTCAACTAATCTTAAACGACAAAAGGTATAAATGAGTGTGGTTTGGTGGTATATGGTTCAAGATCTCATCTTAAGATTTTGGGTTCGAATCCAGAGAGTGCGTTTCTTGTAAGAATCTGAGACAGCCGGAGATTTTATCTGCTCCGCTTAAGCCCATAATAGGTGATTTAGCGGTAAGATTTCTAACGATTTCAGAAAAAAATATTATTATTAAAAGGTGCAGCACATTATATATATATATATATGAAGCCTTTTTTTTTTTTTTATTTTATTTATTACATTCCTTCTCAAAACTAGACCTACCTCAATTATTCATCCTAATTTCATTTCTACCTTTCAGCCATGTCCAATTAATTATTCATATAAATTTTACAAAATGATAAACTTACAATACAATTTTTTTTATAAAAACACTAAAGACAAAAAAAATTGTACAGTATTGAAACTATTTTTATCTTATAGTGACTTTTTTAAATTATTTTTGTGCACATTTTTTTATAAATTTTTGTGCAAATATCATTACTCTTTTACTAAAGGTCTCATATTGATAGAGAATTCTTATCCTTCTTAGAGAGTCTAGAATTGTGGAATTAAACATCCTATCTTTTCTTGACACATCCCGAAGAAGTAAGAGTAGTTCTGTTGGTCTCAAACTCGTACTTTAAGAATGAGATTTTGAGTTCGAGATCCTTAATATGAGGATTCAAAAAATGAGAGTGAATTTAGGTGTGTAATATTAAATGAGGCCTACCCAAAAATATAACCGAGAATGTAAGATTCACTGAAAGTTCAGCAAGACACTTAAATGAATCCAAAAATGTGGGTTAGGAAAATTAAAAAAGAAGAAGAAGAATGTTCATAGCTTTGGGCGAATAGTAAATGAATCCTCAATTATATCAACATAATCAATTTCTTGCATTTTTCTAGTTTCAAGCTTAATATAATTTTACTACTTGCTCTGCTCCGTTTTTCGTTGGACATATTATTATATGCTTCATGATATCGTTCTTTGAAAAAAGGAATCAAGTACATTATTAAAATCTACATTTAATTATTACAGCTTGGATAAGTTAAATTATAAACAATTTGCGATATATAGAATTTACAGAAAATCCTGAATTTCGATTAAGACTCTAGATTTCATATTATTTACTATAAGATTCGGATAATTTTTCATCCCGATTAAAAAAATCTGTAGGAATTCCCGGCGAATTTATCCCACGACTCATTGTTTCAAAAATCTTGATCTCAAGATCTTGTATCATTTGAGTTGATTTTCCGTCTTGATTATAAGATTGTGGCCGGATTTGGGAATCCATTTCCATCCCTAGCCATAGGAGTAGGTAGTAGAGAGAGAGCTCTTCATATTTTGAAGAAAACAAGAAATATGAATAAAAGCAAATGTAGTTATTATCATTGTTTTTAAAATCGGATCAGACCGACAGGTTCAACTGGTCGAACCGGGAACCTACCGTGAGTAAACATAAAAAACATGTCTAAAAACCGACAAAAACTGGTAAAAATCACTTAAAACCGACGTACCGGTTCAATTTTTATATTTTTTTTTTAATTTTTAAAATCAAAAATCAAAAATTTATTTTTTTTTATAATTTTTAATTAAATAAAACTATTTATGATATGAGTATTCAACTGATCGAACTAATGACTTAGTGCACGTGCACAATAAAAAGACACGCCAGTGACGCCATGCCGCACGAGTGGCACTATTTTTTCCACGCGTGGGGCCCATTGAGAGCCTATGACCACGTCAGCACCAGCTTGGAACGTGTACTTTTTGTTTAATTAATCTCTTAATTCGTTTCTTAATAGACACACGAATAAATAAAGTCAAAGTTTCAACTTCAAGTTGGGTTGTTTAAGTTAGGGGTGGTAATTTGGATCATGATTCATTTATTCGTTTGATTCGATTCGCTTTAAAGCGAATACGGGTTTGAAAAAATAGATTCGTTTAATAAATGGGTCAATTCGATTCGATTCGTTTAATAAACGAATCGAATACGAATTTAAGCTTATTGATTCGTTTATTCGTTTAGGATTCATTTTATTATTTTTATTTACTAGTTCTGGTTAATTTTCAATTAAGATTCGAGAAATTATAGTTAATTATCATAGAAAAATTAATATTTTCGATATTGGGTGAGGTATTTTTTGTAAATATATTAATTACATATTTCATATGTATATATTTATGAAGAATTAATGTAAATCAAGTGTGGTAAATTATTTTATTAAATAATATCATTGACTAAACGAATAAACGAATATTCGTATTCGATTCGTTTAATAAACGAATCGAATACGAATCCTGATATTAGGATTCGTTTAATAAACGAATCGAATACGAATCCATCACATTTTAATTCGATTCGTTTAGGATTCGATACAAATTCGATTCGTTGATTCGTTAATTCGTTTTGACACCCCTAATTTAAGCCTTTTGGGTTGGCATCATATGGCTCCAAACTTGTCAGAACTCAGAAACGTACAAGACTATGGTCAAATTATCTTTTCTTGCAAACTTACCATTTACACTAATTAATTGAGGTGTGTCGGACAAAAAGATCAAGATCAGTGTATCTCTTTCAATCAATAAGAGTTTTGTCCATATTAAAATAGAAATGTATAATTCTGACATACATTAATCGCCTAATAAAAATGACTCACTTTAAAGTAAGTGACCATTTTGTGCCTTGAAAAGAACCACAAATCATCCAATTTCAAGCCCTAATGACCTGCCATTGAGGTAGTGGCCTCATTGGTAACCCAAGAGACGTGGGTTTGAGTCCCCATAAAAGCAGTGGGGACTCAAACCTCCCTCTTTAAGAGGAAGACGTTCTCATATATGGGAGTTTATTCCCAAGCTGTTTCTTGGCTGATTTAGAATTTGTAAGTCTCGAGCTACGTCTCAGTTGATTTCTGGGCAGTGCTATAATTGTATGTATCTAGAATCCCAGTTGATAGCATATTGTAATATATGTAGTTTGTAATAATTCAAAAAAAAAAAAAAGCCCTAATGACCCAAAAAGTGTAGAATAATATTACTTATCAACAATCGGCTACTTATTAGTTAATTAATTTGACTATGAGGACAAAGATGGAGTTAGAAAATGATGAAATTAAGCCTGTGTCCCTCTCTAAGACTAGTCAAGCCGACACAAGGTTGCATATGGGGCCAATGCACGTGTATGGATGATTTTATATTATATCTAATCTAGGGTTTTCAAAAAAAAAAAAAATCCATTTTTTCCCCTCTCAATCTAGCTAGAAGAAATGCTTATCCTTCATTCTTTAATCAACTACACAATTCCTCTTCTATATGATAAATCGTTTTATCGTTTTCTGAAACCCTAATTAAAGAATGATGAAAAAATATATAATTAATAAAATAAGCTATCTTGATGCAACTCACAAGCTACTTAGTATCAATAGATGTTCAAATATCAACTTCAATCCCGACAAACAAATGGGTAAGAAAATGTCGTTGCTTCATGATTGAGGAACACAAGTAGAAAAGCTTCATTTTCATGTGTTTTATATAAATTAAAATCTTTGTCCTTTTAATGTAACTTATGTGATATAACTTGTTTAGGGTTTTATAAATATTTGCATTTGTATTTTGAATAAGGGGCAATTTTTCAAAGTCTAAAACCATAATATTAGGGAGTAGTCATAATTTGGGAATGTCATTTCAAGAAGATATATGCTGTGAGAGAAATGGTTTTGTCTTGGTTAAAGAATTGCTGAAACCTTTTTTTTTTATAAATTTTTTTTAAGTTAAATTGCAATATAATGACATTAAAAAAAAAAACAGAATGCTGAATTGTGATTAGAGATATTAGAAAATTCGGAATCCTGACTTTTAGTTTAAAAATCTGAATTTTAATTAGGCTTGGGCAACGAATCCGATTGGATCATGTTTGTTTGGTTCGTCGAATTTCGAATCGGATCAGATAAATTTGATAACTATCAGATCGATTCAGATTTTATTCGATTTGATAATGAATCCGATTTGATATGAATCCAGTAGTAAATTCGTTTCGATAATAGATTTGATTCGATAACGGATCCGATACAATAAAATTGATCTAAAATTTTTTAAATTCATATCAATTTTATCGAATTGGATATGTTATCGAATTAGATTATCAAATCGAATCCACTATCAGATTCATGATCAAATTGGATGCTCTATCGAATTCGGATATATTATCAAATCAAATTTATCCGATTCATTAGATTTCAAATCAGATTGAATAAATTCGATTCGATAGTTATCAGATCAAGTCCGATCCGATTCGATAAGGACTCAAAATTCGATCGAACCAAACAAGTCCACTCTTATCGAATCGAATCGGATTCAGATTCGGATTCGGTCCGATATGATCCGAATTCGATAGTGCCCACCCTTAATTTTAATCGGGATTGGGAACCCAAACCTTTTGTTTGTGATTCGGAATATTTTTTTGTCTCTATTTGAAATATCGATACAATATTTAGGATGATTTTTCATTTCAAATCATAATCGAGACTAGACCGGGATTGACAAATTATCATCTCTAATTTTGCATATATGGAAGTCGACGATAGTGAAACTTAGGCCTGACCGCGGTTCGGCGGTTTGGGTTCCTGCTGAGGGAGGAACCGAAGCCGGAACCGAACCGTATATTGTACGGTTCGGTTCGATTCAAGAACCGATTCGGAAGCGATTCCTGAACCGGAATCAAATTACAACTAAAGATTTGAGAAAATTTATTTTATTGTATACGTAATTTATTTTATTGATATATATATTAATAATATCGTTATTTAAATTTTAAGTTTATAAATTTTCAATATATATTAACACATTAATAGAAAAAATATATTTACCAATTATAAATCTAACTTTTTTTATATATAAATTAACCATTTGAGTAATACATCGAATGTACTCGTTACTCTTCTACATATATTTATATTATTGTTCTATGGCTAGAAATGAAATGATGTATTAAAAATTTATGTTTGGGCAAGAAATCTGTTTGTGCATGAAATCTCATAAACAATAAAATCAAGTAATTAAGTGACAAAAATGACAAGTAAAAAGAGGTCTTATTATATCTCAAATAGTCAAGTATCGATCATTTTCTCTAGGGATTCTTCCACTATTTATAATATTTCATTACAAGGAAACTCTGATAGACAACGTTCATATTCCTAATTAACTAGCTCAATTACAAGAATCTCAGGATTTCTCAATTATTAGCTTCAAAAAATGGAAAGAACTTTATTTTGTTGTCTGATTCCTTATTTACTCACGTAATGAAGAAGCTGATATTTCCGGCTAACTCCTATTTTGATCCTTATCTGACTTCCCTAGGAATGGGCCTGAAGCGAAGGTCTTGGTAGCAGATCCTAAAAGTATGACCCTAATGATAGAGTCTGACAGTAGACACTGAGTTTGAAGTCTAAAATCAATCTATGATGTGAGACTTTGAACTCGGATATAGGACTCTTAAATAAGTCCATGGCGGAAGACTTTGGGATCAGCCTCTGATGTTGTTCATGGTCTGTCGGTAGACACTTAGTTCAAAGTCTAAAGGTAGTTGTTGACACAAAATTCTGAAACTAGTCAAGTGTTGTATTTCTTTTGGTCTTTTATGTATGCCTGATTTTTACCAAACATTACCCCTTTCATTTACGTCATTTTGAGAGAAAATACGGAAATAAACTGTTAGTTTTAGCTAAGGTTCCTAGATCATAAACAAGCATGAAACATGTGTGAATACAAATCAACGAAGTTGCGGAATACTTACATCTATCGGTTGAGCGACGCGGAGACAAACAAAACTGAAATTCTGCCTCTGGATGCATTCGGCAGTGGGCTGTTGTTTGCTCCTCAAAATCGGCCATGGATCAACTTCGTCAAGCTCCAAGCTTCGTGATTTGATTCCCGGCTCATGGGTGGACTTCCCTATCACCTTCGCATGACTTCGTAGTGTGCTAGCACTCCCAATTTGCAAAAAATCGCGACTCTAAGCTTCCATTTTCCTCTTGGCTCACGGCAGTTCACTGCCAAAACCAGTGAAGAAATTGCCCTCCATGGGCGTGAGAGAGGAGAGAAAATGTGTGAGAGAGAGATGTGTGTTGAATGAGTTGAAAAGTGTATCTAATACACTTATATATTTTCTAAAAATAAATAAATGAATTACCAAATATTTGGCTTTCAAAAAGTCAAATACAAAAGCTTTCCAACAACTACCATCAATCAATCAATGGTCACATCACTCAAAGTGACATGATTTGACGCTTGATGTGACGCTAGATGCGGCTAGCGATTTGACGCTTGATTTGACTTGCGTGCCGCACTCGAATTCCAAATGCGAATGCGCTCACAAATAATCTCGGGCTTGGGTTCGCTAATTTCAAATTAACGAATTTTCGGTTGCGTCGTAATTAAATGATTACGCCTAGCGAAATCACTATCCACGTCGCTAACGAATTAATTCTAAATTAATTCGTTCGCTAATTAAAATCTAATTTTAATTCCGAGTCGAAATCCAATTTCGTTTAATATATCGAATATATTAATTAATCGATTAATTCCAAATTAATCGTTCTCTCTCTTTAAATGATATTTTATCCCAGATAAAATATCTCCGTAATTAATCCCAGATTAATTTTCTCTCTCATCTAATTAATCCCAGATTAATTTTAGAGTGCGAGTCATACGTCATCGGTGAATCTTCGGGAAGCGACCCATGAGATCCCCGGATATGTTGACAGTAAATTCAGTCGTCGGACTATCCGAACACGTAAGTACCTCGTACTACGTTTATACCGATTTACAAGACAAGGTTGGCTTCTAGAAAAACGTCATGCCTACCCAATTCTCCAGAAATATCCTTACAAGAATAAATGATCTATATCAGGCGTAGTATACGTGGTATTGCGTATTTATGTTCAGTATCAGATGATCATGTGCTAGCCTGAAGCTGGAATTGTGTCTGCCCCATACGAAACACATGTTGGATGTCTGGTAACTAGTCTCTATAATCGGATAAACATGACCTTGTCATTTTATCCCGATGACTGCAGTACTTAAGAGTACTAGTACCGTATCCTACGTGACCATCATCTCCATATGACTGGAGTGACACTTCCATCTTGACATCACACCTAACACACTACAATTCTCAATATACCCAACATTGGCGTACACAGAACCTGTTAAAGCTTTGAATGACTGCAACCAAAGTATATTGATTGTCGCAAGTATTAGCGGTGCAAGTCTCAGGTTAAGACCAAATACACCTACCCTGATTTCGGACTTCCATAGACACATAGTCATACTACCAATGGAATTCCGAGGGGGTCTATCCAGAGCGAAGCTGTTTCCCGTACCATCGGTAAAACACAACCTCCTATTACACTTGCATGAGTATCATATACCCAAATATATGAGAACTATGTCGTTGTGCCCTCACAACGCGCACACATGTAATACTAGTCTTTTACGTATTTATCAATGTCCAATCTCGATAATACTCTGACTAGGGATATTTAATGATTTATCATTCGTAGACTGATACTGTCTCATATCATTCTCAATCCAGGAACAAATCATAGGGACCTCTCATCATTATATACATCTAGGTGATCTAATCACAAATGATAAGAGTGCAATCTCCTTTGTCACATAGTTAATTTGTACAACAACACCATGATCTGTACAAATAGTGACGCTATGGGTCATAATTGTCCAACAATCTCCCACTTGGCCTATAGCCAGTCACTCGAGTGTCTTACACCCGAACTATGTACGGTTGGCTCAAACTGCTGAGAAAAGGCTTTCGTCAGCGGATTTGCATGATTATCATCTGATGCGATTTATTCGATCATCACATCGCCACGATGTATGATCCGAACGAATCAGATGAATATCGAAGTATGTATCTGGATCGTTGATTAGACCATTAATTCTTTAGCCTGTGTTGACGCCTAGCTCAGCTGCTAACATAATTATATCTAATCTAATTAGATTTATTGTCGACCCAAATGGCTTCTATTGCCGCCTCAGCTGCAGCAATATTCCGCATTTGTTGTTTATTCGGTAACAGTATCTTGCTTGGAAGATTTCCAGCTCACTGTTCCATTATTCAAACTGTATAGTACCGTTTACGACTTATAGTCGTATTATCGGTTAGGAAACTTGCATTAGTGATTCTAGTCACTTCAAGTTCTCATTCTCCACAGATTAAGACATCATCCTTAGTTCTCTAAGATACTAACGGATGTTCTTAATATCAATCCAGTGACTATCACTTGGATTGGCCTGATTGTGACTTCATATGCTCAAAGCATATGAGACACCAGCTCACGTACATTTTTTAATGTACGGTTCTCGGAGAGTTTTCATGAAAGCCAAGCTTTCACCGATTATATTATGGGAATATCATTTCCAAGAAATGACATATTACCATTATTTATAAGACAAAGATGTCAGTGCGCTCCCACTAACCCTTTTATATACACAAGAATCATTTCGTTTTGAATTAAATCATAAACCATTATGATTACATCAAAACTATAATTCCAAGAACTTATGCTTGCTTCAATCCAAACATGGATCGAATAACCTGCAAACCTTATTTGCTTGTTATGGTACGAAAAAATCGACAATGTTGTAACATCCTCCAAATGGTTTCCTTTTCAGGAAAACGATTTTGCCATTCAGTTGTCATATTTCATAAATGAAACATGCAGCTTTAGCAAGCATTATCCAAATGGATTTACCGTGGCAACAGGTAAAATATTGAATCGTAATCAACACAATGTTGATAACGATACCTTTCCGTTACAAGCCTAGCTTAGAACGTTGATATGTTGCCATCCATGTATGTCTTCCTTGAAGACTTATAAAGTACCAATATGCACAATGCCTTGCGGTACATCAACTAGTATCCAAACTTGTTGATATACATGGAATCCATTTCGGATTCATGAAACTTTGTCATAATAGGGAGTTGATACCTTGTATCACTTCCTCATACGTAGTCAGTTGGTATACCTCAAAAGATTAACATCTTTACGAGGTGAGATTAGAAACCCATACCCCAGGTTGTTTTCTGACTCTTTCGACTTACGTGGTTCTTGTGTATTCGAAGATTAATAGTAATAGTTTCATCATTGATGAACTATTTATGTTCCATTAAGATTCGGTGCCTGGAATAGTATTACTCCGATTTTCATCGAGTTTTACTATCCTCCTACTTACCACTGCATATCAGTATTCCTCTTAGGAAAACCGCATGGTGATCAACAATTACATTGTTCTCTAGTGAGTTGTATAAGTACTATACTTATGGTATCCCTAGGATAACCTACAATTGGCACTTATCCAATTTGGGTTTTAGTTTGGTATCATCCAAACATATTCCTAGCATACCCAAATATACAGGAATGAGAACCCGATTTCTTTCCCTTCACATCTAATATGATATCTGTCAAACATATTATTATGGACCTTATTCTAAATAAGTTATGCACTGTTTATGCTTATCCGTTGAAGGAAATGGTAGCTCAGAGCGACTCATGATTAACCTTATCATGTCTAACAAAATTCGGTTTATCCGTTCAGACACACACCGTCAAATTGACGTGTTCCAGGAGGAGTCCTCATTTGAAAGAATACTATACTCTTTCAAGTATAAAGAACTTATTGCTTAAGTATTTTCCATTACGGTCTTACCGTGACGGTATAATACTTTAGCCGATCTGTTTGTCTATTTCGTGTCGAAACTTAAAAAGTTTCCGATTTGTGTTCTTCAAAAGAAACACATAACCATAACGCGATGCCATATCCGTAAAGGTCACGAATATTCATGTCCAGTTCTAGCCTAGCTAGACATGGGCCCACTTGCTTCACTATGAACTAGGGCTAACAGATTGGTGGCTTTTACACTTTTACCAAGTAAATGTGTTTTAGGTACTTTGCCCAATAAACTAGATTCGTAGACTTTATTTGAATGGAATCAAATTAGTCCTAGTACCCACTCTTCGAAAGTGTGGATATACGAGTCTTGTTTGATTGTGTCCCAGACAACAATGCCACAATTAGTTTCATCTGATCAAATCAGTTTGAGCTGTTTGTTTGTCATGTTATATGAATGAGATTTATTTATATTCAAAATATAAATTCTGTTATTCACATCTAATGTGTTTATCTCAATATCATCTTTATAAATAAAAAACACTTTAGTGTTCTAGAATATAAAGGTTCACTCGCAGCGGGTTAAACACTGATATAAGATAATGTTTCTAGGCAAACTAGTTACATTATAACAGTTTCCAAATTTAGATACACACACCCGAGGGTAGTTCCTTAAGTTAGGTATCTACGGTTAAAACAGCGACTTTCGTCTCGTTTCCATCTGCAGATTAAATCTCTATTGAAGTCAGTATCCTGTTCAAAACAGATTCTGAACATCAATATATTTATGTACCACCTAAGTATTTAAAATCTAATTTCAATACTAGTAATGAACATAATCTTGACAAACATATTTGAAGTCAGAGCCTTGCTCGCCTTCAATTCCTTCATGTCTGCTTTGTCCAAACGGCAGTCATGCTTCCGCGATCCCGTTTACCACATTTTAAGCAGACATTTTGGGATATGTCTTTTATCTTCCTAGAAGATTATAATGATTTTACCTTTGCCCTTTTCAATACTCTAGAAGCCTTTGGCCAAGCCTTGGCCTTCTAGAATATCGAAGTAAAGTGCGCCTTGCGCTACTTGCCTTATTGCAAACTTTGACTTTATCTCCTTGAGAATAGTCATTAACTCTCCAAGAGTTTACTATTGCAATTTTAGTACTTCTAAAATCTAAGTATAAATTTATGAAGATCCTTCAATTTCATTATCATACTTTAAGGATCTAATCCTTAGTTCTGATTAAGAAATTAAAGAGTCTACTGCGACAAGCTTGATGGATTAAGCACTTAAGTTATCATCACATAAATCTTCCAAAGATTATGCTATACTATTTGCTTAACTCCGGGCTTAGGCCTAATATGTTATTTTATCAAATAAAGTAACTTATTATTTTCCAGGACCATCCTGAAATTATTCCCAATTTGAAAATTAAACCATTTAAATACATTTTCCCTAGGATTATGTTTTAAATGTCAATCTTTCAATTTTATCTTGATTTTAATAGTCCAACTATTTAATCAACGATTTAGGTACTATTTATTATAATGATTACTATAGCCCAACTATTTAATCAACTATAATTTATAGATTAAAATCAATTATATTGATTACTATAATCCAATTATAAAATCAACTATAAATGAATAGTTTGAATACAGTCCAACTGTTTATTAAAACAATATTTAAATATTAGTCCAACTAACATTTAATTTATTTGACGAATGATATTTGAATGAGCGCGTATGGCAAGTAATTAAACGAATATTGCAAATTCAATTCTTGCCTCCCACTATTTTTCGGCGAGCCTCTAACCCTCTGTCGAGTACTCGGGAAACCGTGTTTCCTAGCGGGTTAGGATCCCGTTAAATATCACACAATCTTGACTTTGGCCAACAAATTGTATGATAATTAACTAGGTAGATCTCTAAGATCAATTGGATCCACATGCAATCCTATCCATCCTAGGGGATACAAGTCCGAACAAATCTATAGTGCCATATATCTTCTATATCAATACATCTAATGTATTACCTAACCTTTTTCTTCTGAATCAACTAAGCCTTGGCTTTGGCACAACAAACTTAGTGATCCCAGTTTAAGCCGACCATGACCAAGCTTCGTAATCATGTCGATGGACAAGAAGTGGTCTTGACTTTGGCCAACAAACCACAACTTGGACAAGACACTGACATGGAACAAAACTCTCGTGATTCAAACACATCCTCGACGGACAAAGGCCTTGACTTTGGCCAACAAGCCAATGCCAGTCTCGGATCTTGAGTGAGAATCACTCAATGGAAGGAAAAACGCTTAATATTTTGCGAGGGTTTTTCGAATGCAAATTGGCAACCAATTTATTATATTTGTTAAGGTGTCATCATCATACACCCTTAAACATGCATTCTAAACACATAATAAAACGCGTATAAATAAATAATAATGATATGCAGATGGATACTTTACATATTGATCCTAGATCAAATCTCTCAATTTCTCTCTCCCGCTAGCACATGTATTACTTCTACCCGTTACACTACACTTCTAAAGAAACCTCATTTTCATTGAGGGGAATATGTGAGAAGAGAATACAAAGAATAAGGAGGTAATAAGGTTGGACACGCAGGTCCAATTAATAAATCAAATTTATTACAACAATTTCTAAAATTGTCCCACCCATCTAATATCCATCCGATATACATTATTCATGCATCGCAACCATGTATTCACACAAGCATGTTATCAATCAATCTAATCAAATTAATTAATCTGATAATTAGTGATCATCCAATGTTCAAACAATGATTTGATTTTGCTCGAGTCAAACTCGTTTTGCGAATAAGTTCTCAAAGTACGAATTCTCGAATTAAATTAAACTACATAATTAAATCCAATTCAATTTGTATTTAATATTAATTCGCTATTTAATTCCAAATTAAATACTACACTTTATTAACGAACCTATATGACTTAAATTCCAAATTTAATCGTTACGGGACTCAAAGCCCGATGAACGTCCAACGTCAATTTAATTAAAGTCCAATGAGCTTTTAATTAATTTCTTAAGGCGTAGACTTTTGGTCGACTCGGGTCGAACCCAATAACCAAAGTCCAATCTGGGAGTTACCCCATAAGCCCAGAAATCAATTTAGGCCCATTAGGCCCAATTAAACGTTAAAGGTTCATTAAGTTCCATTTGGGCTTTATGGAAGCGGTTTTGGGCCCAATTGGATCCAATCCATTTGGCCTAAACCTAACTTAGTACAACCAAGCCCAATAAGCCCAATTACAACATAACAATCCCAATTCAATTTTAAGGCCCAATTAATTAAATCATAAAATCCAATTTCACATTTAATTAAACTAAAGTGTTTTACATAATTAATCACCCAAATTAACATATCTAAAACATTAATTTACACAATCAATCATGCTCAATTACAACAAAACATGTCCAACATATTTCATCAAAAATCAAACCCAAACATGCTTATCAACTCTCGGCTTTGGAAGGTAATTTTATGTCCGATTCGGTTTCAATCCAATTAATTCCACAATCGACATTAAATCAACATCCTCAATCGTTTCAAGTCATCCAATGATCAACGAAACAAAAATTACCAAGAATTTAGGGCACTCATGTATTCGGCCAACACAAGAAATTTGGGGAAATTTGTTCCAAACACAATTTCATCAAATTGATCCAATCAATCTTCAATTAAACATACTTTAAGCATAACAAATCATCCAATTTCATTAATTCATGCTCAAACACATTTTACCCAAATGTTAAGCCCTAAATCAATTTCATGCTCAACCTTGCTCTGATACCATTGTTGGTTTTAGCTAAGGTCCCTAGATCATAAACAAGCATGAAACATGTGTGAATACAAATCAACGAAGTTGCGGAATACTTACATCGATCGGTTGAGCGACGCAGAGACAAACAAAACTGAAATTCTGCCTCTGGATGCATTCGGCAGTGGGCTGCTGTTTGCTCCTTAAAATCGGCCATGGATCAACTTCGTCAAGCTCCAAGCTTCGTGATTTGATTCCCGGCTCATGGGTGGACTTCCCTATCACCTTCGCATGACTTCGTAGTGTGCTAGCACTCCCGATTTTGCCACAAAATCGTGACTCTAAGCTTCCCTTTTCCTCTTGGCTCACGGCAGTTCACTGCCAAAACCAGTGAAGAAATTACCCTACATGGGCATGAGAGAGGAGAGAAAATGTGAGAGAGAGAGATGTGTGTTGAATGAGTTGAAAAGTGTATCTAATACACTTATATATTTTCCAAAAATAAATAAATGAATTACCAAATATTGGCTTTCAAAAAGTCAAATACAAAAGCTTTCCAACAACTACCATCAATCAATCAATGGTCACATCACTCAAAGTGACATGATTTGACGCTTGATGTGACGCTAGATGCGACTAGCGATTTGACGCTTGATTTGACTTGCGTGCCGCACTCGAATTCGAAATGCGAATGCGCTCGCAAATAATCTCGGGCTCGAGTTCGCTAATTCTAAATTAACGAATTTTTTGTTGCGTCGTAATTAAATGATTACGCCTAACGAAATCACTATTCACGTCGCTAACGAATTAATTCTAAATTAATTCGTTCGCCCGAATTAAAATCTAATTTTAATTCCGCGTCGAAATCCAATTTCGTTTAATATATCGAATATATTAATTAATCGATTAATTCCAAATTAATCATTCTTTCTCTTTAAATGATATTTTATCCCAGATAAAATATCTCTGTAATTAATCCCAGATTAATTTTCTTTCTCATCTAATTAATCCCAGATTAATTTTAGAGTGCGAGTCATACGTCATCGGTGAATCTTCAGGAAGCGACCCAAGAGATCCCCGGATATGTTGGCAGTAAATTCGGTCGTCGGACTATCCGAACACGTAAGTACCTCGTACAACATTTATACTGATTTACAAGACAAAGTTGGCTTCTAGAAAAGCGCCATGCCTACCCAATTCTCCAGAAATATCCTTACAGGAATAAAGGATCTATATCAAGCGTAGTATACGTGGTATTGCGTATTTCTGTCCAGTATCGGATGATCACGTGCTAGGCCTGGGGCTGGAATTGTGTCTGCCTTGTACGAAGCACATGTCGAATGTCTGGTAACCAGTCTCTATAATCGGATAAACATGACCTTGTCATTTTATCCCGATGACTGCAGTACTTAAGAGTACTAGTACCGTATCCTACGTGACCATCATCTCCATATGACTGGAGTGACACTTCCATCTTGACATCACACCCAACACACTACGATTCTCAATATACCCAGAATTGGCGTACACAGAACCTGTTAAAGCCCTGGACGATCGCAACCAAAGTATATTGATTGTCGCAAGTATTAGCGGTGCAAGTCTCAGGTTAAGACCAAATACACCTACCCTGATTTCAGACTTCCATAGACACATAGTCATACTACCAATGGAATTCCGAGGGGGTCTATCCAGAGCGAAGCTGTTTCCCGTACCATCGGTAAATCACAACCTCCTATTACACCTGCATGAGTATCCTATACCCAAATATATGAGAACTATGCAGTTGTGCCATCACAACGCGCACAAGTGTAATACTAGTCTTTTACGTATTTATCGATGTCCAATCTCGATAATACTCTGACTAGGGATATTTAATGATTTATCCTTCGTAGACTGATAATGTCTCATATCATTCTCAATCCAAGAACAAATCATAGGGACCTCTCATCATTTATACATCTAGGTGATCTAATCACAAATGATAATAGTGCAATCTCCTTTGTCACATAGTTAATTTGTACAACAACACCATGATCTGTACAAATAGTGACGCTATGGGTCATAATTGTCCAACATAAACTGTCTTTTCGAATTTCAAATATCAAAATATCTTGACTTAGCTAGCAGGATCGTGCCAGAAAGCCTGGATAATGGTCCTGTCAAATTAGTCATGATGATATTGACCAGGCTTTGCTTTCAGGTGTTGCCGCACCCCATGATGGCATGAGTCTCCCTTTTTCGAATGAGACCTCATGTTCTGATGGGTTTTTCTATCATGCATCAGGCTCTGACGGGTTCTCTAAATCAGACGTCACATTTCTTTTTTGAACTCCTAGGTTTTGACAGGTTTTTTTAACCAGACATCGGATTCCTCTTTGGAATTCTTAAGTTCTGGCGAGTTCTTTAAAACATGCGACATATTCCTCTATGGAACTCCTAGGTTTTGACTGGTTTTTCAAACCAGGCGTCAAATTTCTCTTTGGAATGCTCAAGTTTTGACGGGTTCTTTAAATCAGACCTCGGATTTCTTTTTAGAATTCTCAAGTTCTGACGGGTTCTTTAAACCAGACGTCAGATTCCTTTTTTGAACTCTTAGGTTCTGACGGGTACTTTAGACCAGGCGTTAGATTCCTCTTTGGAATTCTCAGGCTCTTAAGGGTTCTTTAAACCAGACGTTAGATTCTGCTTTTAAACTTTTAAGTTCTGACGGGTTCTTTAAACCATACATTAGACCTCTTTTATGATCTTTGGGGTCTTACCATTACCACTTTAAAAATTATAATAAGGGTGATAAAATAGTAAGAGTATGAAAACACTTAAAAAGCCTGATCATATAATAAAAGGATATCACATTAAAACTTTAACTAGTTGGCAAAAGTGACAAGTAAAAAAGTTCTTATTATCTCTCAAATAGTCAAATAAGGATCTCTTTCTCTAGGGATTCTTCCATTATTTATATTCTTTCATTACAAGCAAACTCCGATTGACAACGTTCATATTCATAATTAACTAGCTCAATCACAAGAATCTCGGGATTTCCCAATTCCGGGCGATCAATCAACTTCAAGAACTGAAAAGAACTTTATTTGATTGTTTGATTTTTTTTTCATGTAATGAATGAGCTGATATTTCAGGTTATTTCCTCTTTTGATCCTCATCTGATTTACCTAGAAATGGGCTGAGGTGAAAGTCTTGGCGGCGAGTCTTGAAAGCATGACCCTGACGATGGACTCTGACGGTAGACACTGAGTTTGAAGTCTAAAATTAGTCTCTGGTGTGTGTAGACACTGGATTTCGCCCGAGGTCCACAATCGAGAATTTGTAGTTGAGGGCGCTAGCGATCCTGCAAAACAAAGGTAGAGTGAGCGTGGAGGTTACTGCCACCGGTGTGGTGGGTGCCATAGGCACTCCGACGCCCAAGTCAGTGATAGAATTATGGAAGTAGTAGGTGGAAGGTCAAGGTCAGATGTTACCATGATCTCCGTAGGCTGCCGTGAGGGCGGTGAACGAAAGGTGTTATGAGCTTGAATGAGAATGTTCTAAAGCTGTGAGTTGGAGAGCTAGAAGTTGAATCCCCTTTTCTTCTGGACCTTCTTCTCTTATATACACGTCTTTGTGTGCATTTACTGCTCTTTGATTGCTTGTCCGTTGGGCGTCGATAACGGTTGACTTCATGAGGGGGTTTTATTATGTTTTGCCCGTTATAGGCTAGCAACTGTTGAGTTTATGAACTTAGGCGTCGCGTGGGCGGGCCTCTGGATGGTCTTTCGGTTACGGGTGTTTGGTTCTCATCGGGCCTGGGCCGACATTATGTCTTTGGGGTTTGATTAGGAAGCTCAGGGGTGCGTCCAGTATTGGGCCTGAAGCAAAATGACGAAACTACCCCTGGACCAAATTTGGCCCAAACAGTTTGTCCCCTACTCTCTAAGTCAAGAGTCATTGGCTTGGAGAGTACTTGACGCATGTGTCGCCTGGGACGAGGCCATATTATGTAGCTGTACTCGAGCGTTGATGCTGCCTACTAATTGAACTAGACGAATGTCAAGTTATCAACTTGAGTCTACAAGAGCCATTGGGGAAGTACCCAATCGTTTGGACCCGATGAAGGTCAGTATATCAGTCATACGACATGTGCCCTCCATGTCTACAAGTTGACTCGAAATGAGTTTATGTGGGAGATGTCCCCGGTCGACTGGACTTGATGAGTCCAGGAGGATATGAGTCATACGACATGTGTAATCCATGTCTACAAGTTTGACTCGAAATGAGTCTATGGGGGATGTCCCCGGTCGACTGAACTTGATGAGTCCAGGAAGATATGAGTCATACGACATGTGTAATCCATGTCTACAACTTGACTCGACATGAGTCTATAGGGTTGTCCCTGATCGACTAAACCAGATGAAGGTTCAGGATATAAGTCATACGACATGTATAGTCCATGTCTATAACTTGACTCGCTGTGAGTTTATGGGGGATGTCCCCGGTCGACTGGACTTGATGAGTCCAGGAAGATATGAGTCATACGACATGTGTAATCCATGTCTACAAGTTTGACTCGAAATGAGTCTATGGGGGTTGTCCCTGATCGACTAAACCAGATGAAGGTTCAGGATATAAGTCATACGACATGTGTAGTCCATCTCTATAACTTGACTCGCTGTGAGTCTATGGGGGATGTCCCCGGTCGACTGGAATTGATGAGTCCAGGAAGGTATAATTCATACGACATGTGTAATCCATGTCTACAAATTGACTCGACATGAGTCTATGGGGGATGTCCCCGATCGACTGGACTTGATGAGTCCAGGAAGATATAAGTCATACGACATGTGTAATCCATGTCTACAACTTGACTCGTCATGAGTCCATGGGGGATGTCCCCGGTCGACTGAATCAGATGAAGGTTCAGGATATAAGTCATACGACATGTGTAGTCCATGTGTATAACTTCACTCGACGTGAGTCCATGGGGGATGTCCCCGGTCGACTGAACCAGATGAAGGTTCAGGATCATCCCTCCATCCTACGAGTCAAGGAGTTAGGGGAGTCTTTAATGTCATTTGGACGAGATGAAGGTCTATGAAAGTCTTCACTCTACAGACCTGTCAAAGGTAAATTGGAGTTTTCCTTCTATATTCTACAAGACCTGACATAGATCAACATGGGTATAGTTCCTCACTTTGACAAAGGTCAGTGTGGGTTTATGGTTGATTGAAGGCTACAATTGGTAGTAATCCATGAGACGACAATCTATCCAGTCATATGGAGAATTTGATAATTTTCCAATGTCATGTCGAATGAGATCTTAAGTTAGCATCAAGCCTCATGTGTGTAATGTGACTCATGTTTCATGCTGAGTGTAGTGTCCAGTGGGAAACTCATTTGTTGTATTTTTATCTAGAAGATCTTCATTTTGCCGAGACTACATCATTGTCGTATCGAGTGAGACACTCACTTTTTGTATCTTCATCTATAGAATTCTCCTTTAGCTGACACTACGTCATTGTAGTGTCGAACGGGGTAATACCTTCAATACGTGTAATCATGCAACGTTGATTGGAATCTTTAGTAGATCAACTTATCTATTTGTCGTGTCAAGTGAAATTAGGGACGAAATTTGTGGGGTGATAAGAGGTAAAAACCAATCGATGTGGGATAAGGAGAAGGTTCTCTCTCCATCATGCAAGAAGACGCATAACACCTGATGCTAGAGTCCAGTCTCACCTAAGATGCCTCACCCATTCTCATCGTCCTGGTAGCCACTTGAGAATAACAGGCAATCTCCCAATGAGCAAAAAGCCAAAATGCAATGCAAGAGACCCTCGTGAAGGCCGAAAATAACGAGTCCATCAATGGCTAGATGTCGAATGAAAGTTGAAGACTTCTCCGTGGGTTGAAATTAAAGAATACATCCACATAGCTCTTGGTTTCTTTGAGGAGTTGATAAATTCAGAGATTCAACATGAGCTTCCACCATTAAAGTTGCGTCGAGTCAACTAGTTAAGCAGTTTCAGAGATCAAATTCTCCTGTTGGTCTTATTTATTGACCTTATTAGTAGGACTTTGTAGTCGAAGAATGCAGATCCAACATATGTTCAAATGGCAGGCACTCGAAGAATGCATAGCAATCAGTGGGCGAGTAGGGGCATATCAAAATCTATCACGAGCTGATCCGACGAACGAGAAACTCGATTCGAATGCATACAATCAAGATGAAGAATGAACAAAACCAGAAACTGAAATCCCAACGATTGAAGAAGTGAGCCCATAAGCAGACGAATCAGAGGCGAGCCTCAACAAGCCCAACCAAGCACTAGTCTCACCCAGAATAACAGATTAAGAAGACGGCTCCGAGCGACCTACCAACAGAGCAGGGTAACTCCACGAAACCAAGGGCGAACTACGTCTAAAGAAATGAAGGTAGGGGCAGCAATCCAGGACTAAGTCAAGTTTTACAAAAAAAACAAAACAAGCCTCAAATGGCCACAGATAGTAAGCTTAAAGGGCAACGGCGGGAGGTACGTCAGGATGACCGAGTGGTCTAAAGCGCAGACTCAAACTCAAGTTCTGGTCTTCGAAAGGGCGTAGGTTCAAAGGGCCTCAGTAGAGAGTTGAACACCAGTAGTTTTTTTTTTTTTTTGTATCTTGTGGCTAATTGATTGTAAAAGAATATATGATATTTGACCTTTAACTCTCACGCGCAGAGCCAAATTGAGTCCACCAGCTACTCGAGAAAATGCCACAGAGGCGTTCTGAATACTGTTTTAGAAAACACGAGCCTTGAAGACTCCATGAAGCAGCCACGGTCACCACCTTATCGGCCAAAATAATTCGTGCAAAACCCGTCTTATTCATTCTGCCCAACGCCGTTGTTGGTTACAATGGTAGGACGAGAAAAATGAACCATGAATCATGCCACTGGAACTAATAACCAGGCTGCTTATGAAGAAAGTGTTGCTGCCAAAGATAAGTGGTTCGAGTCAACAGCTGCCATTCACCACTCTTGCGAGTCCAGCCCTTACTGGCACTCGACTGCTCTTGAGAACCCTAGAGGCAGAGGCGTCTCGGCTTAAAGTCACACACAGCTTCATAGTCATGGCACCGTTGGCGACCACGTCGACTAATTGGAGGATCGTGATGGAGGTTTTGTTCGTAGCGTAAAGTTATATGTGTGCATTGCTTATTCTTCGTGCTGTTGCTCACTATCTTTCACTTGATTTTATGGGTCTCCACCGAGCCAAGAATCACCTTCAAAAGTGTTCTGTTCGAGAATTTTGAAGTACTAGTGGGGAATGATGAATTCTGGGTTGCAACAGACATGTTGTCCACGGTGATATCATATCGATCTACGAAAGTTATCCACGCATTGGAGGGATCGAGTAATTCGGTCGACTAAGAGAGTGAACATGTCGTTTGGTTCAACTCATGACAGTTTTACATATGTTCAGTGTTATAGATTATATTCAGTTTTACTCATTGAATAATGTCCACTGGAGAAGATGTCAAACCTTCAGTGCCCTAAGGAGCAGACGACATTACCAATGTCGTTTGGAGGAGATGTCTATGTCGTCTGAGGGGGATGATAAATCATACACATCATCTGGAAGAAAAACAATGTTCTTCGTCGTTTGATGAATATGTTGATCTTAGAAAGTAGTGTGGAGTTGAAAACGACTACCCTATTATGTTCTTTGAGGGAGATAACAATCAACCGAGGTAGTATGAAGTTATTGACAATCCATTTTAATATCTAGGTAATTATGCTATTTTATCTAATGGCACCTCAATCAAACTAAGTCTTCTTCCATCTCACGTTGGATGGGATCTTAAGCGGGTGTCGAAGCTCATTATGTGAGGTGTCGAGAAGAATCGTTAGCAAGCGACAAGCTACATAAAGTAATCAATTGGGACAGAGCACCCCTAACAATTTATATACCAGACATTGTGAATATCGACTGAGCCATTCAAAATCATTACATAGTTGTAAAGTTTTGTGTCGACTTGGACGTTCACAGCATACTATAAATTGTAATACCAATCACGACATTTATTACAAGTCCCAATGCTTTCTAATGTCGACTAGGACACCCATAATAACTATCAAGCTATATAATGTAGTATTGACTGGGACATCCATACAAGTCCCAAACTATGACACCTATTATAAGTCTCATGCCTTTCTTATGTCGATCATGACTTTATTAAAAAAAAAATACAAGCCATACCTGGTAGTGTTGACCGGGATGTCTTTGCCAAATCTTCATTTGGGTATTGTCGACTGAGACAGTTCTCCTTAAGCCACGTACATCGCTTCATCATATGAGGTGAATGATAAAGAAGATTGATTTCATTGAAATGACGAGTCTTGTTCCTGATGCAGGTCCAAGAGACTGGTCGGATTGAGTCAAAAATTATTGACAGTTTATTAATGCATTCTGGAGGGAATGAGAATCTTCTTATCGTCGTCTGAAGAAGATAACACTTCTTTCATGTAGTCCGGAAATGATGGCAATCATCCTACATAATTTATTGGTTGATTGGAGTATGGCTGGGGATTACAAGGATATTCTCTGGTCTACTGGTGGAAGTGTATAGAATGAACCAAATGTTGGTTCACTGGTAGTCTGGCACTGGGTAGGCTAGAGAGAATCACTCTTTCCAACTCTTGTTTTCCCACACGCATGGAGGAGGTAACTTGTTGTGATCGGTCGGCTGGAGAATCGTTGTGGCTTTTCTGGTGATTGAGTGGATGAATTTCCATTTGCCATATTCTTGAATGCTCATAATGGATTGGATCAAATGGTAGGATTGTTGGAGTGAGCGAGTGACCCGTAGGGAGGTTGAAGGTATGTGCTCTGGTGTTTGTAATCATTTTTGGATGATGTCTAATTAAGTGATCATGAAATCTAGTGTTCGCTCGTTGCGTGACGCCATACGGATGAGGGCGTTTGGAATGATTGTAGATGGAGAAATCCTTGTATGCCACGAATCGCTAGGGCCCCACGGTGGGCGCCAAATTGTAGACACTGGATTTCGCCCGAGGTCCACAATCGAGAATTTGTAGTTGGGGGCGCTAGCGATCCTGCAAAACAAAGGTAGAGTGAGCGTGGAGGTTACTGTCCACCGGTGTGGTGGGTGCCATAGGCACTCCGATGCCCAAGTCAGTGATAGAATTATGGAAGTAGTAGGTGGAAGGTCAAGGTCAGATGTTACCATGATCTCCGTAGGCTGCCGTGAGGGCGGTGAACGAAATGTGTTATGAGCTTGAATGAGAATGTTCTAAAGCTGTGAGTTGGAGAGCTAGAAGTTGAATCCCCTTTTCTTCTGGACCCTCTTCTCTTATATACACGTCTTTGTGTGCATTTACTGCTCTTTGATTGCTTGTCCGTTGGGCGTCGATAACAGTTGACTTCATGAGGGGGTTTTATTATGTTTTGCCCGTTATAGGCTAGCAACTGTTGAGTTTATGAACTTAGGCGTCGCATGGGCGGGCCTCTGGATGGTCTTTCGGTTATGGGTGTTTGGTTCTCATCGGGCCTGGGCCGACATTATGTCTTTGGGGTTTGATTAGGAAGCTCAGGGGTGCGTCCAGTATTGGGCCTGAAGCAAAATGACGAAACTACCCATGGACCAAATTTGGCCCAAACAGTGTGAGACTCTAAAATCAGATATATGACTCTTAAATAAGTCCCTGACGGAAAACTCTAGAATCAACCTCTGGTGCTGTTCATGGTCTGTCAGTAAATACTGAGTTTAAAGTCTGAAGGTAGTTGTTGATGGCAGATTCTGAAATCAATCCGCGTGTCGTATTTCTATTGATCCTTATGCGTATGCCTGAATTTTCCCCCAAACAATTTATGAAAGATTAAAAAAGTACATATTTAAAAGAGATTAATGTGGCATTCTCTCAATTTATTTATTTATTAGTCACTTCGATAAATCAGGAGCCGCCTTAGTTAGTGGCAGAATTATATGTCTCCGTTCAATCCGAAATTTTATTAAAATGTGATTATAAATTAATGAAAAATCTGATTTATTAATGAAATAATTTTACTGTACCTACTAAAATGAAAAATATCTATAATTTTTTATTTGTGAAAATCAAATATTATTTTAATTAAATTAATATTCTAACTACCCATTAGCCCGTCTAAATAATATAGAAGATAAATAACCTAAAAGTTATATTCATCCTAAACATCTTTTCCATTAATCGGAAGCTAAGTAGGATGAAAAGGTTCATTTTTCTTTTTCATTATAGGGCTTTTAATTTCTTTGGGGGGCATTAGGGGAGGTGGTATTAAGTTGGGGTGTCATCATTATTAGTGTTAGAAGTGGGGCCAAAGTGCACATTTGGTAAGTGCTTATCTGTGGACAGAAGAAAGTGACTGAAAGTGACAAATTATTACAAATAAAGATTAATTAATGCTAATAATACTTTATTGCTCGACACGCCGTGACCTGCTGAACTTAAAACTATTCCATATCTTGCTTCAAAAAAAAAAAAATAATAATAATAATATATATATATATATAATTCCATATCTAATAAGAGGAAAAATGAAAAATCATTTCTCTGCTTGTGCTCCTGCTCCTGCTCCTCTTTGTCTAGTAGGTGTTGCATTCCAGTGTCACTATCTTTTGTTTCTTTCACTTTTGGAATATGCTTCTCTTTTTTTTCTTTTTTTGTTTCCTTTACACCAATCATCATTCGTATTATATCAGCTTTTATATGCATCCAGGGTGGGAGGAGATCTTTTTAAACACTAAAATCTAGTTTGTTAGTTCCATTTTTATTGGCATCTGTCCATGACAAAACAAGTTCAATTGAGTTGTAATCTGTCGTGAAGATCTTTGTGCAATTGGAATGGTTTCTGGCTGCTGTGCATCAGACATGCGTTCGTGGTACGTTTGTTGCAGTGTTCGAACGGTTGAGGTTAGTGCTGTGTTCGTTATTGGGTTCGAACGTGTGGCGTTAGTGGCACATTCTCTATTGGGTTCGAACGGGAGCATTCCAGAGAGCAAACGTTCGAGGCACGTTCTTGGTGCGTTCGAACGAGATCATTCCAGAGAGCTCACGTTCGTAGTGCGTTCGAGTGGCGTTCGAACGAGTCTTCACAGAAAAGGGCGCGTTCGTGGAGCGTTCTAGTATGCGTTCGAACGCGACTGCGATCTGAAAGCGTTTTTGGCCCTTTTCACTTTGAAAACCCTAGCCTTTTCACCCTACCTATAAATATAACATGTAGCCGCAATTCCCCTGAGTTGAAAGGGTTGAAACACTTTTCCCTTGAGCCTAAATCCCCCAAAGCTTTCAACTCTCTTTGAATCCACCATTGAAGACTTCTTCATCTTCTTCATTAATGGTGTGATTCCATCTTTGATAAACCTTCAACACAACTTAACCTAAATTCCTTAATCCTTTAGAGTTCTTTAGGAGGAAGTTTGGTAGTCGGAGTTCCGGCGTCATTGGTGATAAAATCTACTCAGAGACTTCAGAGGTTCTGAAGAAAACCGTGGATCGCGGGCTTGAGGAGTTGCCTTGAGTTCTTGCAGTATTGAGGTACTTGAGTCGGTGGAGTTGCCACCATAGGTCTTGACCATCGCTGTAAGTTTTTCTCTATATAGTGGATTCGGGTGGTAGCCTATACCCGGAGTGGTTTTTTACTCGGAAGAGTTTTCCACTTCGTCACCAAAATCATTGTGTTGAATTTCGTGTGATTGATTTAATTTGCTGCTTTAATTTATTATTATTATTTTTATATTTGCAGCATAATTAATTGTTGGATATTGTGGTTGCCTGTTAATTTTTCCATAGTAGCAGTAATCATGACTTGTCTTATTTATTGTGTTAAATTCCGCATATGGTCAGAACTTAGGATAACCTCAAATTTTCAATTGGTATCAGAGACTGAACTCGATCCATGACCCATTAGCTATGGAGCGTAGTCAACCCTTGAATTGTCCGCCACTTTTTGATGGTAGAGAATATTTACATTGGAAGGTTCGCATGAGAGCGTTCCTTAAGTCCTTAGATGAGAGGGTCTGGATGACTGTTGAACACGGGTGGAAACCTCCCGTTGTTGTTGTTGATGGGATCTCTTCCCCTAAAGACAAATTGACCTGGACCAAGGATTAATTTGATGCTAGCAATAGAAACATGAAGGCTGTTAATGACATACATGGTGCTGTGTGCTCAGCTGAATTTAGGAGAATCTCTATGTGTGAGATAGCCAAGAATGCTTGGGACATCCTGCAGACTGTGCATGAGGGCACATTGTCTGTTAAAAATAATAGACTCCAGGATTTAGCTACTAGGTTTGAGGTCGCCAGAATGAAAGAAAATGAGACATTTGATGAGTTTTATGCTGAGATTAACGATATTGTTAACTCTAGTTTTAACCTATGTGAGACTATTCCTGCCTGTAGGATAGTTAGGAAAATCCTGAGATCCCTACCTGATAAGTTCCTACCCAAAATCATCGCCATCGAGGAAAGTAATACCTCGATCAGCTTAATTTAGATGAACTCGTAGGAAAACTACAGGTTTATGAGAAAAAGCTTCCTGGTTATAGAGAGCCAAAAACGTTTGCGATGAAAATCGCTAAGGAAGTTGTGCATGATTCATCTAATGATGATGATACCATCACGGATCGTGATTTGGCCTTGTTTACAAAGAAGTTTAAGAAATTTCTTAAACATAAGAAGAGTGGCCATAACAGTAACATGGATAGGGAAGATATACCTAGAGAAATAGGCATAATAGAAGTGAGTCTAGAGAGGACATGGATAATGGATCCCGTGGTGTCCAGTGCCATGAATGTGAATGATATGGGCATGTTAGATCTGAGTGTCCCACATACTTTAAGGCTAAAGGCAAGAAAGCCATGGCAGCATCCCTTAGTGATTCTGAAGGTGATGATTCTCCTAAAGGCAATTATATTGCCTTTACTGCTAGTGTGTCGGATGAGAGAGAGAATGATATTAATGATGCTGATTCAGAAGTCTCTCTCGATGAGTCCATAGATAAGGATAGTCTTCATGTAGCCTATGTTGAACTGTTTAATAAGAGTTTGACTATTAAGAAGACTAATATAGAGGTCAATAAAAGGCTGAAAGCTGTAGAGCTAGAAAAGAATGAAGCTCAAGCTAAATTTGAGCAAAGCCTTTTGATGGTTGACGACCTAGAGGAGAGGAACAGATGCCTAGTTAATAGAGTCCAAATATTAGAGACCGAACTTGAAGATGCTAGAACCCAATTGTCCGTATTTTCTAGTGGAAATAAGAAGGTGGACCGTATGTTAGGTATTATTTCTGAGCCTAACTGTAATAAGGCTTCTTCTTCCAAAGCTGTGCCTGTAGCAGCTAAACGTGACTTAGGTAAGAAACATGTTGTGTGTAGTCATGTTTCTCCTCCTGTTGTTCCTCGTCATATGCCCCAACCTCAATCTAGAGGTGTTGTGGGTAAACCTCGATCTCATCCGAGGTTTGTGCCTGTGTGCCACCACTGTGGCAAGGCTGGACATATTAGGCCTAAGTGCTTCATGTTGCACAAGCAAAAGAAGAGGCCTAAGAGTGTGTCGCCTAGATTTGATTCTTCAAATCTAGCATCTCAAGTTTCTGCACTAACTGAATAGACACAATTTCTGAGTGAGAAACTTTCTTTGTTGACTGAGAATTCTCAAGTGGATGAGATTCCTAGAAAAATTTGGGTGAGGAAGCAAAATGTCTTCCCATATACTTCTGAATGCCTTGATTATGACAGACATGATGAGAGTGTACTTCAGTGTAACTCTTCCTAGAAGTTTCATTTGTTTTCCCATTGCATGTGTGTGTGTGTGCGTGTGTTTTATGTTTTTGTACGTTTATTTTGTTTTCACAGCATATGGGTGTGTGTGTGTCTTGTTTTTGTTATATGTCCCTTGGTATATAGGATGGAAACCCGAACATAAATTTTATAACCAATTCCGAATGAATGGTAGTATGATCTGCACTCGGGATATAACTCCACGTACCATTGGATGTTTTACAAGCCTGTTTGTGTTTTTATTTTTATTTGTTAAAATCTGAAAAATACAAAAAAAATAGAAAATGAAAAAGACAAAAATTATTTTATTTTACGGCTTGTTAGAGCATGAAAAACTTATGCATGTGATCCTGGTATGTAGGATATATGATTATGCATGTATGATATGCTTTTATTTTTCTTGATGCTCTATATACATGAGTGTGTGTGATAAAAACTTTTGATATATCATGTGTTTGCACCTCACATACACGTTTTTATTTTATCAAATCTTGGTCGCATGTATGAGTTTTTGGAATGGCAATATAATCTCTCCATGCTTTTTTTGCTCAATAATGTGACCTTTGACTAGATGACCTTGCTATCCCCTTGTAAAAGCAAAAAGAAACAAACAAAAAAAAATTATTGTTAAATGAGACTCAAGTGCAAAAGAGCCAATGTGGCCAAATTCAAAAGATAAGGGCAAAAATCCTTCACTCGAAAGAGTTATTAAATATGAGCTCATGATATTTATGGGGTAAATAATATAGCATGCAACCAATGTTACTTATTTTCAGGTTCTAGTGGTGCTGGGTTTGAACATCTATTGTGTAGACTTGGTTTGTTTTGAGATGAATTTCTTTGGCTGTGTCCATCTCATAAAATAAGGTCTTAAGCCTTGATTTGTTGTGCGGTTTTATTTTTCACACAAGTGCTTGATATGCTTTAGTGTTTATGTCATATGCATAAATGTTGTATTTAGCCAAATTTAAAATGATGCATATTTTTTCATGTCATAAACAGCTGAATACTGACTGGGTATCATTGTATCAGCTTGAAATGCTATTTCAGTCAGTTTTTGATAGGATTTTTATTTATCTTAGTATGTGTCTGTGTGTGCTTCATGTTATTGCATACCAATTTTTTTTCCTCTCTTGTGCACCTTTATGAGTTTTGGTTTACTTCCCGTGTGTTATTTTGCTAACTGTATGTGCCTGTTAGTGCGAGGGAGTAAGTCCTGTTTGTTTATGCTCTTGCATGTGTTTGTCTCATGTTGTTTTTCCTGTTTCCTTCATTCTTTGTCATTTCGTGACAAAAAAAAGGGAGAGTATTATATTAAGGGGGAGAGCCTTAATATATGGGAGGGAGTCGTAGATTATCCTTTAGATATCTTTGTTTTAGAGGGAGTTCAAATTAAGGGGGAGATGGATATCTACTTGTACATGCATGAGTTTATACCTGTTTATTTTATACTTGATAATCCCAATGCTCTTCACGGTATATTATTGTTTGTGGAGGTTTCAGGTAAGCAGGTATGTTACTGCGGTGACATTGATTTTAGACTACTTAGTTAGGTATTAGATTGAGTCATAATGTAATAAGTCATTGTTTTGATGGTTGACAGTTGACTATTTTCTTTTTGGGTCTTTTACCGTAGTCTTTGTATTAGGTAGTGTTTTGTCACAGAATGCCAAATGGGGAGATTGTTAGTTCCATTTTTATTGGCATGTGTCTGTGACAAAACAAGTTCAATTGAGTTGTAATCTGTCGTGAAGATCTTTGTGCAATTGGACTAGTTTCTGGCTGATGTGCATCAGACATGCGTTCGTGGGACGTTCATTGCAGTGTTCGAACGGTTAGTGTTAGTACTGCGTTCGTTATTGGGTTCGAATGTGTGGCGTTAGTGGCACGTTCTCTATTGGGTTCGAACGGGAGCATTCCAGAGAACAAACATTCGAGGCACGTTCTTGGTGCTTTCGAACAAGGTCATTCCAGAGAGCTCACGTTCGTAGTGCGTTCGAGTGGCGTTCGAACGAGTCTTCATAGAAAGGCCGCGTTCGTGGAGCGTTCTAGTATGCGTTCGAACGCGACTGCGATCTGAACGCGTTTTTGGCCCTTTTCACTTTGAAAACCCTAGCCTTTTCACCCTACCTATAAATATAACATGTAGCCGTCATTCCCCTGAGTTGAAAGGGTTGAAACACTTTTCCCTTGAGCCTAAATCTCACAAAGCTTTCAACTCTCTTTGAATCCACCATTGAAGACTTCTTCATCTTCTTCATTAATGGTGTGATTCCATCTTTGATAAACCTTCAACACAACTTAACCCAAATTCCCTAATCCTTTAGATTTCTTTAGGAGGAAGTTTGGTAGTCGGAGTTCCGGCGTCATTGGTGATAAAATCTACTCAGAGACTTCAGAGGTTCTGAAGAAAACCGTGGGTCGCGGGCTTGAGGAGTTGCCTTGAGTTCTTGCAGTATTGAGGTACTTGAGTCGGTGGAGTTGCCACCATAGGTCTTGACCATCACTGTAACTTTTTCTCTATATAGTGGATTCGGGTGGTAGCCTATACCCGAAGTGATTTTTTACTCGGAAGAGTTTTCCACTTCGTCACCAAAATCATTGTATTGAATTTTGTGTGATTGATTTAATTTGCTGCTTTAATTTATTATTATTATATTTATATTTGCAGCATAATTAATTGTTGGATATTGTGGTTGCCTGTTAATTTTTCCATAGTAGCAGTAATCATGACTTGTCTTATTTATTGTGTTAAATTCTGCATAGGGTCAGAACTTAGGATAACCTCAAATTTTCATAGTTATTTTTAATTTTTTTGTAACGTTCTAAATCCCGCCGTCAAATCACCTGATCTAGACTTAAGCACAGCAGATAAAACTCCCGACTGCTCCAAGCTTCTATAAAAAGTATACCATTTGGATTCGGACCCAAGACTTTAATTATATATATATATATATAAATGTTAGACATAGAAAATCTTACGCAGAGTATAAAACTCAATGATTTGGAGAATATCTCGATACATATAATTTTTTTTCCAATATCGGGCACATAAGGTGGTATCTAAAACACTAGACTTCTGCCATAAATAGAGTCCGGAAAAATTTTTGATGTATGTAATTATACCATTTTTCTTTAGAGAGAGTAGTTTTTTAGAATTTAAACCCGTAATTAATTAAACGGATATTAAATTAACAATTGATAACAAACTAGACACGACCTTCTGTGTGATCATGCATGCATTCACCATATATAATTTCTTAATGACCTAATTAATGTATAACTGCAGTTCTAGTTTGTGCCAGCCATTGCAACGTATCTATGACTTGTTCATTTGATCAATTGACTGATTGATAAGGTCCCATTATCAGCTAATTTTAAACTAATTTGGTCTAGCTACCTGAACTAGATTTCTATATTTAACAAATGAATGAGGCACATATATTGAGATTTTCCGATCACTTTGCTCGTGTAAAAAGTGTTCTTCACATGTAACATGTTAAGGTTCTTGGTGGGTAGGGTTCAATGATTCTTTCTGGTCCTCAAGGGGCGTGATTTAGTGGTGTAAGGTTTAAGATCTCATCTTGAGATCTTATGTTCGAATTCATGGAGTGCATTTCTTATAAGAGCCTAGAATAGTCGTGGGTTTTACCTGCTCCGCTTAAACCCGAAATGAGTGGTTTGGCGGTGGAATTTTCCACGATTTAAAAAAAAATAATATTGGAAGGTTCTGTTAGATCACCTATCATTATGGGCCTTCTGTTTGTTAATTAAAAAGTTAATGTGTTATGTGTAATCATAATTTATATACACTTGAAATAAAAACTATTAATTTAGTGAAAAATTATTTATAATCAGTTAAACTTAAACCTGTCAAAGCACTTTTAATGCGACATGAATTTCATACGTGTGTCAAAGCTCAGGAGGGTACCAAAAGAAACAAAGAATGGAATTAATTAATATCATATAATTTGATAAGCTATTAGATATAATCTTATTATGATTTATGATATTGTTTTGATGCTTCTCCAGTTATTGATGTCATTCATTTAAAAAACGAACTAATTTACAGCCTACATTATCTTTCTTATCTATATTATTACAAAAATAAAATAAAATCAAATGTTAATTATATTATTACAATCATAGATTTGAAACTCGGCTCACATGAATTTTACCAGTATACTAAATTATGAGATCGATTTGACGCCATTATTTTCTATATGGATCTATGTTAATTTAAATAATAATATAGAGGCAAGAGAAAGTCACAAGCGACGTAAATCAAACTAGAACGATCTTACACGGAGAAGGGTTAAAATCAGATGATAGAAAGTTCCTCCTCAAATTTGAATTAATTTGCATCTGACCCCTGTCTCGTCTCTATCTTCACTTCATATGTAAAACTGTTAATTATTGCACCCACAGAAAGGAGCAATAATTTCATATTAAAAAATTATTTTGGATGGATCCCACACACAAATAAAATAATAAAAAAATTAAAATTCATTATTTGCACAGTGAATTTCATGCCTATAAATAGATGCTTAATTCATTTCATTATTTTCTTCATTCAATTCTCAATCAAATCATTTGTATTCTAATAGAGAAAAATATCGTTTATTCTTAAGAGTTTGTGAGAGAGTTGTAATTCTCCTATTATAAGAGAGTGTGAGATTGTTCACTCCTTGTGTTTAGAAAGAAGTTGTAAAATTCTTTCTACTATAGTGAAATTCTTCTACTTTTGCCCGTTGATATTTTCCTCACATTGAGGGTTTTACCACGTTAAGTATGTGTCTCATTGCTTTATTTTATTGTTAATATTTGTGGTAGGCTAAGCATTCTAATTATTATTGTATTGTTATATGGTAGGCAATGCCTCATGAACTAACAATTATTCTCAATTTTCACTATACTTGCGTGCCAGCTTCAGCCTACGATCCCCTAATAGTGATATCAGAGCTTCAGGTTCAGGGTTACTGTTCACAGAGAATGTTCACATATACGATGTAATATTAATCACGTATATGATACTATTCACATATACAATACTATTCATGTGTATAGTACTATTCATATATATGGTACTATTCACTATATGGTATTGTATACAGTACTATTCACGGTGAAATAGTAAAAATTGGTTCAAGTGAGAAGTTGATTGTCATCAGAAACATGACATGAAAGTTCAAAATTGAAAAGACAATTGCTTGGCGGCAATTGGAGAGAGATTAGATGGAATGCCTGATGAAAAATGAAAGGATATTGATGAAAACGCTATGGGCAACTTATATCTAGCCTTAGCAGATTTTGTGTTATCTAGTGTTGCAGAGAAGATGACTGCAAAAGAGATTTGTAATGCATTTACCAAACTGTATGAGGTCATGTCACTACACAACAAGATCTTCTTGAAGACGAGACTTTACACTATTCGAATGAGTGAGTCCATATCCATGACGAATCACATCAACAACTCGAATACACTATTTTCCCAGCTTACTGTATTGGATTATATTATTTTATACAAATGAACGTGCGAAGATTCTACTTCAAAATCTACCTGATTCGTATGATTAACTTATCATCAACTTGACAAGTAATGTTGTCACTGGTAATCTAGTCTTTGACGAAGTTGCGGCTGTTGCTCTCGAAGATGAGTCTAGGCGCAAAAATAAGGAAGACATATCATCTAGTTCACAATAAGCAAAAACATTATCGATGACAAAAGGGAGATCAATGGAATGTGACTCATGTGGGAGTTAAAACTATGGTAGATCGAAATCAAAAAATAAGAAGAATGTTAAATGTTACAATTGTGGCAAAAAAGGACACGTCAAGAAAGATTGTTGGAATATGAACTCAGAACAAGCAGCGAAACATTAGTCCTTTTTTTTTAATGAACTCAGAACAAACAGCCAAGCATCAAAGTAATACTAAGCATCTCAATGAAGTTAGTATTCAAATTCTTACCAAATCATATATAATGATCACATATATATAGGAATGAAAATCGGGATATTTTATCGCGTCCCATCTTAATTATAATTTGGGATAAAAAATTATTTTAAATCCTGAACGATTATTTTAATTGAGATGAAAATCTTCTCGATTCCTAATCTTCCCAAATTCCAATCCCAAAATTTTATTCCAAATAATTTTTTTTATCTTGGATTTCGAGATTTTCTGAAAATCCTACAAATAAGAACTAAACAGCTCAAAATTAGAATGAGCAAATCATCAAGCAAATACAAATGGGTTTGGTTTATTCTATTTCTTTTGTGGTATAAGGATGTTAAATGGAATCTCATACGAGCGTATAAAAATTTAGGACATTCAGAGGTATTGGTAGAGTGTTTAATTAATGAAATTTGTAGGCCATTAAGGGGACCAAATGAAATTAATTATTCATTATTATATGATCCACCTCCCTCCCTCTGGTGTTTATAAGCTTGGTAATATTGCAACACTTGCACAACGCTAAGCAATAACAAATTAATCAATTAAACCCATCAAAAAAAAAAAAAAAAAAAACCCAAAAAGAAAAAAAGATCATCAATCAAGATGACAGGTTCTGGTTCTCCTTGTGGAGCCTGCAAATTCTTGAGGAGAAAATGTGTGAAGGGTTGTGTTTTTGCACCTTATTTTCTCCATGAACAAGGGGCTACTCATTTTGCAGCCATTCACAAAGTTTTTGGTGCAAGCAATGTTTCAAAGTTACTTGCTCACCTTCCTGTTGGTGACCGTTGCGAAGCGGCAGTCACCATCTCTTTTGAAGCTCAAGCTAGGCTTCGAGATCCCATTTACGGCTGCGTTTCTCATATTTTTGCTCTGCAACACCAGGTTCGTAATATAGAAGAATATGTAACATTGTTTTTGAAAATCAAATCGCTGCTGGTTTTGTTTTCTTGGTCATTTGAAACCCTAAATAATTATTAACTGTAAAAATATTGAAGGTCTTTACTTTTGAATCTTGTATAGGTTGTTAATCTACAAGCACAACTTGCTTGTCTCAAGGAACAAGCAGATCAAAGTATTAATCTTAATGGCTCTGTTATTACAAACCCTAATGAGAAATATTATGGGAAGCTGCTGCCTTCACACCTATCACAAGATGTTCACAGTTGGTTTCATCACCAAGAAAATTCAAACATGGAGACACAATTTAATGCAAAAATCCACAATCAATCAGGGGGAACGATGCCGTATTGTGAAAGTGGAATCATGAATAATCCAAACTATGGGGGGGATTATGAAAATTCAGCTATTCCAGGTGAAGATGCCTCATTTGCAAGCTTTGGAGAGGCTTCTCATCACTCATCAATGGGTACATTTGATCATCAGATGCAATGGAGTTTCTAAGACTCTGATGATCATCTTCAATCCATGGCCTTTGGTTACATTCAAAATTAATTTATGAAGATTTTTCACCATCTTAATTTGTCAATTTTGAATTGCTGCTGCTGGTGCTGCTGCATATTTTAAGACATGCACTTTTGTTGCCATAAATAAGACCTAGGGACCCTAGAGATGTTTATAATTAATCCAGAGAAACCCTAAGAATCAACCCATTTGTGATTGTTTTTTCTTTAAAGTACCAGTACTGTAACCACTTGGATATTTTTAGAAAAATTAATAGTGCAATTTTTCTATCATAATAGGAGAAAATCTGACTTTGTGTCAACTAATTTGCTTTGTTTATGAACCTATTCAAGACCTAAAATTGTGTGACTTAATTAGAACATTTACCTATTCTGCTTTTTAAATATTAGTCTCATGTCCAGAGCATGTTTAAATCTACAAATATATAATTTATAAAGATTAATGCTTAGTATTTTTCTTAATCCAAGAAATTATCCTTTTCTCTATTTACTTATTGACATGTTCTTGCTTCATATCTATATTTGAAAGTAACTTTAGCAGAGCAATTTCACTTTTTTTGTTTGAATGAGCCTTAGGAGCATCAAGCCGGCTATTATTTGGCCTTTTACCTTACTTATTATCTTATCTTCTTCTGCGGAATCTAACTAGATAATAAAAGTTAGTATCCATTACACAAGGTTCTCGCTGCTTGATATAAGCAATCTTATTCCTATTTTTTCAAAAAGAGATTGTTTCTAAGAATTGAACCTGTGACTAAACGGATAGTAAATTAAGACTTAAACGTCGTGCAAGTTAAACCTGTCATGTAAAATCGTGTAAAGTTAGAAATTCATTTTCACAAAGGATGTATGTGATCCCAAGAGGATGTATGAACACATTCTTTAATAGCAATTTGTTTGTTGAGTCAGGGATAAAACCAATTTCAATGAATTTTTTAATCGTTTTTACAGTGTTTCTGTTTTCCAAGGTTTGTCAATTGCTTGGCACACACAGCTTGCATTAATCAGAGTCTGAAGACACACAGTCCACAAACAAAGGTGCAATATTGATATCCTCACATGTGTATTATTTTTGTTAATCAAGATCTCTCATGTTTAAGAAATCTATGCTTAGAGATAATATATATATATATATATATATTATATATATATATATATATATATATATATATATAAAATGTGAGATTGATTCTCATATTTAAGACATCTTTAAATCCAGATATCTCTTTATCAAGGTTCATAGAAACTTGCATGTTTTTGATAGAGCACAATGATGTCAAAGAATTCATGTAATCGATCCCACCTAATGGAAAGAGGATTTTGTTTTTCAATACTCAAAAATAACAAGTCTCAGATGTTAAAATTGGAACTGGAAACCTCTAATGATCAGCTAGCATTTCTTTTATTTGATCAAACTTCAGGTCTCCCAGTCATATATACATACATACTATTGGCGTATCTACGGTTTTCTCAGGTATCGCAGCGGAACGTGAAAAATCGGATTTTTGACTATTGAAATAAACTATTTATTTTAATATTGAATCTCAAATCAAATTTAGAAATGTCCAAAATAACTTTTTTCCGAAATTACCAAAAATATGCAAGCTTTTGTATTTTATTCATTTTAGTCCAAAAGTGCCAATTACACATTTAAGTGTTTACAAAACTCTACCAAAATGAATAAATGATTAGTATACTTTTAATATACTCAATTACATCCATAAAATGAAAAGCCTCAATTTTAGTATTAGACATAAACCCTAAAATTCAATTAATCAAATTACACCAAAATTGACTTTCGATCTAACTTTAAACTAATCTTTCCAACATTCTAAATCCCTCGCCACAACCAAAAATACTCAAGAACAATTTTAGGATTCCATAAAGTGGCATAAAAACTCTAGAATGGTAACTTACAATTCCTTGAGAAAATTAAACTCTAATAACACTAATTAAGCTTAAAGATTCATCACACATGCATATTTTTTCCCCAACAAGCATCGAACAAGCAAAACCCATATTCAAGAGAAGTAAAAAAATCATAGATACATCTCATGTATTCTAATAAGTAAAGGGAAACAATTTCCTATTTAAAGGATTAAGAAACTTACCTTAAATTTTCCAAAATCCTTCAACTAAAGCTTTGATTTTTGATCTCACTAATTTTTTTTCCCTTTCTTAGGGTTTACTATTTTGGTCTTCTTTTTTTTTATTGTAGATGAAAATAAACATTCCCCTGTTTATATATGGTGTGGTTGAAAATGGCCAAGAGGAGAGAGAGAAATCACTACAAAAATTATGTCATTTAGCTTCGAAACTAATCGACGCCAAAAGCCAAACTTTCGACGCAAATGTAACTTAGCGTCGAATTAATTAGCGACTTTATGAACAACAACTTGTTCTTGGTTCTCAAACGATTGTCTTAATCGTTTCATCATAGTATAAGCATCTGACATGCCATAATATTGTTTTTTAAGTTCCGGTGAAAGCGAACTTAAGATGTATGATTTAACTTTTAAATCATCATCCTTCCAAGCTTGGAAGACTTCGCGTTCTTCCGGTGTAACGTCCTCTGCCACAGCAAGGGGCAATGGACCCTCAAGAACATATCCCAACTTCTCGGAATCGAGGACAATCCTCAAATCCAAATCCCAATCGGCGAAGTTATCAGCGCCTTTAAGTTTGTTCGCATCAAGCATACGAGCAAACTGATTAGTGGATGGTGCCGCCATCACAAATCTATCATATAGATCACGAAAAATAGTTAGCAGAAATTTAAGCAGTTTCATATAATATCATAAACATAAACTAGATCATGGATTTTTAATCTAAAAATGCCTCTGCCACTAAATCATGCAATACTGTAATCCCCAAACAGAATACAAAGATTTAATAATTAAATTAAATACTAATAGTGAAAAGTGGATCCCGTGAATATATTTCAGCTCACAGCAGAGGCATGGTCTTGCCTACGTATATTCATCAGGTAGACAACTCATTTGTCAATCACTCACTAGTGACTCCTAGGTTTTCGGTCCTGGTCGTTTCTCGTTGTGACTGCTAAGGCAGGCCCACAAGGAGACGTACCAAGGTTAAACTTGTCAATGATAAACTCAAGCTACTTGCGTAACCCTGACAGCTAGGGCACGTTCAGGATTCCGCTTTCGCTTGAATTTATCTAGTATCTGATATACATTCGGTATAAACATATCTCTATCGGCTACACCCTCACAGCAGAGGCACGGTCTCGGATGTAGTCACAGAGAAATGTTCATAAACTGTATTGACAAGACGGACCATATAACATGCATCAAATACATAATTACATTTAAACCTTATTAATTAGGGATTTTCCGCTAAGTGTCATACACCATAAATCTAATCAAATTAGATTAAAACATGCATGTATAAAGTTAAGAAAACATGATTAAACATTGAATTTAAAAGGCTAATCATATTAAGGGGGACTAGAATCAGACTCGCTCTGATACCATTTTGAAGGGGTTTTATTGCGGAAATCCGGTAACACAGCGGAACAGTGGAAAATCAAAATTTTCCGATTTCAAAACATTTTCTCGGATTAATTAAATAAACTTATTTATTTAATTATCCAATTAATAAATTATGAAATATCACACAAGAAATCATATTTCTAGGTAATTACTAAATTGCCCAAAATTTTTGCATTTTGTTCATTTTAGTCCTAAATTGTTCAAAACAATTTTGGATGATTCTAAATCATTACTAATATGAATTTAACATGTCCTACATATCAAAGTTTAATTTGCAACAAAAAACCCAAATTTCTACACGAAGGCCGTGAGCCTCAACAAAGGGGGGAATTGTGCATTTTGCACTTTCAATGTTCAAAACACATCAAGATGAAATCCAATCAATATAAGATTTTATATGTATAATATACGCATCCAAATACACAACATAAATGAAAAGCCCCAAATTTGGAAGTGGTCTTAAACCCTAATTTTTCAATTTCATCAAATTGGACAAATTAGACCAAATTAATTAAATCCAATACTTCAATCATGTTTCTTCCATTCCAATAGAGCCTCACCACAATGAAAGAACTATAGAACAAATCTAGGTTATTTAAGAGTGGGTCAATAACTCTAGATTGGCAACAAGTTTCTCAAACTATCAAAAGTATGCTTATTAACATATTAGAAACATTCTTTGAACTTAATACATGCTCAACCCCATTATCAAACTTCCATCCACCAAAAACACAAAGAATAAAGAATAGAAGAACATAAGAAACATTTTCCTCTCTAATAGCAAGTTGGAAAAACTTACTAAATTCCAAGCTTTCCTTTGTTTTCTTTTCTTTTCCCCCAAGCTTCTTTGTTTTCTTTTAATGGAGTATTTTGATAAGTGTTTCAAGGTTATGAAACCCTAAATGAAACAAAACAATTTATATCACCCACTTTTAGCCTTGTCCGAAAATTGTGACACAAATAAATATCTAGATATTAATTTTTGTTTCACTTAAATGCTTTATCAACTTGTTACTTTAATTATTAAACCATTTAATGAATTAAAGCAAGTCAACAAAGGCAACTCAAGTCATTAAAATAAATATCATAAATTTTAAGATATTTATATTTTAATTAATTTAATCATTTAACAATTAAATAATTAATTAAATACAAATATATTAAATATATGTATTATATTTACAATAAATATCAAATACATATATATTTATGATATTGGTCAAATATCTCAATTTGACAATTAATTAATGTGTATTTGAATTAATCTAATATTAAATACAAATACACAAAATTAAGGAAATGACTATCGGGTTCCTACACATGTATTTTTCGTTTAACCTTTAAATGACTTTATAAATAATCAATATTATTTATAAATATTGCCCTAGTGCTCTACGAGTATATTTCATTAGTGAGACTCTCTAGATTCAGGCATATCCGTCACGAAATCCAATTTCGTGTCCATAATTTATACACCCGTAAATTATGACGATCACGGATAAACTCACTGAATCATACAGGTCGAGGTCATGAAAAATGTATAATTCCTCCGTCACAGGTATCCGGATATATCCCATAGATATAGATGTTAACATCAAATCTCTATAGGGATTATCCCGTCGATGTCTCTATTAGCAATCTCAAAAAGAACATTTAGAACTGGCTTCTAAATTGTACCACAGGCCCATGGTTTTTATCTGATTGCTAATCATATGGACTACCTATGCTCTGATACACAGAACTGACGGATCCTATCTCGATACACACATCACACCTGGAGGATCAATCCACACCCAACGAACAGGCGGAGGTCTGATCTAAATAGATCGGCGACGTGACTGCCATCTAAGTGTGGAAGATGTCTCATGCGCCCACAGTGGTATCTCAAGTCGAAGAATCTCAAGTGCTACTCAACCCGATAAGATTCTTATTGACGCTGGTGTACCATCCATTAAGAATCTTCGGTGAGTCGTTCAGTGTTTATCCGCTGTAAACACCTATATGTCTATACTAGTCTCAAAGACTTATGGTTCATTGAGAAACCATTAGAATCATATATTCCAGTATACGACATGTACCGGTCTCAACGGGTTTACTTTACTGACCAAGTAGTGTAAACCTTGACTAGGAACAGTATGAGAATGACAACGTTATGATACTACTCAATGTCAGTTGCGACGCTTTTGCAACAGCACCATGACTAGTCATTCCAAGGTCATTACGTCTTTACCATATTAAAAGATACATTATATTATAGAAAATGCATATATTATTCATAATAATAACGTTTTACAGTAGTATTTATAAAGAAATACAACCGGAAATTGGCGCTCTGAGCACCAACCCCAACAAAAACTCTCACTTGCTCTAGTGCCAATAACGATTGTATCTAATACCCATCGACTCCACGTGTTTATCAAACAACTTCGGAGGTATGGCCATCGTCAGCGGGTCTGCTACATTATCTTCACTCGGTACCTTACACACGACAATATCCCCTCGCGACACAATCTCTCGAATGATGTGGTACTTGCGTTCCACATGCTTCGAATTTTGATGCGCCCTCGGTTCATTTGCTTGCGCAATGGCTCCAATATTATCACAGTATAATAGAATCGCATTCTCGATACTTGGGACAACTCCCAATTCTGTGACAAAGTTCTTTATCCACACATTCCCTTTTTCAGCTTCAGAAGCTGCAATATACTCCGCCTCAGTGGTGGAATCTGCTGTTGATCCCTATTTGGAACTCTTCCAACAAACTACCCCTCCGTTAAGGGTAAATACGAATCCAGATGTAGACTTTCTATCATCGGGATCCGATTGGAAATCAGAATACGTATACCGGTTAACTTGCAGTTTGTTTCCTCCATAAATTATTAACTTATCCTTAGTACCTTTTAGATGCTTCAGGATATGTTTAATGGCCATCCAATGGTCATTACCTGGATTGGACTGATATCGACTAGTTACGCTAACAGCGAAACTGATATCAGGCCTTGTACATAACATGGCATACATTATGCTACCCGAACACGAAGCATAAGACTGGTTAGACATTCTAACCTTCTCATCTTCTGTTTGTGGACTCATCTTCTTTGAAAGATGAATCCCATGTCTGAACGGTATGTTTGTTGTCTTACAGTTACTAAAATTATACCGTTCCAAGATCTTATCTATATACGTTGATTGGGATAACCCAATCAGCTTCCTTTGTCTATCTCTATAGAGTTTTATCCCTAAAATATAGAAAGCTTCTCCCAGGTCCTTTATGGAGAAATTCTTACATAGGTACGCTTTGACGTTTTGTAACATACCTAAATCATTCCCAATGATTAGGATATCATCAACATATAGGACTAAAAATATGACCATGCTCCCGCTGGACTTCTGATACATACATGATTCTTCCGAATTCTTGAGAAAACCAGACGATCTAATAATCTCGTCGAATCAAAGATTCCAACTTCGTGAAGCTTGTTTAAGTCCATAAATGGACTTCTTAAGGTTACACACCATACCTGAGTTTTCGCTAGATGCAAAACCTTCCGGCTGTTCCATATAGATTTCTTCTTCAAGAAATCCATTTAGAAAAGCCGTTTTGACATCCATTTGCCAAATCTCGTAGTCATGCTACGCAGCTATAGAAAGCAAAATCTGAATAGACTTAAGCATTGCTACTGGTGAAAAATTTTCATCGTAGTCGACGCCAGGTCGCTGCGTGTAATATTTTGCTACCAGTCGGGCCTTGTAAGTTTCAATCTTACCGTCGGGCCCTCGCTTCCTTTTGTAAACCCATTTACAACCGATAGGAGCAATTCCTTAGGCAAGCGGAACCAAGTCCCAAACTTGATTCTCATACATTGAGTCTATCTCGGATTTCATGGCACTTTGCCATTTCACGAAGTCGATGTCCAACATCAACTTTCTATAGGTGAAAGGATCAGTCTCTTCAACTAAGAGAACATCTAGACTCTTTTCTTGTATCAAATACAAGCATTCAGGAGGTCTAGATACCCTTTCTGACCTACAGAGAGTGTGTGTTGAAGGTTATTCATCTACTTGAACTTCAGGTTCCTCCATTGGTTCGTTGCTTTCAGGTTGGACTTCATCAAATTCAACCTGTCTATGATTACCACATTCTGACAAAAATTCTACTGCTAGAAATTTTGCGAAGCGAGCTACGAACACATTTTGATGCTCGGTATCATAGAACAGATATCCCCTCGTATACGAAGGATATCCAACAAACCTAAACGTTTGCCCTCGAGGAAAACGCTTATCTTCCTGAGTCACCCTGATATAGGCAGGACAACCCCAAACCTTAATGTCACTATGATTTGGTCTCCTGCCGAACCTGTAGGGGTTTTATTGCGGATATCCGGTAACGCAGCGGAAACGGCGGAAAATCAAATTTTCCGATTTCAAAACTTTTTCTCGGATTAATAAAATAAGCTTATTTATTTTATCATCCAATAATCAAATTATGAAATAAAACATCATAAATCATATTCATGTGAATTTACCGAATTGCCCTTAAACATAACACTTTGGTTATTTTAATCCGAAATTGTTCAAAATAATTTTGAATGATTCTAAATCATTTCTAGGATGAATTTAACATGTCCCAAATATCAAAAAACAATTTGGAACAAAAAACCCCAAAATTTCATCCTTGGCCGAGAGCCTCATTTTGGTGGGCAAATGTGCATTTTGCAATTTCATGGTTCAAAACACATCAAGAAAATTTCCAATCAACTCAATATTTTATATGCATCATATACACATCTAAATACACCATATAAATGAAAATCCCCAAATTGGAAGTGGTCTTAAACCCTAATTTTTCAATTTCTTCAAATTGGACAAATTAGACCAAATTGGTTAAATCCAATACTTCAATCATGTTTCTTCCATCCAAATCAAGTCTTAACACAATGAAATAACTATAGATCAAATCTAGGTCATTTAATAGTGGGTCAATGACCGGCGTAAACACACACGTATAACGCAAGCGCACGTATCGTTCAAGTAGTATAAAAATATCGATCCCACGAGGACTTAATTCCTACTGTTGTTATTAATTGTTGATACTATTTATTTACAGATATCTAATTATAGGGAGAAGGGAATTGATTGCTTGAAATGATTTGATTTGTAGAGTTGCTAAATAAATAAATAAATAAAAAGACAAAAGAAAATACTAAGGAAAATAAAAAGACTTAAAGATCTAGGGTTGTGAATCTTTCTAATATCAATTAAAAGATGAAGTAGTTAAATCATAGTTGGGTAAATTATTGAATTATTAATCTGGAACACTAAATTATGTAAAAGCCTCTTCCGAATGATCATTTACAAATACCTAGTATAATCCAATTGAACCATATGTCTATGTCAATTAAATTACCTAGATTCATTAAGATTGAGTTCCAATTATGACTACCCCCGCCCGACAGGTATATTCCTATCCTGTAAGGAAATCTATTAAAGGGTTATCTATCCTTAAGGAAGATCGTGGGTTGTTGAGACTAAGGTCTTAAACTTAAAATCCCTATGTCTAGTTCATTTTAAGTTTACCTAATCAATTTTATTAGTGATCGGTTAATAAAAAGCATTAAGATTATGACTCAACAAATAACTCTTTAATTACCCAAACTATAATCTAACCCTTTTTAAATCCGGTGATATTAGAAATCATCACACCCTAGAATACTAACTTAGTTACAACACATAGTTAGGACTAGTAAAACAAAGATAAAAATTACTAAAAAGTAAATGCAGAAAAATAAATAAAATGCTAAGGAAAAAGGAATTAACTTCTACTAAATACTAATTAGAAATCTCCCATAAAATATAATATATACTTGTGATAATTTTATCAACCAGCCATAAAGGCGGTAATATTTGTTATTAAACCAGCCATAAAGGCGGAACAGAAATATACCAGCCATAAAGGCGGAATAAAAATAAACCAGCCATAAAGGCGGAATAATTATTTAATAACCAACCGACCAATCTGGCGGTATCCTTATTAAGTCCGGTTATAAATAGTTTACATATTATATTTTAGGGAGATTAATCTAAATAGCAATAGTAAAAGAATTACGTTTTTACCTTAGCGGTGAAAAGTTACCTACACATAGTAAATAGTAAAAATTGTAAGAAGTAAGAAAGTAAAATTACTATTACTATTAAAAAGTAATTAAAAATATTTACAAAAACTTAAACTAAAATATTCTAGAGAGAGAAGCTCTCAATTTAGAACTAACAAAAGAGAGAGAAAGGTGTAATGAAAACTGAAATCTCGATCTCTATTTATAGGCTTCAGTAAGGGTCCGGCGTCGCGACACCCAAATTGCACTAGCGTCGCGACGCTGGGTACAGTACGACACGTGTCACGTGCTGGTTGGTCGGCTCAGAATCTTATCCGATGACGTGGCACTGTTCATGACGTCATTGCTTGCGTCACGCTGACGTGTCAACTGTTCATGACGTCATTGCTTGCGTCACACTGATGATGTGGAAGGTGACGTGGCGACACGTGGGGCGGCGGTCGTCACTCCAATAAGATTTCGCCACGTGTTGAGCTGTGATTGGCTGATGATGACGTGGCATGTTGACTCGGTTGACTTGCTGACGTGGCTGCTGATGTGGACGATGATGTGGCGACACGTAGGATGACACGTGAGGCGGTGGCCATCCAAGCAATAGGATTTCGACACGTGGCACGGCGCATTTTAGCATCTCCGTTGTGATGGTGACACGTGGCACGGCGCACGTTAGCAAAGTCAAACTTTTCTTAGATTCTGATTTGTGGACCCGGTGCATTTTAGCAGATTCGGCGCACGCTGGGCGTCGCGACGCGCAAGGCTTCAGCGTTGCGACGCTGAAAAGACGATTTTGCCCTTTTTGTCCAGTTTTGTCCATTTTGCCCCAAAACACCTCCAGAATGTCCTGAAACTTTATTTATCTGCAAAATAACACAAAACACATCAAAATATTCACAAAACTCAAGAAACTATACAAAATATTAAGTTTAAATGAGTGGGAAATAGTGATAGAAATACCACTTATCAGTCAACAACTCTAGATTAGCAACAAGGTTCTAAAACCATAAAAGGATGCTTATTACTACACTAGTAACAATCTTCCAACATCATACATGCATTACACCTTCATCAAACTTTCATCCATCAAAAGTACAAAGAATAAAGAATGGAAAAACTTAAGAACATCACAAGATGTTGCCAAGAACAAGAGGAATAATTTTCTCTCTAATAGTAAGTTGGAAATACTTACATAAATCCAAGCTTTCTTTGATTTTTCTTTTTCTTTCTCTCTAGCTTCTTTTTTTTTTCTTTTAATGGAGTTTGATAAAGTGTATTAGGTTAATAAAACCCTAAAATAAATGAAACAATATATACTTGTCCACAAACTTGCTTTGGCCGAATTTGGCCTAAGAAAAAACAAGTTATATTAATTTCATTTCATTTGAATTTCATTTTGTCAAGTTGATAAAATGATCATTACACTTTAATGATAATTTCAACTTAGTCAACAATGACAACTTAGTCATTAAAACAAATATCTAAACCTTAAGATATTTATATTTTAATTAATTTAATCATTTAACAATTAAATAATTAAATAATTAATTAAATACAAATATATTAAATATATGTATAATATTTACATTAAATATCAAATACATATATTCATTTATGATATTAGTCAAATATCTCAATTTGACAATTAATTAATGTGTATTTGAATTAATCAAGTATTAAAAGCAAATACACAAAAATTAAGGAAATGACTATCGGGTCCTTACAAATGTATTTTGCGTTTAACCTTTAAACGACTTTATAAATAATCAATAGTATTTATAATTGTTTCCCTAGTGCTCTACGAGTATATTTCATTATTGAGACTCTCTAGATTCAGGCATATCCGTCACGAAATCCAATTTCGTGTTCATAATTTATCCACCCGTAAATTATGACGATCACGGATAAACTCGCTGAATCATACAGGTCGAGGTCATGGAAAATGTATAATTCCTCCGTCACAGGTATCCGGATAAATCCCAGAGATATAGATGTAAACGTCAAATCTCTATAGGGATTATCCAGTCGACTATTCTATTAGCAATCTCAAAAAAGAACATTTAGAACTAGCTTCTAAATTATACCACGGGCCCATGGTTTTTATCTGATTGCTAATCATATGGACTACCTATGCTCTGATACACAGAACTGACGGATCCTATCTTGACACACACATGACACCCCTAAGATCTATCTACATCCAACGAACAGGCGGAGGTATGATCTTAATAGATCGGTGACGTGACTGCCATCTAAGTGTAGAAGATGTCTCATGTGCCCACAGTGGCATCTCAAGTCTAAGAATCACAAGTGCTACTCAACCCGACAAGATTCTTATTGACGTTGGTGTACCATCCATTAAGAATCTTCGGTGAGTCGTTCAGTGTTTATCCACTATAAACACCTACCCGTCTATACGAGTCTCCCTAGACTCATGGTTCATTGGGATAAACCATCTGACCAAGTCTCGATATACGACATGTACTGGTCTCAACAGATTTGACTAACCGACCCGTGTTAGTGAATCTTGACCATGAACTGTATTTGATAATATACATTTAGCAGTGACACTTCCCAATGTCAATTACAAACTATCTTTGTAACTGTGTACTGCATTATATATTATCGGGCCTTTGTCTAATATATACATATCACTAAACCACATTTAGTTTCAATCTAATCGTAATCAGATCGAATACGTATATAAAACCAAGAGGTGCAACCATAAATAAGTAATATTATGGAAAAAAGGGATTGTTCATATTCACGAATCAGACATAAATACGGTCCGGATTGATGCTCTGAGCACCAACCCCAACAATTTCTCCCACTTGCTCTTGTGCCAATCCACGGTATCATATACACATCTTAATGTGTAGCGTATACTCATGTCTCTCAAAAGCTCACCTCGCACTTAAGAGGTAGGTAACAAGAATTAGGTCCGCTATGACATATTGAGTTTGTCAATCAAACTCCATCGTTTCCCATAGTCAGCATCATTCATATTTTGTAGAATCTAAATTATACATTAATACGACACTGATGCTATATCTGTATTGTGCTACAGCTACTGAGTTGTCCAAGTATTCAGGGATCAAATCCAAAATACTATGCGGACAACTGCAAACATAACACCAATATAAAACTTCTAATTTATAAGGTCACTATGCAACTTCATAAGTTGCATCTAATTCCATTAAATAGTAGAATCTTTCGTGACACTCCCACTGCATCTTTTGTGACTCTTTATGACGTAGACTGTCTAACGTCATAATTAGTCTCAAAACTAATATGACCCTATTGGTTGCAGAATGTATTCTCCATGAATTAGAAACTCGTTCTTAATATCTCAAAGATAACAAAGAACGTGTTTCAAGATCCATCATATGGTCTATAAGATATCAAAATAACTCGTAACAATTACGATTAAATTGATATCTACAATCGCACATGATAAAGTATTTATTATGTCATCATCAAATGATACATAAGATTGATTAGACATTCTAATCAATATCTCATTCGAAAAAGGAATCATCTTTTACGAAAGATGAATACTTTATCTAAGACACACAATAACTGTCCAACAGTTATACTAACTGTCATACAGATAGCCTAGTTATGTCATTTATTAGATCATATCTAATGTACGAATAATAGGAGTATCTCACAAGTCTCTTAGTTTTATATCTTATATAAAACTTTATATCAAATATAACAGAGACTACTCCCACTGCTTTCACGGAGTAAAGAAGACTTAGGTAAATCTTTTACCTGACAAACATCTCATTATTACTATAATAATGATAATGTTGTTAAGGTATATAACACTAGAAAGTAATTTGTACGCTCCCACTAACCCTTCAATCACATATGTATCCTCTATACTTTGACAAGATCAGACAATCTGACTGATGTCAAAAATAGAGAACACGGATTTCCAGAAGACTTATCCGAGTCTACAATAGGCTCTATAAGCTAGCACACTAAACTGCGATCTCAACAGAACACAAACTCTAGGGCCATTCCAGAATGAACTCTTCAAACAAAGAAATCACAACTGATCTCTTATCTGAATAAGTCATTCAAAAAATGCCACTTTGTATTCTTTAGTTAAAATGTACAGTTTAATATCAACATTAACCAATATATCTCTAATTGTTCAATTAGTGTGACTAGAGATAAGTTTTCTCAGAATCTACAATAGATTGCTGAGTATAACTTTTCTCACTATCATACTATAAAGGTCAAACCTTTTAATAAGCTCACACTGCTTTCACTGCGCAAACAATTAGCACATATCATGAACTAATTCATAATGAAAGCGTAATCAAGTTCAAAACTTGATCGTAGTAAACTATGAACAATCTTAGATCTATGGTTCAATGGTGAACTTCCAGAATCAATATCAAATATTGCTTCCATTATAAGTTATATGATATTTTTCTTCGGTAAGAAAAAAACAGAATCATTAAGTATCAAATACTCGTAAATGATTCTGATATCCTATTAAACTTATATAGAAGATGTATAGGGGTTGTTTCATCTTATTAATTACGTAGTTCCATTTATAGTTTATCATTCTCACAATTGACTTCAATAAGTCAAGTCTTTTCTACAATAGTTAACATCTGATGTTACACACCAAGTAATAAAATAATTTTATTACTTAGGATTGTAGGAAAGATATTTTATTAAATAGAATGCAATATTCTATAAAATAGAATAAATGATAAACTTTTACTTATACCTCCAAGGTGTAAGTAATTTCCATTATATAACTATTATATAAAAGAAATATTCAAATCTCAAACTTTTCAAGATTCGGATTTTCTTCCTATACATATCATATATGTAACTGTAGAAATTAATGGAACATTAATTATTAGAAATGAATTAGTTTTAATGGAGCATAACCCCAAGAGTATTGAAACTAATTCGGTAATATTCAATACCAAACGAATCAAATCATATAAGATTCGACTGCTCCCACTACTCAATTCCATCAAGATGGAATCGTGGAAGTATAATATTGAGTAAGAATCATATTCATTGAATAACCTTAGAACTAATTGCTTTAAATTCATATGTTTGATCATATCAAAGATCTTTGAACAATTCAAAGACTTGTTATGAATTTTAAGGATCACGTTTTCAAAATTTCAGATTGAATATATTTGAACCAGTCAAATATGTTCAATCTGCGTTTCATTAGAACAGATTGAAAGTTCTTGATCATTTCAAGACGTTCAATATGTGTTCCTTCAGAAACACGTAACTAAGTTATGACAATTCATCAACTAAGTTACGAAATAACGAAAACTATCTTAAGCAATTATTATTTATTAAACTGCATACATCTAATGTATCAGTTTAATAAATCTGGTGGTCCAATGACAATCATTGGTTAAACGAGATTTTAATCACCTTCCTGAATACAATATTCATTAAATGGATAAGGATGTGTGGTGTGATCTCGTATCAAACCATCTTTTACCATACGGAATAAGCATCTAATACTTAAGTGATTAAACTAATAATGCACCGTTCTAAATTAGTTATTTTACCGAATAATTTTTCTTAATGTTTATCTCTACGTCAATGACACTACTAGTTGTATTTAAAATATATATAACAACTGTTTATTAAAAACAAGTAACTATCCAATAGTCGCAAGTTCCGATTTCAAATATGAAAACAATCGTTAACTAATATTTTAAATAACTAGACGGGAGATCTGTGTTGGACAATTATGACCCATAACGTCACTATTTGTACAGATCATGGTGTTGTTGTACAAATTAACTATGTGACAAAGGAGATTGCTCTCTTATCATTTGTGATTAGATCACCAAGATGTATAAATGATATGAGGTCCCTATGATTTGTTCCTGGATTGAGAATGATATGAGACAGTATCAGTCCACGAAGGATAAATCATTAAATATCCCTAGTCAGAGTATTATCGAGATTGGACATCGATAAATGCGTAAAAGACTAGTATTACACTTGTGCGCGTTGTGAGGGCAAAACGTCATAGTTCTCATCTATTTGGGTATAGGATACTCATGCAAGTGTAATAGGAGGTTGTGTTTTACCGATGGTATCGGAAACAGCTTTGCTCTAGATGGACCCCATCAGAATTCCATTGGTAGAATGACTATGTGTCTATGGAAGTCCGAAATCAGGGTAGGTGTATTTGGTCTTAACCTGAGACTTGCACCGCTAATTCTTACGACAATCAATATACTTTGGTTTTGGTCATCCAGGGCTTTAACCGGTTTCTGTGTACGCCTCTTCTGGGTATATCGAGAATCGTAGTGTGTTGGGTGTGATGTCAAGATGGAAGTATCACTCCAGTCATAGTGGAGATGATGGTCACGTAGGATACGGGACTGGTTCTCTTAAATGCTGCAGCTATCGGGATATTATGACAAGGTCATGTATATCCGATTATAGAGACTAGTCACTAGACATCCGATATGTGCTTCGTACGGGGCAAACACAATTCCAGTCCCAGGCCTAGCACGTGAACATCCGATACTGGATCGACATACGCAATACTACGTATACTACGCCTGATATAGATCTTATATTCCTGTAAGGATATTTCTGGAGAATTGGGTAGGCATGGTGCTTTGCTAGAAGCCAACCTTGTCTTGTAAATCGGTACAAAAGTAGTACTAGGTACTTACGTGTTCGGATAGTCCGACGACCGAATTTACTGCCAACATATCCGGGGATCTCATGGGTCGCTTCCCGAAGATTCATCGATGACGTATGACTCGTACTTTTATTAATCTGGGATTAATTAGAAGAGAGAGAAAATTAATCTGGGATTAATTACAGAGATATTTTATCTGGGATAAAATATCATTTAAAGAGAGATAACGATTAATTTGGAATTAATCGATAAAATAATATATTAGATATATTATACGAAATTGGATTTCGACGCGGAATTAAAATTAGATTTTAATTCGGGCGAACGAGTTAATTTAGAATTAATTCGTTAGCGACGTGAATTATGATTTCGCTAGGCATAATCATTTAATTGCGTCGCAACGGAAAATTCATTAATTTGGAATTAGCGAACCTGAGCCCGGGATTATTTGCGAGCGCATTCGCATTTCGAATTCGAGTGCGGCACGCAAGTCAAATCAAGCGTCAAATCGCTAGTCACATCAAGCGTCAAATCATTAGTCACTTTGAGTGATGTGACAACTTGTCACTTGATTGATTGATTGATGTAAATAGTGATGTGAGTGGTTGGAAAGCTTTTTTGAAAACTTGATTGACATTTAATATATTTAAATGTTTTGGTATTTGTTTTGATTTTTTGAAATCAATTAATTGATTTTGTAAAAATAAAATAAAGTGTATTAGATACACTTTTAAGCCAACAACCACACAACTCTCTCTTCCTAACTTCTCCCTCTCTCACGCCCATGAATGGCATTTTTCTTCTGGTTTTGGCAGCCCACTGCCGAGAGTCAAGGAGGAAAAGGGAAGCAAAGTGTGATGATTTTGCGGTAAAATCCTCAAGAGCTAGCACTCCGAGAGACATGCGAAGGTGATAGGGAAGTCCACCCATGAGCTTGGAATAAAATCACAATGCTTGGAGCTTGATGAAGATGATCCAAAGCCGAATTCTTGGAGGATCAAACTGCTCACTGCCGTGACCAGTCCAGAAGGCAGAAACTGAATTTTTGTCTTCACCCGCGTCGCTCAACCGATCGATGTGAGTATTCCACAACTCCCTTGTTGTATTCGCACTTATTTTCAATGCTTGAAATGATCTTGGGATGCTTAGAAAATTCCAACAATGGTATGAGAGCAAGGTTGAGCATGAAAATGATTTATGGCTTAAAATTTGGGTAAAATATTTTTGAGCATGATTTAATGAAATTGGATGAATTAGTATGCTTAAATGTGTTTTAATTGAAGATTGATTGGATCAATTTGATCAATTTGGCCGAATGGATAAGAAGCTCTAATGTCTTGGATTTTTGATTTTTTGATCATTGGATGTGTTGGAAATCAATTGGGAATATTGATTTAATGTTGAATTGAATTGAATTGGATTGAATTTGATTTGGACATAAAATTCCCTCCTTGGCCGAGACATATAAAGCATGTATTGGGTTTGATTTTTTGTTAAATTTTGTTGGACATGATTTAATGATGATGAACATGATTAATTAGGCTAATTTGATGTTTTGGAAATATTGATTTGGGTAATTAATAATGCTATACACTTTGGTAATTAAATTGGGAATTTGGAATTTGTAATTTAATTATATTGGGCCTAATTTTGGAAATTGGACTTTTAAAGTTGTTATTGGGCTTATTGGGCTTGGTTGTACTAAGTTGGGTTTAGGCTAAATTGGTTGGATCCAATTGGGCCCAAAACCGCCCCCATAAAGCCCAAATGCGACTAATGGACCTTTAATTATTTAATTGGGCCTAATGGGCCTAAATTGATTTCTGGACTTATGGGGTAACTCCCGGATTGGGTTTTGGTTATTGGGTTTGACCCGAGTTGACCAAAAGTCCACACCTTAAAGAAGTTAATTAAAAGCCCATTGGACTTTAATTAAATTGACGTTGGACGTTAATCGGGCTTTGAGACCCGTAACGATTAAATTTTGAATTTAAGTCGTAAAGGTTCGTTAAATAAAGTGTAGTATTTAATTTGGAATTAAATAACGAATTAGTATTAAATACAAATTGAATTGGATTTAATTATGTAGTTTAATTTAATTCGAGAATTCGTACTTTGAGTACTTATTCGCAAAACGAGTTTGACTCGCGCAAAATCAAATCGTTGTTTGAACATTGGATGGTCACTAATTATCAGATTAATTAATTTGATTAGATTGATTGATAACATGCTTGTGTGAATACATGGTTGCGATGCATGAATAATGTATATCGGATGGATATTATATGGGTGGGACAATTTTAGAAATTGTTGTAATAAATTTGATTTATTAATTGGACCTGCGTGTCCAGCCTTATTACCTCCTTATTCTTTGTATTCTCTTCTCACCTATTCCCCTCAATGTAAATGAGGTTTCTTTAGAAGTGTAGTGTAACGGGTAGAAGTAATACATGTGCTGGCGGGAGAGAGAAATGGAGAGATTTGATCTAGGATCAATGTGTAAAGTATCCATCCGCATATCATTATTATTTTATTATACGCGCTTTATTATGTATTTAGAATTCATGTTTAAGGGTGTATGATGATGAGACCTTAACAAAGATACTAAATTGGTTGCCAATTTGCACTCGAAAAACCCTAGCAAAATATTAAGCGTTTTTCCTTCCATTGAGTGATTCTACTCAAGATCCAAGACTGACATTGGCTTGTTGGCCAAAGTCAAGGCCTTTGTCCGTCGAGGATGTGTTTGAATTACGAGAGATTTGTTCCATATCGGTGTCTTGTCCAAGTTGTGGTTTGTTGGCCAAAGTCAAGACCACTTCTTGTCCATCGACATTGATTACGAAGCTTTCCATGGTCAATGGGTCGCGCTCAACTGGGATCACTAAGTTTGTTGTGCCAAAGCCAAGGCTTAGTTGATTCAGAGGAAAAAGGTTAGGTAATATATTGGATATATTGGCATATATAAGATATATGTTTCGGACTTGGATGTCCCCCTACTGGATCTAGGAATTGGATTGGATCCAATTGATCTTAGAGATCTACCTAGTTAATTATCATACAATTTGTTGGCCAAAGTCAAGATTGTGTGATATTTAACGGGATCCTAGCCCGCTAGGAAACACGGTTTCCCGAGTACTCGACAGAGGGTTAGAGGCTCGCCGAAAAATAGTGGGAGGCAAGAATTGAATTTGCAATATTCGTTTAATTACTTGCCATATGCGCTCATTCAAACATCATTCGTCAAATATATTAAATGTTAGTTGAACTAATATTTAAATCGTTGTTTTAATTAACAGTTGGACTGTATTCAAATTAAGTCATTTATAGTTGATTAAATAATTGGATTATTATAATCAATATATTTGATTTAATTAATTATAGTTGATTAAATAGTTGGACTATAATAATCATTATAATTAATAGTACCGAAATCGTTGATTAAATAGTTGGACTATTAGAATCAAAATGTAATTGAAAGATTGACATTTAAAACATAATCCTAGGGGAAATGTATTTAAATGGTTTAATTTTCAAAATTGGGAATAAAATTTCAGGATGGTCCTGGAAACTAATAAGTTACTTTATTTGATAAAATAACATATTAGGCCTAAGCCCGGAGTTAAGCAAATAGTAGAGCATAATCTTTGGAAGATTTATGTGATGATAACTTTAGTGCTTAATCCATTTAGCTTGTCGCAGTAGACTCCTTAATTTCTGAATCAGAACTAAGGATTAGATCCTTAAAGTATGATAATGAAATTGAAGGATCTTCAAAGATCTAATTATTGATTTTAGAAGTACTAAAATTGCAATAATAACTCTTGGATAGTTAAAGACTATTCTCAAGGAGACAAAGTCAAAGTTTGCAATAAGGCAAGTAGCGCAAGGCGCACTTTACTTCGACATTCCAGAATGCCAAGGCTAGGCCGAACGCTTTTGAATGTGGAAAAAGGGCAAAGGTAAAATCATTATAGTCTTCTGGGAAGATAAATGACATATCCCAAAATGTCTGCCTTAATTGTGGAAAACGGGATCGCGGAAGCGTGACTGCCGTTTGGACAAGGCAGACATGAAGGTATTGAAGACGAGCAAGGCTCTAACTTCAAATATGTTTGTCATATTATGTTCACTTCTAGTATTAAAAATTGGATTTTAAATACTTAGTGTGATACATAAAATATATGTATTGATGTTCAGAATCTGTTATGAACAAGATACTGAATTCAATAGAGATTAATCTGCGAATTGGAAACGGGACGAAAGTCGCTGTTTTAACCGTAGATACCTAAGTTTAGGAACTACCTTCGGGTGTGTACCTAAATTAGGAAACTGTTATAATGTAACTAGTTTGACTAGAAACATTATCTCTGTATCAGTGTATAATTCGTTGCGGATTTACCTTTATATTCTAGAACACTAAAGTGTTTTATTATATAAAGATGATATTGAGATAAACACATTAGATGTGAATAACATCATTTATATTTTGAATATAAATAAATCTCAAACATATAATATGACAAACAAATAGCTCAAACTGATTTGATCAGAAGAAACTGAATTGTGGCATTGTTGTCTAGGACACAATTAAACAAGAGTCGTATATCCACACTTTTGAAGAGTGGGTACTAGGACATATTTGATTCTAATCAAATAAAGTCTACGAATCTAGTTTATTGGGCAAAGTGCCTAAAACACTATTTACTTGGTAAAAGTGTAAAAGCCACAGATCTGTAAGCCCTAGTTCATAGAGAAGCAAGTGGGCCCATGTCTAGCTAGGCTAGAGGTGGATATGAATATTTCGTGACCTTTACGGATGTGGCATCTCGTTATGGTTATGTGTTTCTTTTGAAGAACATAAATCGGAAACTTTTAAAGTTTCGACACGAAATAGACAAACAGATCGGCTAAAGTATTAAACCGTCACGGTAAGACCGTAATGGAAAATACTCAAGCAATAAGTTTCTCAAATACTTGAAAGAGTATAGGATTCTTTCAATGAGGACTCCTCCCGGAACACGTCATTTTGACGGTGTGTCCGAACAGGATAAACCGAATTTTGTTGGACATGATAAGGTTAATCATGAGTCGCTCTGAGCTACCATTTCCTTCAACGGATAAGCATAAACAGAGCAGAACTTATTTAGAATAAGGTTCCATTAAAATCTGTTTGACAGATATCATATTAGATATGAACAGGAAAGAAACCGGGTTTTCTCATTCCTGAATATTTGGGATGCTAGACATATGTTTGGATGATACCAAACTAAAACCCAAATTGGATAAGTGCCAATTGTAGGTTATCCTAGGGAAACCATAAGTATAGTACTTATACATCTCACAAGAGAACAATTTAATTGTTGCTCACCATGCGGTTTTCCTAAGAGGAATACCGATATGCAGTGGTAAGTGGGACGAAAGTAAAACTCGATGAAAATCGGAGTAATACTGTTCCAGACACCAATCCTTAATGGAACACAAATAGTTCATCAAGGATGAAACTAAACCATTAATCTTCGAATACACAAGAACCGCGTAAGTCGGAGAGAGTCCGAAAACAACCTGGGTATGGGTTTCTGATCTCACCTTATAAAGATGTTAATCTTTTGAGGAATACCAACTGACTACGTATGATGAAGTGATACAAGGTATCGACTTCCTATTATGACAAAGTGTCATGAGTCCGAAATGGATTCCATGTATATCAACTTAGTTTGGATACTAGTTGATGTGCCGCAAGACATTGTGCCTATTGGTACTATATAAGTCTTCAAGAAAGACATACATGGATGGCAATATACCAACGTATAAAGCTAGGCTTTTAGCGGAAAGGTATCGTTATCAACATTGTGTTGATTACGATTCAACCTTTTACATGTTGCCACGGTAAATCCATTTGGATAATGCTTGCTAATGCTGCATGTTTCATTTATGAAATATGTCAGCTGAACGGGAAAATCGCTTTCCTGAAAAGGAAACCTTTTGAAGGATGTTTACAACATCCTGTCGGTTTTGTCGTACTATAACTAGCAAACAATGTTTGCAGGATAATCGATCCATGTTTGGATTGAAGCAAGCATTAAATTCTTGGAATTGTCGTTTTGATGTAATCATAATAGTTTATGATTTAATTCAAAACGTAAATGATTCTTGTGTATATAAGGAGGTTAGTGGGAGCGCACTGACAATAATGTCATATAAATAATGATAATATGTCATTTCTTGGAAATGATATTCCCATAATAATCGGTGAAAGCTAGGCTTTCGAGAAAACTCTCCGATAACTCGTACATTGAAAAATGTACGTGACCTAGTGTCTCATACGCTTTGAGCATATGGATTCACAAACAGGCCAATCCCAGTGATGGTCACTGGATTGATGTTAAGAACATCCATTAGTTTCTTAGAGAACTAAGGATGATGTCTTAATCTGTGGAGATGGAGAACTTGAAGTGACTGGGATCATTGTAGCAAGTTTCCTAACCGAAGAAAATGACTATAAGTCACAAACGGTACTATAAAGTTTGAATAACGGAACAGTGAGCTGGAAATCTTCCAAGCAAGATACTGTTACCGAATAAACAACAAATACGGGTTATTGCACAGGCTAAAAAATTAATGGTCTCATCAACGATCCAGATATATACTTCGATATTCATCTGATTCGTTCGGATCATACATTGTGGCGATGTGATGATCGAATAAATCGCATCAGATGATAATCATACAAATCCGCTGACGAAAGCATTTCTCAGCAGTTTGAGCCAACCGTACATAGTTCGGGTGTAAGACACTCGAGTGACTGGCTATAGGCCAAGTGGGAGATTGTTGGACAATTATGACCCATAGCGTCACTATTTGTACAGATCATGGTGTTGTTGTACAAATTAACTATGTGACAAAGGAGATTGCTCTCTTATCATTTGTGATTAGATCACCAAGATGTATAAATGATAAGAGGTCCCTATGATTTGTTCCTAGATTGAGAATGATATGAGACAGTATCAGTCCACGAAGGATAAATCATTAAATATCCCTAGTCAGAGTATTATCGAGATTGGACATCGATAAATGCGTAAAAGACTAGTATTACACTTGTGCGCGTTGTGAGGGCATAACGACATAGTTCTCATATATTTGGGTATAGGATACTTATGCAAGTGTAATAGGAGGTTGTGTTTTACCGATGCTACCGGAAACAGCTTCGCTCTAGATAGACCCCCTCAGAATTCCATTGGTAGTATGACTATGTGTCTATGGAAGTCCGAAATCAAGGTAGGTGTATTTGGTCTTAACCTGAGACTTGCACCGCTAATACTTACGACAATCAATATACTTTGGTTTTGGTCGTCCAGGGCTTTAACCGGTTTTTGTGTACGCCTCTTCTGGGTATATCGAGAATCGTAGTGTGTTGGGTGTGATGTCAAGACGGAAGTATCACTCCAGTCATAGTGGAGATGATGGTCACGTATGATACGAGACTGGTTCTCTTAAATGCTGCAGCTTTCGGGATATTATGACAAGGTCATGTATATCCGATTATAGAGACTAGTCACCATACATTCGATATGTGCTTCGTACGGGGTAGACACAATTCCAGCCCCAGGCCTAGCACGTGAACATTCGATACTGGATCGACATACGCAATACTACGTATACTACGCCTGATATAGATATTATATTCTTGTAAGGATATTTCTGGAGAATTGGGTAGGCATGGCGCTTTGCTAGAAGCCAACCTTATCTTGTAAATCGGTACAAACGTAGTACTTGGTACTTACGTGTTCGGATAGTCCGACGACCGAATTTACTGCCAACATATCCGGGGATCTCATGGGTCGCTTCCCGAAGATTCACCGATGACGTATGACTCGCATTTTATTAATCTGGGATTAATTACGGAGATATTTTATCTGGCATAAAATATCATTTAAAGAGAGATAACGATTAATTTGGAATTAATCGATAAAATAATATATTAGATATATTATACGAAATTGGATTTCGACGCGGAATTAAAATTAGATTTTAATTCGGGCGAACGAGTTAATTTAGAATTAATTCGTTAACGACGTGAATAGTGATTTCGCTAGACATAATCATTTAATTGCGTCGCAACGAAAAATTCATTAATTTGGAATTAGCGAACCTGAGCCCGGGATTGTTTGCGAGCGCATTCGCATTTCGAATTCGAGTGCGGCACGCAAGTCAAATCAAGCGTCAAATTGCTAGTCGCATCAAGCGTCAAATCATTAGTCACTTTGAGTGATGTGACAACTTGTCACTTGATTGATTGATTGATGTAAATAGTGATGTGAGTGTTGGAAAGCTTTTTTGAAAGCTTGATTGACATTTAATATATTTAAATGTTTTGGTATTTGTTTTGATTTTTTGAAATCAATTAATTGATTTTGTAAAAATAAAATAAAGTGTATTAGATACACTTTTAAGCCAACATTCACACAACTCTCTCTTCCTAACTTCTCCCTCTCTCACGCCCATGAATGGCATTTTTCTTCTGGTTTTGGCAGCCCACTGCCGAGAGTCAAGGAGGAAAAGGGAAGCAAAGTGTGATGATTTTGCGGTAAAATCATCAAGAGCTAGCACTCCGAGAGACATGCGAAGGTGATAGGGAAGTCCACCCATGAGCTTGGAATCAAATCACAAATCTTGGAGCTTGATGAAGATGATCCAAAGCCGAATTCTTGGATGAGCAAACTGCTCACTGCCGTGACCAGTCCAGAAGGCAGAAACTGAATTTTTGTCTTCACCCGCGTCGCTCAACCGATCGATGTGAGTATTCCGCAACTCTCTCGTTGTATTCGCACTTATTTTCAATGCTTGAAATGATCTTGGGATGCTTAGAAAATTCCAACAATCTGGTATCCAATACCTATAGTTGTTGTATTGTGAAAATCGATATTTTCTATACATAATTATACGTATCTCCTTTCTTTAGCTTTACTATTTGCATTCAACTATTCACAACAATTGCAAATAACTGATTAGCAAATTGTGTCAGACACATTGCCTCTAAAGGTCATTAAAGCTAAGAAACGTCATTACTAGATAAACAAATACCTAATGAGGCTTTCTTAATGCCAGTCAAGAATTTCGAGACATGAACTAATTCAAGTCAATTCTTACTGCATAAGAAACTATTCTCTCTAAAGTATTATATCCTAAAAGGGATATCTATCTAGATTATCTATCATGACTTAGAAACTAAGTCATTAACCATCTTGATTTTTCAAGAAAATCGGAACAACAGTTCCCGATGGTTTATACCAATCTAATAATATCCTAGTCCAATAGTATCTAGAACCTATTCTAGAATAACTGCAACCAAGATTCAAGTCAGATAACATATCAAAATATGTGTGCAGTAAATAAAAGTTTAATTCTATATAAACAATAGAATAAGGAAACAAATAAGCGGCAATTTCCATAATAATACACACTACCAAAGTTATTGAATATTTTAAACTTAGCAGTGCCTCCCACTATTTTACATAATACCGTAATCCCCAACGAAAAACAAGAATTCAATAATTAAATCGAATTCCATAATGGAAAGTGGACCCCATGAATATATTTCGACTCACAGCAGAGGCACGGTCTCGCCTACGTATATTCACAGGTAGACAACTCATTGTCAATCACTCACTAGTGACTCCGAGGTTCCGGTCCTGGTCGCTTCTCGTTGTCGCTGCTAAGGCAGGCCCACAAGGAGACGTACCAAGGTTAAACTCATCAATGATAAACTCAAGTTACTTGCGTAACCCTGACAGTTAGGGCACGTTCAGGATTCCACTTTCGCTTGAATTTATCTAGTATCTAATATACATCCGGCATAAATAAATCTCTATCGGCTACACACCTCACAGCAGAGGCACGGTCTCGGATGTAGTCACGGAAAAATATTTATAAACCGTATTGACAAGACGGACCAAGAAACAAGTATTCCAAATACTAGTTACTTTAAAACCTTATTAAGCGGGGATATTCCATTAAGTGTCATACACCCTAAATCTAATCAAATTAGATTATAACATGCATGTATAAAGTCAAGAAAACATGATTAAACATTGAATTAAACAAGCTAATCATTTTAAAGGGGGCCTAAAATCAGACTCGCTCTGATACCATTTTGTAGGGGTTTTATTGCGGATATCCGGTAACGCAGCGGAAACGGCGGAAAATCAAATTTTTCGATTTCAAAATTTTTTCTCGGATTAATAAAATAAGCTTATTTATTTTATCATCCAATAATCAAATTATGAAATAAAACATCATAAATCATATTCATGTTACCGAATTGCCCTTAAACATAACAATTTGGTTATTTTAATCCGAAATTGTTCAAAACAATTTTGAATGATTCTAAATCATTTCTAGGATGAATTTAACATGTCCCAAATATCAAAATACAATTTGGAACAAAAAACCCCAAAATTTCATCCTTGGCCGAGAGCCTCATTTTGGTGGGCAAATGTGCATTTTGCACTTTCATGGTTCAAAACACATCAAGGCAAAATCCAATCAACCCAATATTTTACATGCATCATATACACATCTAAATACACCATATAAATGAAAAGCCCCAAATTTGGAAGTGGTCTTAAACCCTAATTTTTCAATTTCTTCAAATTGGACAAATTAGACCAAATTGGTTAAATCCAATACTTCAATCATGTTTCTTCCATCCAAATCAAGTCTCAACACAATGAAACTATAGATCAAATCTAGGTCATTTAAGAGTGGGTCAACAACTCTAGATTAGCAACAAGGTTCTAAAACCATAAAATGATGCTTATTACTACACTAGTAACAATCTTCCAACATCATACATGCATTACACCTTCATCAAACTTTCATCCATCAAAAGTACAAAGAATAAAGAATGGAAAAACTTAAGAACATCACAAGATGTTGCCAAGAACAAGAGGAAAATTTTCTCTCTAATAGTAAGTTGGAAATACTTACATAAATCCAAGCTTTCTTTGATTTTCTTTTTCTTTCTCTCTAGTTTCTTTCTTTTTTTCTTTTAATGGATTTGATAAAGTGTATTAGGTTAATAACCCTAAAATAAATGAAACAATATATACTTGTCCACAAACTTGCTTTGGCCGAATTTGGCCTAAGAAAAAACAAGTTATATTAATTTCATTTCATTTGAATTTCATTTTGTCAAGTTGATAAAATGATCATTACACTTTAATGATAATTTCAACTTAGTCAACAATACAACTTAGTCATTAAAACAAATATCTAAACCTTAAGATATTTATATTTTAATTAATTTAATCATTTACAATTAATTAATTAATTAATTAATTAATTAAATACAAATATATTAAATATATGTATAATATTTACATTAAATATCAAATACATATATTCATTTATGATATTAGTCAAATATCTCAATTTGACAATTAATTAATGTGTATTTGAATTAATCAAGTATTAAAAGCAAATACACAAAAATTAAGGAAATGACTATCGGGTCCTTACACATGTATTTTGCGTTTAACCTTTAAACGACTTTATAAATAATCATTATTATTTATAATTGTTGCCCTAGTGCTCTACGAGTATATTTCATTATTGAGACTCTCTAGATTCAGGCATATTCGTCAAGAAATCCAATTTCGTGTTCATAATTTATCCACCCGTAAATTATGACGATCACGGATAAACTCGCTGAATCATACAGGTCGAGGTCATGGAAAATGTATAATTCCTCTGTCACAGGTATCCGGATAAATCCCAGAGATATAGATGTAAACGTCAAATCTCTATAGGGATTATCCAGTCGACTATTCTATTAGCAATCTAAAAAAAAACATTTAGAACTAGCTTCTAAATTGTACCACGGGCCCATGGTTTTTATCTGATTGCTAATCATATGGACTACCTATGCTCTGATACACAGAACTGACGGATCCTATCTTGACACACACAGGACACCCTGAGGATCTATCTACACCCAACGAACAAGCGGATGTCTGATCTTAATAGATCGGTGACGTGACTGCCATCTAAGTGTAGAAGATATCTCATGTGCCCACAGTGGGATCTCAAGCCTAAGAATCACAAGTGCTACTCAACCCGACAAGATTCCTATTGACGTTGGTGTACCATCCATTAAGAATCTTCGGTGAGTCGTTCAGTGTTTATCCACTATAAACACCTACACGTCTATATGAGTCTCCCTAGACTCATGGTTCATTGGGATAAACCATCGGACCAAGTCTCGATATACGACATGTACTGGTCTCAACAGATTTGACTAACCGACCCGTGTTAGTGAATCTTGACCAGGAACTGTATTTGATAATATACATTCAACAGTGACACTTCCCAATGTCAATTACAAACTATCTTTGTAACTGTGTACTGCATTATATATTATCGGGCCTTTGTCTAATATATACATATCACTAAACCACATTTAGTTTCAATCTAATCGTAATCAGATCGAATATGTATATAAAAACAAGAGGTGCAACCATAAATAAGTAATATTATGGAAAAATGGATTGTTCATATTCATGAATCAGACATAAATACGGTCCGGATTGGCGCTCTGAGCACCCACCCCAACAGAACCATATCTCAGACGGAGTGGTAGGAACAACTTTTGAAGGAATCTTATTCAAAAAATGTGCAGCTGTTAAAAAAGAGTAGCCCCATAAGTAATAGGGATAATCTGTGAAACTCAACATTGATCGGACTATATCCAATAGAGTCTGATTTCTCCTCTCGGACACTCCATTGTGCTGTGGAGTACCTGGAGGAGTATATTAAGCTAGAATCCCATTCTCCTTCATATAATCCATGAACTCACCACTCATATATTCACCGCCTCGATCATATCGAAGACATTTAATATATTGGCCAGTTTGTTTTTCTACTTCATTTCAGAACTCTTTGAACTTTTCAAAGGTTTCCGATTTATGTCGCATCAAATAGACATAACTGTACCGTGACAGATCATCGGTAAAAGTAACGAAGTACGAATAACCACTGTGAGTAGTCTGACTTAGTAGACCACATACATCAGAATGTACGAGTTCCAGTAAGTTAGTGGCGCGGTGTCCAACACTAGAAAATGGGGCTTTGGTCATCTTACCCTGAATACACAATTCACAAGTTGGATATGATTCAATGGTGAGATCTGGTATCAAATCATTCCTAACCAATTGGGTAAGGCGTTTAACGCCTATATGACCTAGTCTCATATGCCAAAGTTCAGTATTATTAATTACAGGTAAACTATGTTTATTAACTCCAGTGTTTAAAATATTTTTGAAGTTTGCAATGTATAATGACCATGCTTAATTGGACAACAAAGGATCTGAATATTATATTTATCATATAAATACAAAGAACAGTTCTTAATATTAATACGAAAGCCTTCTGTATCCAATATAAAAAGTGATATAATATTTGCTACACATCCAGGTACAAAATAACAATCATTTATCAAAAGTGTCCCTTTCAGCAAAGGGATCTCGCATACTCCCATTGCAACTGCATCCAGTGAGTCTCCACTCCCGAACTGCAATTGCATCTCTCCAGGCTTCAGTTTCCTACTTTCCTTCAGCACCTGCAACGAATTGCAAATGTGAATGGGACAAGCATAATCTAAAATCCAGGTGGATGTAACGGCTTCACAAGCCAAAGATATATCAATAACTGGAAAAATAAATGTACCTGATGTCGATGCTCTCTCTCTCCTCAGCTGGGCAATGTAGTCAGGACAGTTCCTTTTCCAGTGCCCGACTTTGCTACAGTGATGGCATTTGTCTTCAGAAGCCCTCTTTGGCTTTGCTATCATTTCCTGTGGTTGAGGACCGAAACCCTTCTTCTTATTCCTTTTGACCAAGTCTGGGAAGAAGCAGATAGAGAAGTAGGTCTCGGAGGGCGAGTAGGTACTCCATTCTTGAGGTTCTATTCCGCCGTTAGCAACAACCTATGCAGCTCTTGGTAGGTGCAGACAATCTCGTTCATGTTTAAGTACATCACAAACTGGCGATAAGAAGCTGGGAGCGAACCAAGAATGCATTCAGAATGAGATTATGTTGCCTCAATTGATCGACCAAATTGTTCATCTGAAGAACATACGGGCTAACAGCTTGCCCCTCATCCAATCATGCATGGAACAGTTCCATTGCGACTTTATGAACAACAACTTGCTCTTGGTTCTCAAATGATTGTCTTAATCGTGTCATTATAGTATAAGCATCTGACATGCCATAATATTGTTTCTTGAGTCCCGGTGAAAGTGAACTTAAGATGTATGATTTAACTTTTAAATCATCATTCTTCCAAGCTTGGAAGACTTCGCGTTCTTCCGGTGTAGCATCCTCTGCCACAGCAAGGGGCAATGGACCCTCAAGAACATATCCTAACTTCTCGGAATCGAGGACAATCCTCAAATCTAAATCCCAATCGGCGAAGTTATCAGCGCCTTTAAGTTTGTTCGCATCAAGCATACGAGCAAACTGATTAGTGGATGGTGCCGCCATCGCAAATCTATCATATAGATCACGAAAAACAGTTAGCAGAAATTTAAACAATTTCATATAATATCATAAGCATAAACTAGATCATGGATTTTTAATCTAAAAATGCCCCTCCCATTAAATAATGCAATACTGTAATCCCCAAACAAAATACAAAGATTAAATAATTAAATTAAATACTAATAGTGAAAAGTGGATCCCGTGAATATATTTCAGCTCACAGCAGAGGCACGGTCTCGCCTAAATATATTCATCAGGTAGACAACTCATTTGTAAATCACTCACTAGTGACCCCTGGGTTTCCGGTCCTGGTCGTTTCTCGTTGTGACTGCTAAGGCATGCCCACAAGGAGACGTACCAAGGTTAAACTTGTCAATGATAAACTCAAGCTACTTGCGTAACCCTGACAGTTAGGGCACGTTCAGGATTCCGCTTTCGCTTGAATTTATCTAGTATCTGATATACATTCGGTATAAACAAATCTCTATCGGATACACCCTCACAGTAGAGGCACGGTCTCGGATGTAGTCACGGAGAAATATTCATAAATCGTATTGACAAGACGAACCATATAACATGCATCAAATACATAATTACATTTAAACCTTATTAATTAAGGATTTTCCGCTAAGTGTCATATACCATAAATCTAATCAAATTAGATTAAAACATGCATGTATAAAGTTAAGAAAACATGATAAAACATTGAATTTAAAGGGCTAATCATATTAGGGGGCCTAGAATCAGACTCGCTCTGATACCATTTTGAAGGGGTTTTATTGCGGAAATCCGGTAACGCAGCGGAACAATGGAAAATCAAAATTTTCCGATTTCAAAATTTTTTCTGGGATTAATTAAATAAAATTATTTATTTAATTATCCAATTAATAAATTATGAATATCACACAAGAAATCATATTTCTAGGTAATTACCAAATTGCCCATAAATTTTGTATTTTGTTCATTTTAGGCCTAAATTGTTCAAATTTTTTTTGGATGATTCTAAATCATTACTAATATGAATTTAACATGTCCTACATATCAAAGTTCAATTTGCAACAAAAAAACCCAAATTTCTACACCAAGGCCGTGAGCCTCAACAAATGGGGGAATTGTGCATTTTGCACTTTCAATGTTCAAAACACATCAAGATGATATCCAATCAACATAAGATTATATATGTATCATATACACATCCAAATACACAACATAAATGAAAAGCCTCAAATTTGGAAGTGGTCTTAAACCCTAATTTTTCAATTTCATCAAATTGGACAAATTAGACCAAATTAACTAAATCCAATACTTCAATCATGTTTCTTCCATTCCAATCAAGCCTCACCACAATGAAACAACTATAGAACAAATCTAGGTTATTTAAGAGTGGGTCAATAACTATAGATTGGCAACAAGTTTCTCAAACTATCAAAAGTATGCTTATTAACATATTAGAAGCATTCTTTGAACTTAATACATGCTCAACCCCATTATCAAACTTCCATCCACCAAAAACACAAAGAATAAAGAATAGAAGAACATAAGAACATAAGAAACTCATAGCATGTTGCCTAGAACTCAAGGAACATTTTCCTCTCTAATAGGAAGTTGGAAAAACTTACTAAATTCCAAGTTTTCCTTTGTTTTCTTTTCTTTTCTCCCAAGCTTCCTTGTTTTCTTTTAATGGAGTATTTTGATAAGTATTTCAAGGTTATGAAACCCTAAATGAAACATAACAATTTATATCACCCACTTTTAGCCTTGGCCGAAAATTGTGACACAAATAAATATCTAGATATTAATTTTTGTTTCACTTAAATGCTTTATCAACTTGTTACTTTAATTATTAAACCATTTAATGAATTAAAGCAAGTCAACAAAGGCAACTCAAGTCATTAAAATAAATATCATAACTTTAAGATATTTATATTTTAATTAATTTAATCATTTAACAATTAATTAATTAATTAATTAAATACAAATATATTAAATATATGTATTATATTTACAATAATTATCAAATACATATATATTTATGATATTGGTCAAATATCTCAATTTGACAATTAATTAATGTGTATTTGAATTAATCTAATATTAAATACAAATACACAAAATTAAGGAAATGACTATCGGGTCCCTACACATGTATTTTTCGTTTAACCTTTAAACGACTTTATAAATAATCAATATTATTTATAAATGTTGCCCTAGTGCTCTACGAGTATATTTTATTAGTGAGACTCTCTAGATTCAGGCATATCCGTCACGAAATCCAATTTCGTGTCCATAATTTATACACCCGTAAATTATGACGATCATGACAAATGTATAATTCCTCCGTCACAGGTATCCGGATATATCCCAGAGATTAGATGTTAACGTCAAATCTCTATTAGCAAAATCAAAAAGACCATTTAGAACTGGCTTCTAAATTATAGCACGGGCCCATGGTTTTTATCTGATTGCTAATCATATGGACTACCTATGCTCTGATACACAGAACTGACGGATCCTATCTCGATACACACATGACACCCTGAGGATCTATCCACACCCAACGAATAGGCGGAGGTCTGATCCAAATAGATCGGCGACGTGACTGCCATCTAAGTGTGGAAGATGTCTCATGCGCCCACCGTGGTATCTGAAGTTGAAGAATCACAAGTGCTACTCAACCCGATAAGATTCTTATTGACGTTGGTGCACCATCTATTAAGAATCTTCGGTGAGTCGTTCAGTGTTTATCCACTGTAAACACCTACACGTCTATACTAGTCTCAAAGACTTATGGTTCACTGAGAAACCATTGGAATCATATATTCCAGTATATGACATGTACCGATCTCAACGAGTTTACTTTACTGACCAAGTAGTGTAAACCTTGACCAGGAACAGTCTGAGAATGACAACGTCATGATACTATTCAATGTCAGTTGCGACGCTTTTGCAACAGCACCATGACTAGTCATTCCAAGGTCATTACGTCTTTACCATATTAAAAGATACATTATATTATAGAAACTGTATATATTAGTCATAATAATAACATTTTACAGTAGTATTCATAAAGAAATACAACCAGGAATTGGCGCTCTGAGTACCAACCCCAACACCACCTTGACTTGTTGTAGCTCTTCCTTAGTCTTCTTCAGCTCGTCTTGGGTGGTGACTAGCTGGTCTTCGGTGGTGGCTAGCTGGTATTTGATGGTGGCTAACTGGTCTCGAAGAGAGGATGCATTGTCTGAATTAACAGTATTGCGTGCAGATGACGTCGGATTCTTACGAGTGCCAAGGTCGACGTTGTAAGCTGTCTGATTCTTGAAAACCAATTACGAAAACCAATTACGACGTTGTAATCTGTTTTTGTACAAAATTAACTATGTTGTAATGAAATTGCCTTTTACCGTTTTGTAATTTATTTACTTTGATATATAAATGGTAGAAGTCCTTATGAGTAATTCCAGATTGAGATGATATGAGACAATATCAATCTGTAAAGGTTTAATCATTAAATATCCCTAGTCGTAGTATTGTCGAGATTGGACATCGATAATGCGGAATAGACTAGTATTGCACTTGTGCGCGTTGTGAGGGCATAACAGCATAGTTCTCATATATTTAAGTATTGGATACTTATGCAAGTGCGATAGGAGGTTGTGTTTTACCGATGGTACGGAAAACAGCTTCGCTCTGGATAGACCCCGCAGAATCCCATTGGTAGTATGTATATGTGTCTATGGGAGTCCGCTTCAGGGTAGGTGTATTTGGTCTTAACCTGAGACTTGCATCGCTAATACTTGCGACAATCGGTAAACTTTGGCTTTGGTCGTCCAGGGCTTTAACAGGTTCTGTGTACGCCTCTTCTGGGTTTATTGAGAATCGTAGTGTATTGGATGTGATGTCAAGACGAGAGTATCACTTCAGACATATGGAGATGATGATCACGCAGGGATTCAGAACTGGTTCTCTATTGTGTTGCAACCATCGGGATAATATGACAAGGTCATGATTATCCGATTCAAAGAGACTAGTTGCTTGATATCCGATATGTGCTTCGTACGGGGCATACACTATTCCAGCCCGAGGCCTTGCACGTGACATCTGATACTGGATCACAATACACAATACTACGGTATACTACGCCTGACATAGATCGTATATTCCAGTAAGAATATTTCTGGAGAATTGGGTAGGCATGGCGCTTTGCTAGAAGCCAACCTTGTCTCGTAAATCGGTAAAAACATAGTACGAGGTACGCACGTGTTCAGATAGTCCGACGACCGTATTTACTGCCAACATATCCAATGATCTCTTGGGTCGCTTCTCGAAGATTCACCGATGACGTATGATCCGAACTTAATTAATCTGGGATTAATTGCGGAGACACTTTATCTTGGATAAAGTACTATTTGAAGAGAGAGAAAGATTAATTTGGGATTAATCGACAAAATAATATATTTGATATATTAAACGAAATTGGATTTCGACGCAGAATTAAAATTAGATTTTAATTCGGGCAAACGAGTTAATTTAAAATTAATTCGTTAGCGGCATGAATAGTAAATTCGCCAGGCATAATTATTACGTCGCGACGGAAGTTCGTTAATTCGGAATTAGCGAAATCGAGCCCGGAAGTGTTTGCGGGCCCACTCGCATTTTGAATTCGAGTGGGGCCCACAAATCACATCGCGAGTCACATCACTTGTCATTTATTTGTGATAGATGTCAAAGTCACTTTTTGGTGAAAGACACCTAGTCACTATTCATGACACAAGTTGGTGAGAGCTTTTAATGCATTTTTGGAGCCAAAATGTTTGATGACTTTTTGAAAGTTAATACCAAATATTTGGTATTTGTTTTTTTTCACTCTTGCATACGGTTTTTGAAGCCAAGAAAGAAAGAAAAAACAGAAATCATTCTCTCTTCCAAAAACATCAAAACTGTGAGCCTTGGAGGTGTTCTTGGAGTTGTTTTTCTTTAATCTTTGCTAGCATAACAAGGATCAAATACAAGGTGATAGGGAACCGAATCTTAGAGCTTGGAATCCTAAAGCTTGGAGCTTCATCATCTTCATCAACAAAGCTTCACTTGGCCGAATCTTGGAGTAGCTTGAAGGGAAGGAAAATTTTGTTGAGCATCACATCCAATCCGTTCAATGTAAGTGTGTTTCCGCCACATTTCTTTATAGTATTCATTCAATTTCGTGGCTTAAATGATCTTGGGACATCAATAGAAACCAACAATGGTATCAATGAGCCTTGTTTAAGCATGGAATATTTTAGGGTAAAATTTGGGTAAATTGATTTTGAGCATGTTTTGAATAAATTACTTGTTTGAGCATGCTTATGGATGAATGACTTTGAGTTGTTTATGATCAATTTTGTGAAAAACAAATTGGATGAATTTTTCCCCAAAAAAGAGGCATGGCCGAATCTAGTATTACCCTTGGAAGTCTTGGTATTTTTGTTTTGATGATCATTGGATAACTTGAAACGAATTGGAAATGTCGATTTGTCATTCGATCGGATTGAAAAACGAAATCGGACAAAAATCCTTAATATGGCCGAGAGCTTCTTTGCATGTAATGAGATGATTTTTTGATTCAAAAATTGTTGGACATAAGTTGAACAAATGAGAACATGATTAATTAATTAAATTGTATTTTGGAAATATGGATTTAGATAATTAATTGATGTATTACACTTTAGTTAATTGGATTTTAAAATTTAGAATATTAAAATTTGATTAATGGGCTTAATTTTGAATTGGCTTGAAAATTATTATATTTGGGCATAATGGGCTTGGTTGGGCCAAATTGGTTTAGGCTAATTGGATTGGATCCAAATTTGGCCTAAATCATTCCATTAAGTCCAAATGTAATAAATGGGCTTTAAAAGTTTAATTGGGCCTTATGGGCTAAAATTGGTTTTTTGGCATATGAGGGTGATTCCTCAATTTGGCTTGGTAATTGGGTTTGACCCATATTGACCAAAGCCCATGCCTTATAAAATCAATTGAAAGCCCATCGGACTTTAATTAAACCAACATTGGATGTTAGTTGGACTTTAATTAAGCCCATGCCTTAGTCGTTAAAGCGCATTAAAAGGTGTAGATATTTAATTTGGAATTAAATACATGAATTAGTATTGAATACGAATTAAATTAGATTTAACGAGTAGTTCGATATAATTCAAGAATTCATACTTTAAGTACTTATTCTCAAACGAGTTGGACTCGCGCAAATCAAATCATTGTTTGAACATTGGATGATCACTAATATTCACAGCTAATTAATTTGATTAGTTTGATTGAATAACATGCTTGAATGAATACATGGATGTGATGTATGAATAGCGTATATCGGATGGATATTAGAAGGGAAATGGCAATTTTAGAAATTATTGTAAATTCGGAATTTATAAATTGGACCTGCGTGTCCAGCCTTCTCTCTTATTGATTCTTTGTATTATCTTCTCACCTAATTCCCCTCAATGTTAATGAGGTTTCTATTATTGTATTATGTAATTGGGTAGAAGTAGAATAGTGCTAGCCGGGGAGAGGAAATGGAGTGATTTGTTCTAGGAACAATCTGTTTAAATATCCATCCGCATATCGTTATTAGTTTACTTTTCGCGCCTTATTATGCTTTTAGAAATGCATGCTTAAGGGTGTATGATGAGACCTTAACAAAGATAATAAATTGGTTGCCAATTTACGCGAAAAACCCTCAAAATATATTAAGCGTTATTTCCTTCCGTTGAGTGATTCTTACTCAAGATCCAAAGTTGGCATTGGTTTGTTGGCCAAAGTCAAGACCTTTGTCAATTACGGATGTGTTTGAATCATGAGAGTTTTGTTCCATATCAGTGTCTTGTCCAAGTCGTGATTTGTTGGTTAAAGTCAAGATCACTTCTTGTCCATCGACATTGATTACGAAGCTTTTCATGTCAATGGGTCCCGCTTAACTGGAATCATTAAGCTTGTTGTGCCAAAGCCAAGGCTTAGTTGATTCAGAGGAAAAAGGTTAGGCAAATATATTGGATATATTGGCATATGTATTGTACATATGTTTCAGACTTGGATGTCCACCTACCGGATCTAGGAATTGGATTAGATCCAATTGATCTTCGAGATCTACCTAGTTAAATATCATACAGCTTGTTGGCCAAAGTCAAGGTTGTGTGTTATTTAACGGGATCCTAGCCCACTAGGAAACTGGGTTTCCCGAGTACTCGACAGAGGGTTAGAGGCTCGCCGAAAAATAGTGGGAGGCTAGTATTGAATTTGCAATTTCATTCAGATACTTAGCTTTACGCGCTTTTATAATTATTTCGTCAAAATTATTTTATTAGTTGGACTAATATAATGTTATTTTTCTTGTAACAGTTAGACTGTACCCATATATCATTGATTAGATAGTTAGACTATCGTAATCAAGATGACTGGAAAGGGAAATGTCCGAGACATTATCATGGGCGAAAATGTCTTCAAGGGCACAAACTTTTCCGATTGGGAAATGAATCTGAGGATTGTCCTTGGAGCCGAGAGGCTGCTATATACTATACAGAGACCTCTTGGGCCTAAGCCCAAACCAGATGAGCTACTTGAGTAGGAGCTTTGGAAGACTCACAGCGATGATTGTGAAACTGCTCAGTCAATTATGCTTGCTGTTATGACTCAGCATTTCCGTTGACAGAACAGGGACTTGGATCCCTATAACATGTTGGCGAGGTTGCACGATCTTCACCGATCTAACCGAAGGTCGCAGAGATATGAGTTAGTGAAGAAGCTCTTCCGTTCACGTTTGTCAGAAGGCATGTCTGTTGAATCCCATGTGGTACAGATGATTGCTGACATAGATGAGCTGGCTAAGATGGGGATAGTCTTAGAGGCTGAGATTACCATAGATATGATCTTGCAATCTCTCCCCGACACTTGGAAACAGTTCATCATAAGCTATAACCTGATGAACACTGATGATACTCTTGGAGAGTTGTTGTCAATTCTCAAGGAAGCTGAAAAGGAGATGCTTAAGGGCAACAAGCGCGAGGCGCACTTTGCTTCGACATCTCAGACACCGAGGGCTGGGCCCAAGGTGACTGGAGGTGTGAAGAAGAAGAAGCATAAAAGAAAGGGCAAGGCCAAATCGTCAAAGGCTTTTGGGAAGCCTAAGGACAAATCTCAGGATGTTTGCCTCCAATGCGGCAAGCGGGGTCACTGGAAACGTGACTGCCGCGAGTACAAGGCGCTCCAGAAGGAGATTAAAGCGGGCAAGGCACCGGCTTTAGGTATGTTTGTCATTGAAATAAACATGACTATTTCTAGTTTTAAAAATTGGATTTTTGATTCTGGTTGTGGTACTCACATATGTACTGATGTGCAGGATCTGTGGATTAGCAGGAGACTGGCCTCGGGGGAGATTGATCTACGCGTCGGAAATGGGGCACCAGTCGCCGTTTTGGCCGTTGGCACTTTTGTTTTAGAACTGCCCTCGGGGCATGTACTTGAACTTAATGACTGTTATTATGTACCTAGTTTGACTAGGAATATTATTTATGTATCTAAGTTAACCCAATGTGGGTATACTTTTGTATTTCGGAACACTGAGTGTTACTTATATAAAAATGATGTAGAAATTTGCACTGCTGTTGCAAATAATGGTCTTTATATTTTGAATATAAATATATCTCCAACATATAATATAACAAACAAAAGGCTTAAAATGAGTAATGAAAATGAAACTTACATGTGGCACTGTCGTCTGGGACACATAAACAAGACTCGCATATCCACACTTTCGAAGAGTGGGTACTTGGACGGATTTGATCCAAATTCATATGACGTCTGCAAATCTTGCTTATTAGGCAAAATGCCTAAATCACCTTTTAGCGGTAAAGGTGAACGCGCCACCGAACTGTTAGCCCCCGTTCATAGTGACGTATGTGGGCCCATGTCTAGCCTGCTAGAGGTGGATACGAATACTTCGTAACCTTTACGGATGATGCATCACGTTATGGTTATGTGTATCTTATGAGACACAAGTCGGAAAATTTTGAGAAATTCAAAGAGTTTCGACACGAAGTTGAAAAACAGACCGGCAAGAGTATAATGACATTACGGTCGGACCGTGGTGGCGAATACTTGAGCAATGAGTTTCTAGATTACTTGAAAGAATATGGTATTCTTTCACAGTGGACTCCTCCTGGAACACCGCAATTAAACAGTGTGTCCGAACGGAGAAACCGAACTTTGTTGGACATGGTTAGGTCTATGATGAGTCGCACTGAGTTACCTATTTCCTTCTGGGGATATGCATTAAATAGTGCAATTCTTATTTTGAATAAGGTTCCGTCAAAGTCTGTACAACAGACACCATATGAGATATGGACAGGAAAGAAACCGGGTTTCTCATTCCTGAAGATTTGGGGATGCTGGGCATACGTCAAACGTTTGGAAGGTACCAAACTTGAACCCAAATCGGATAAATGCCTATTCGTAGGATATCCTAGGGAAACCAAAAGATATTACTTCTATCACCCACGAGAGAACAAAGTATTTATTGCTCTACATGCGATTTTCCTTGAGAATGAATTCCTAAATGCAGTGATTAGTGGGAGGAAAGTAGAACTCGTTGAAAATCAGAGTGATACTGTTCCTGGCATAGAATCCTCAATGGAATGAGAACAGTCCATCCGGGATGAGACTGTACCATAATCTTCTATTACACAAGGACCGCGTAGGTCGGAGAGAGTTAGGAAACAACTTGAGAGGTATGGGCTCCTGATCTCACCTCATGTAGATATTAATCTCATTGAGGATAACGAACCGGCTACGTATGAGGAAGCGATACAAGATATCGATTCCGCTTTATGGCAAGAGGCCATGAAGTCCGAAATGGATTCCATGTACACCAACCAAGTTTGGACACTGGTTGATGCACCAGAAAGCGTAAAGCCTATTGGATGCAAATGGGTCTTCAAGAAGAAGACTGACATGGATGGCAACATACAAACGTACAAAGCTAGGCTTGTAGCGAAGGGGTATCGTCAACGACATGGTGTCGATTACGATGAAACTTTCTCACCCGTTGCCATGATTAAATCCATTCGGATAATGCTTGCAATTGCTGCATATTTCGATTACGAGATATGGCAGATGGACGTTAAAACCACTTTCCTTAACGGAAACCTTTCAGAGGATGTTTATATGCAACAGCCTGACGGTTTTATCATGCCTAGACTTGCAAACAAGGTTTGTAAGTTAAATCGGTCCATTTTTGGATTGAAGCAAGCATCGTGGTCATGGAACCAACGTTTTGATGAGATCATAAAAGAATATGATTTCATTCAAAACGAAGATGATCCTTATGTATACAAGAAGGTTAGTGGGAGAGAACTGACTTTTATTGTCCTTTATGTTGACGATGTATTGCTAATAGGCAATGATATTCCCATGCTAACGTCGGTGAAAGCTTGGCTTTCATTGAAATTCTCCATGAAAGATCTGGGAGAAGCAGCCTTTATTCTGGGAATAAAGATCTACCGGGATAGATCTAGAAAGCTGCTTGGACTCTCCCAGAGTACATATATTGACAAAGTGTTGAAGAGATTCAACATGGATCAGTCCAATAGAGGACTGTTGCCAGTGTCACATGGCGTCTATCTATCTAAGGACATGTGTCCTAAGACTCAAGATGAGAGAGACAACATGAGTCGGATACCATTCACCTCGGCAGTCGGATCGATCATGTATGCCATGATATGTACGCGACCTGATGTCTCCTATGCTTTGAGCATGTGTAGTCGATATCAGGCCAATCTAGGTGAAGGTCACTAGATGGCGGTTAAGAATATCCTTAAGTATCTTAGACGAACTAATGATGCTTTCTTAATCTATGGAGATAGAGAACTTAAGGTAACTGGGTATACCGATGCAAGTTTCCAAACCGACAAAGACGACTGTAAGTCGCAATCCGGGTACATTTTTTGTTTGAATAACGGAGCAGTGAGCTGGAAATCTTCCAAGCAATAGACTGTTGCCGATTCAACAATAGAAGCGGAGTACATTGCTGCAGCCGAAGCAACAAAGGAAGCAGTTTGGATCCGAAAATTCCTAATTGAATTAAGAGTAGTTCCGTTAGCAGCTGAGCCCGTTCCATTGTATTGTGACAATAACGGAGCTATAGCGCAGGCTAAGGAACCGCGGTCTCATCAACGATCCAAGCATGTTCTTCGACGTTTCCATCTAATTCGAGAGATCATACATCGTGGCGATGTGAAGGTCGAGAAGGTCGCATCAGATTACAACATGGTAGATCCGCTGACGAAAGATATTCCTCAGCAATAGTTTGAGCGACATGTACATAGTTCAGCTATTAGATGCTTGAATGACTGGCTATAGGCCAAGTGGGAGATTGTTGGACAGTTATGACCCATAGCGTCACTGTTTGTAAAAGACATTGTGTTTTTGTACAAAATTAACTATGTTGTAATGAAATTGCCTTTTACCGTTTTGTAATTTATTTACTTTGATATATAAATGGTAGAAGTCCTTATGATTAATTCCGGATTGAAATGATATGAGACAGTATCAATCGTAAAGGTTTAATCATTAAATATCCCTAGTCGTAGTATTTTCGAGATTGGACATCGATAATGCGGAATAGACTAGTATTGCACTTGTGCGCGTTGTGAGGGCATAACAACATAGTTCTCATATATTTAAGTATTGGATACTTATGCAAGTGCGATAGGAGGTTGTGTTTTACCGATGGTACGGAAAACAGCTTCGCTCTGGATAGACCCCGCGGAATCTCATTGGTAGTATGTATATGTGTCTATGGGAGTCCCCTTCAGGGTAGGTGTATTTCGTCTTAACCTGCGACTTGCATCGCTAGTACTTGCGACAATCGGTAAACTTTGGTTTTGGTCGTCCAGGGCTTTAACAGGTTCTGTGTACGCCTCTTCTGGGTTTATTGAGAATCGTAGTGTATTGGATGTGATGTCAAGACGGGAGTATCACTTCAGACATATGGAGATGATGATCACGCAGGGATTCAGAACTGGTTCTCTATTGTGTTGCAACCATCGGGATAATATGACAAGGTCATGATTATCCGATTCAAAGAGACTAGTTGCTTGATATCCGATATGTGCTTCGTACGGGGCATACACTATTCCAGCCCGAGGCCTTGCACGTGACATCTGATACTGGATCACAATACACAATACACAATACTACGGTATACTACGCCTGACATAGATCGTATATTCCAGTAAGAATATTTCTGGAGAATTGGGTAGGCATGGCGCTTTGCTAGAAGCCAACCTTGTCTCGTAAATCGGTAAAAACATAGTACGAGGTACGCACGTGTTCAGATAGTCCGACGACCGTATTTACTGCCAACATATCCAATGATCTCTTGGGGTCGCTTCTCGAAGATTCACCGATGACGTATGATCCGAACTTAATTAATCTGGGATTAATTGCGGAGACACTTTATCTTGGATAAAGTACTATTTGAAGAGAGATAAAGATTAATTTGGGATTAATCGACAAAATAATATATTTGATATATTAAACGAAATTGGATTTCGACGCAGAATTAAAATTAGATTTTAATTCGGGCAAACGAGTTAATTTAAAATTAATTCGTTAGCGGCGTGAATAGTAATTCGCCAGGCATAATTATTACGTCGCGACGGAAGTTCGTTAATTCGGAATTAGCGAAATCGAGCCCGGAAGTGTTTGCGGGCCCACTCGCATTTTGAATTCGAGTGGGGCCCACAAATCACATCGCGAGTCACATCACTTGTCATTTATTTGTGATAGATGTCAAAGTCACTTTTTGGTGAAAGACACCTAGTCACTATTCATGACACAAGTTGGTGAGAGCTTTTAATGCATTTTTGGAGCCAAAATGTTTGTTGACTTTTTGAAAGTTAATACCAAATATTTGGTATTTGTTTTTTTTCACTCTTGCATACGGTTTTTTAAGCCAAGAAAGAAAGAAAAAATAGAACTCATTCTCTCTCCCAAAAACAGCAAAACCGTGAGCCTTGGAGGTGTTCTTGGAGTTGTTTTTCTTTCATCTTTGCTAGCACAACAAGGATCAAATACAAGGTGATAGGGAACCGAATCTTAGAGCTTGGAATCCTAAAGCTTGGAGCTTCATCATCTTCATCAACAAAGCTTCTCTTGGCCGAATCTTGGAGTAGCTTGAAGGGAAGGAAAATTTTGTTGAGCATCACATCCAATCCGTTCAATGTAAGTGTGTTTCCGCCATATTTCTTTATAGTATTCATTCAATTTCGTGGCTTAAATGATCTTGGGACATCAATAGAAACCAACACTACCCAATTCATGTGCTGCCGTAACGAATTCTGGTTTAGAACCAGCACTAGTACCGTAAAACACACAAATGTTTACAACTCGTCTTCTTGAAGTAGCTTCCATTTTTTTTATGTGTTTCTTTATCAAATCTAGATGCCTTCAAAAATGCAATGATGAGTTGAATTTATAGCACCTGAAAAAGGGTAAGTAATAATAGCACTAGTATCTTCCAAATGACGATTATTAGCTAAACAATAAAAGAAATCGTGAAAGGTCAAAAAGTCTAGATCCTATCGGTGAAAATAAAGATAATTACAACAGAAAAGCAAATCAAAGCAATTATTAAGGCAAAGGAATTGTGTACGTAATACGCCACTCGTTTGGTATATAAATCCATTATGATGCGTCTTAAGAATCCATTCTTTATTCAGCCATCCCTAATGAATTAGCTCTCATCTTTGTGATTGCCGAACACCATTCCTCTTATCTTGTTTTGCCTTAAATGCACTGTTTATGCTTTTCCCTGAAAATATCACACAAAATTAAAAACTCTACAACATGTATACACAAAATATGAAAACAGAAATTACAATAAATTGCATGGGTTGCCTCCCTGCTAGCGCTAAATTGTTCGTCTTCAGCCAGACGTGACTGAAATCCATCTATCAGATAGGTTTCAGCATGGTTTTGGATGTCCGATTAAAGACAATCCCATGAGCGTTGCTTTTAAAGGGTCTTTTCCAACGGTAAAGTGGCAAAAAGAATTTTGTCTCATTCAGTGCTTGTGTCATCTTCTTAATCTTTGTCGCTCCAGTTTTTCCTGATAAGGAAGAAAGAAAACCATGAGGTCTCGTATGGTGCTTGACTTTGAATGGAAGTTCCATTCTGTCAAGCCTTTGGGTGATGTCTTTGATTTGTACTCCCCAAAACAGTGATATTTCTCATGATTGGATGAGATCTTCAATATGGCAGTCATTGGCTTCTCTCCTCTATTTGTTCTGCATCTTGTTCCACCTTTTGTTTACAGATGTATTTTAAAATTTCCGCATTCAGTTCTTCATCTGTCATTTGTGAAATGCATGCTCCATAAGTCTCAACCTGAGGATGTAAAGAGATATCAGATTTTAGGTCTTCATCATTTGTGGTTGATATGACTGGCTCAGGTAGATCTTCTTCAAACATTTGTGCAATGGAAGCTCCAAGATCTTCATTTTGAGGATACAAAATTTCATCCTCAATTTTTTTTGGCACAAACAGCTCTGTTCTTCATCCTCGTCAAAGTTCGAATAATAAAAATCAAATCGAGACTTTGCTGGTTCGGGTTCCTGAACTGATATCTCAGATTCCTGATATTGCTCAGCCTCATTCTCTACTAAAGTGTCATCGTGAAATGCTTGGTACTTGAAGGCTTCATCAGTGTCATCTGCTCCGTGAGATATGTAGTTCATATTTTCTGTTAAATGTCTGATTTGATCTGTCATTCTCTGTATAGATTCTGCTTGACTCTGAAATTGTGCATCAATTTGAGCTTCCCGTTCCTCGAGCCAATTTTTGAGCTTGTGAATCAACTGATCTTCCTTTGATGGTTCTAGTTCTTGATGAAGATCAAAGGTTGATGGTGGATAAGATGAAAAATAAGGGTCAGGGAAATATGCTGGTTTATTATATAAAGGTCTCTGATAGTTCTGCCACCCTGAATTGTAGTAGTAGTTTATGCTCGGGTGGTTACCATCACATATCTCGCATCTCCCCATTGCGTTATGTTGAGCAAATATAATATTGCTTGTTTCTGACATCCAGTTATTATTGATGGGCTGTATAACAGACTTCAAAAAATCGGACTGTTGTTCTTTGATTTAGGAAGTATCTTTACCTCGTAAAACTCGTAATTCTTTCATCACCCAATTAAGATCCATGTCAACCACCTGAAAAACAAAAGAAGGAAATAAAAATTACAGATAAAAGAAAATTAGATACAAGTAAATTAAATAGCTTCAAAATTCATAACTCAAGAAAAATAAGTCCCCGAAAACGACGCCAAAAACTTGACCGGCATGATCACACACGTATAATGCAAGCGCACGTATCGTTCAAGTAGTATAAAAATATCGATCCCACGAGGACTTAATTCCTACTGTTGTTACTAATTATTGAATCTATTTATTTATAAGTATCTAATTATGGGAGAAGAGAATGATTGCTTGATTGGTTGTTTGAATGTGGATTTGCTAAATAAAATAAATAAATATACAAAAGAAAATACTAAGGAAAATAAACAAAATACACAAATATCTAGTGTTGTGATTCCACACAATATTATTCTAATGATGAATTTATTTTCTTATACATGTGAAATAAATTAGTTTGCTAACCTGGAACACGAAGATATGCAAAAGCCTCTTCCGACGGTCAGTTGCAAACACCCAAAGTAACCCAATTAATCATATTCTTATGTAAACCAAGTTACCTAAATTCATTAAGTTCAAGTTTCAATTATGGCTACCCACGCCCGACAGGTATATTCCTATCCTATAAGGAAATCTATTTAAGGGTTATCTATCCTCAAGGAAGATCGTGAGCTATTGAATCTAAGGCAGAAACCTAAAATCTCTTTTCCAAGTTCATTTTAAGTTTACCAGATCAATTTTGTTGGTGATCTGGAAACAAGAAGCATTAGACATAAGATTCAATAAACAAACTAAAGAATTACCCATAATATAATTAAATCAATTATTAAGCATGTTAAAATTGTGTTTTATCACTTCCATAGAATAAAAATAAAATATTGAGGTTAGGCGATACACCCTTACTATTTCTAATTTAGAAATCTCCCTTATTATAATATAGAAATTATCAGTGATATTACCAACCGACCATATAGGCGATATCCTGATTAAGTCAGATTTTCAATTAAGTCCAACCGACCATAAAGGTGGTGTTATCATTTGTCCATAAACCAGCCATATAGGCGGTAATCATCTGTCACATTAGGTCAAATAAATAAAACCGGTCATTAAGGTGGTATAACCTTTAGTTCATATTATTAAATTATAATTTCCATATTATAATTAATGGAGATTAATCTAAACTAAAATAATAAAAGCTTCACTCTTTGACCGGCGTAAACACACACGTATAACGCAAGCGCACGTATCGTTCAAGTAGTATAAAAATATCGATCCCACGAGGACTTAATTCCTACTGTTGTTATTAATTGTTGAATCTATTTATTTACAAATATCTAATTAAATGGAGAAGTGAGAGATTGTTTGTTTGTTTGGATTGAAAGACTTTGCTAAATAAATAAATAAAAAAAAGGACAAAAGAAAATACTAAGGAAAATAACAAAAGACACAAAGATCTAGGGTTGTGATTTCTTCCAATATCATTTTAAAGATGAAGTGATTATTTTATAGTTGGGTAATATATTGATTTATTAACCTGTAACACTAATTTATGTAAAAGCATCTTCCGATGGTCAATTACAAATACCTAGTATAATCCAATTGAACCATATGTCTATGTCAACCAAATTACCTAGATTCATTATGATTAAGTTCCAATTATGGCTACCCCCGCCCGACAGGTATATTCCTATCCTGTAAGGAAATCTATTAAAGGGTTATCTATCCTCAAGGAAGATCGTGAGATATTGAGTCTAAGGTTTTAAACTTAAAATCCCTATGTCTAGTTCATTTTAAGTTTACCTAATCAATTTTATTAATGGCCAATTAATAAAAAGCATTAAGATTAAAACTCAATAAATAAATCTTTATAATATCCAAACTATAATCTAACCTTTATAAACTCGTGATATTGAAAATCATCACAACCTTAGAAAACTAACACATAACTAGGACTAATAACTGAAAAATAAAAGACATAAAGTAAAAATACTGAAAAGTAAAAGACATAAAGTAAAACTGAAAAGTAAAATAAAATAAAATGCTAAGGTAAAAGGAATTACTTTTACTACTACTAATTTAGATATCTCCCATAAAATAATATATAAACTTGTTATAATATTACCAACCGACCAATCTGGCGGTATCCTGATTAAGTCAAATTAAGTCCAACCAGCCATATAGGCGGTACCATAATTAAATTACCAACCGACCAATATAGCGGTATCCTTTTTAAGTCAGGTTTTAAACCAGATTAAAATAAATTACCAACCGACCAATCTGGCGGTATCCTTTATTAATCAGTATTTTAATTAGTAAATATATTATTTTTAAGGGAGATTAATCTAAATAGTAACAGTAAAAAATTACCTTTCACCCTAGCTGAGAAATTACTTTCTCATGAATAGTAAAAACTGTAAAAAGTAAAAAGTAAAAACTAATTACTATTATTACAAATGGTAATTAAAAAAATTACAAACTAAAAAAATAAAATTAAAATATTTTTAGAGAGAGAAACTTTCTCTTCATCAAAGAGATGAGAGAGAGAAAGGCCCCCGGAATTATGAAAATTCGCGCATATTTATAGAAAATTTTGTCTTCCGCGTCGCGACGCCATGTCAGCGTCGCAACGCTGGAATAGTAAGACTTGGCACGCTGAGTAGGCGACACGTGGCATGGCGGCTGACTGTTCACGCGACACGTGGCAAGGCGGCTAAGACTCAATTATTGTGATGACGTCATTGATGACGTCATGATGACGTGGCGCTGACGTGGCGAAGACGCGTGTTGCAATTGTCGGCACAATAGGATTGCGACACGTGGCGACACGTGTCACGCTGTGATTGGCTAATGCTGACGTGGCAAGTTGACTTAGTTGACCCGCTGACGTGGCTGATGATGACATGGCATGACACATGGCGAAGTTGACTCGTTGACCGCTGATGTGGCTGATGACGAGGCGACACGTGTCAAGTCTGAGTGTCGGCATCATATGATGTTGACACGTGGCACGGCGCACGTTAGCAGATTGGATGTGATGGTGACACATGGCACGGCGCATTTTAGCAAAGTCAAACTTCTCAAATCCTGACATGTTGACCCGGCGCACGTTAGCAGATTCGGCGCATGCTGGGAGTCGCGACGCGCAAGGCTTCAGCGTCGCGACGCCGAAATGATGATTTTGCCCTTTTGTCCAATTTTGTCCATTTTGCCCCAAAATTGTCTCCAATGCTTTCCAAACTTTATTTATCTGCAAAATACATCAAAACGTTCACAAAACTCAAGAAACTATACAAAATATTAGGTTAAATGAGTGGGAAATAGTGACAGAAATACCACTCATCACACCCCCAAACCTAACATTTTGCTAGTCCTCGAGCAAAATACAGAATAAAATTTAACTAAGCCATTTTCGTGGGGATCACGGTTGCATTTAGCATATGCAACAAGCCTTTAAACCCCTAGGTGTCCCTAGTGGACGAGTTGTAGTCTCGTGAGGGTTTACAGCAATGATACCCACAAACATTTTACAAAAGTAAAATGGTAGTGAAACTAATGCACACAAAAGCAAAAAGACAAGAGAAAAGAGAATAAAGATGTTAGTAACTAATCAGGTGAAATTTCTACTACAAGTTATCAGTTGTTTTGTTTCTTTCTAAATTACTAAATAAGTAAATTCTCCGATTATTTTTACCATTCTCCATATACACAGCCAACATAATATTAAACAACTCATTTTTGCCCACAACAGTCATAAGTGCAGTTGATAAGAGATAATATTTTTGTCCTAAAGTTCTATCAGATTTCACACCTTTTGTAGTAATGGAATAATTTTTTCTGATTTTTCTGATTTTTTCTTTGATTTCTGAATTTTGACTTTTTTATTTATATACAATACCTTCCGTCTATGTAGCGAGCTTTGGGTTGGTGACTCCCAAACCAGTTGGCTTTAGGGCACCAGGTGTTAAGACACCCCTACGAACTTAATTACTCAGACTTCAGATATATATATTTTGCAATATCTTTGATCCATGTAACGAGCTTTGGGCCAATGACACCAAACCAGTTGGTTTTAGGGCACTAGTGTTTTAAAACACCCTTACAGACTTAATAACCCGATCTTAGATACTTTATTTTTTTTTACATCAGAAATTTTTTTTTTATTCCATTACTATTTATAGATGCTTCCTCCAATTAAACTAGAGCACAGAATATTACAAACTTTTCAATTACAGCTCATGTCTGTATGTTACTATGCATGTTGATAATACCTGTCAAATGAGCATATGAAGATCCATTTTAGTCAGTATTATGGAGAATTCACAAATTAAATAATTTAAAATGAAATAAACAAAAATTAACTTGTTTCGAAATAGGTTTGAAATACGTCTCAAGAGTGGAAACTCCTTACTCGGCTATTTCTTACCAATTTTTCACCTTTTTAGTTAAAATAAAAACACAAAAATGCAAAATATTTTTGTAATTTTTGAAAAAATTTCAATTTTTTTGTATTTTTCGAAAAATTTTGGACTAAAAATAAAAATAACAATACAAACAAGTACTATTAACTATACCTCACCCCCAAACCTAAATGAGACATTGTCCCCAATGTCTTAAAAAGTAGAAGAAGAGCTTAGAAAATCGTACCTGATTAGTTGAAATTCTACAGGAAAATTAAAGGTTAAGATCCAGATTTATTCGACGCTTCTTACCACGATCATCCTCGGACCATTTTATCTTTGAAATGATAGGGTCAACTTTCGGTTCATAGGCTATGAGTTGGTCTATTAGATCCGGAGCAGTTCTGGCAGTAAAGAGGAGTTCTTTCATAGGTTTTGACACGAACCCATTTCTCCGAGCATCATCAAGAAACACACAAAGAAAATCGTATAAAACCCATCAACGTTAAGTAGTCCAAGTTGTTTCTGGTGTATGTTCAGGTTCGCCAAGATAGTACTATAAAAAATTTCCTCCAATGTGCCCAAGCCACCTGGCAAAGCAATAAAAGCATCAGAACGGTTAATAATTTCTACCAGTCGTTCAGACATACCTGGCACGATCAGTTCCTCTCCGTTTGATGATCCAATAAGATTCGCCTCTGCCAAGGGTTTTGGGATGATTCCCAAAACATGACTGCCTCCTTCCTGTACAGCCTTTGAAACAATCCCATTAATCCAAGATTACCTCCGCCATATATTAAGTGCATATTCCTTGCGGTTAAGACTCGACCCAATTCCTGTGCTGCTTCTATGTATTGTGGTTTAGTACCAACAGTACTACCGCAAAACACACAAATGTTTTCAACTCGTCTTCTTGAAGTGGCTTCCATTTTTTTTTTTATGTATTTCTTTCTCAACTATGGATGCCTTCAAAAGTGCAATGACGGGCTGAATTTATAGTACCTGAAAAATGGTGAGTAAAATAATAGCACAAGTATCTTCCAGAGGACGATTGTTAGCTAAACAACAAAAGAAATCGTTGAAAGGTCAAAAAGTCTGGATCCTGTCTATGAAAATAAAGATAATTACAACAAAAAAAAAACGAATCAAAGTAATAATTAAGGCAACGGAATTGTGTATGCAATACGCCACTCGCATAGTATAAATTCATTAGGATGTGTCTCAAGACTTAATTCTTTACTCAGCCATCACAAATGAATTAGCTCTCTTCTTTTTGATTGTCAAACACAATTCCTTCTGTATTAAAATGCTCCGTTTGTGCTTTTCCCTACAAAAATAACACACAAAATTAAAAAGTTCACACTATGTATACACAAAAGAGTTTAGAAGATAATATCTGGTCAGCTGAATTTTACAGGAAAAATTACCGATAGGAAAAATTTATGTTCAATTTACGTTTTTTTACCACGATCGATAATTGATCATTTTTTTGTGAAAATTTCGACAGAGTCTCCTCTAAAAACTCAAAATTTCCCCAAATTCATCCTAAAACTAACACTTCAAAAATCACCACAATGTCAAACTTCGCCCCCCAATTCTACAAAATTCCATCGATCTGGCAATTTCTAAACTCAGAATTCAGCCCGTTATTCACCGCTAAACTTCCAATTCACAATCCTCCAATTTCAACAAAATCAACCACAAACTCATTTAATTTTTCAATTATCCCCTTTACTGCCAAAATTTCAAAACCTGTAACATCCAATTTTTATCAAAATTAACCACACAAATTATCCACAAAATCAGATCTGATCATGGATGGTTTTGATCGGGGTCAGATGCTGTCTCGGTGATTTCACGGTGGTGGGATCTCATTCTTTGTCGGTTTTGGCAGTGGCGTGGCTGGTGGATCTCGGTTTCGGCAAGGGTGCAAGGGTGGCTCACAGCTGATCTGTGGTTGGCAGTGTAGCTTGGATCTGGTTTGGTGATGTCAGTTTCGGTCTCGTGAGGTTGGCTGCTGACGGGGGTTGCTGGACTGGCAGTGATTGCTGGTTCGGTTCTAGTGATGTCTTGGAAGTGGGTCAGCTCCTGGTAATGGATTCGTGATGGTAGTTTCGGCCGGATGGTGGTGCTCGGAATCAGCGATGAAGGTCTCGGCAAGGATGAAGAGGGTGTCGATCTCGACGGTGGTGGTGGCTTGACACGGCTCAGTTTCGGTTTGTTCTTGGCTCGGCGAAGGTTGCGGTTGTGGTCAGTTTGGATCTTGGTTTGATGGTGGCTGGTGATCTTTGGGTGGATCTTGGCGATGGCTTTCGGTATGATGGCTCTCGGTTGGTTGGCTTGCGATGGTTGGTGGTGGGGCGATGGTTTCTGGTTTCGTGGTGTTTGAGGAAGAAGAAGGAATAAAAATGAGATCTGTGGCACCTCTGCTTATGTCTCTGATTTCGATCGCGTTTCGCAACGCCGAAAATTGCCTAGCGTCGCGACACTCGGTTCTTTAGGGCTAGGATTTTTTTTTTTTTTTTTTTTTGGGAAAACCATGTCTTGCGACAGATAAATCCATAGGGACGCGTCCCAAAAGCAGACTTCTTACTCGACCGTCTTTTCTGGATTGACTTTGTATCTTCGTGATTTTGTCAAATTTTTATTTTGTGAAAATCCCGCTTGTTCTGGTTTGCTTTGTCCTGATAAATTCCGTTTTAATTTTTCCTGCAAAAAAACACACAAATTAAAAAGTTCACACAAAAAATAAATTACAACAAATTGCATGGGTTGCTCCCTGCTAGCGCTAAATTTTTCGTCTTCAGCCAGACGTGACTGAAATTTATCTGTTAAGGAGGTTTCAATGTCGTTTTGGATGTCCGATTAAAGACAATCCCGTGAGCGTTGCTTTTGAAGGGTCTTTCCAACGGTAAAGTGGCAAAAAGAATTTTGTCATATTTAGTGCTTGTGCCACATTTTTGATCTTGTTGCTCCAATAGTTCCTGCCAAAGAAAGAAATAAAATTAGGAGGTCTCGTATGGTGCTTGACTTGGAATGGAAGTTCCATTCTTTCAAGCTTCTGGGTGATTCTTTGATCAATACTCCCCGATACAGCGATGTTTTCCTGAATGCTCTGGATCTTTAATAAGGTCAGACATTTGCTCTTCTATTTGCTCTGTTTCTTGCTCCACCTTTCTTCACAGATGTATTTGAAAATTTCTGCTTTCAGCTCTTCATCTGTCATCTGTGAAATCCATGTTTCAAAATTTTTAACCTGAGGATGAAAAGAAATGTCAGATTTTAGGTCTTCATCCTCTGATCTGGTTGAAATGATTGGCTCAGGTAGATCTTCATCAAAATTTGTGCAATGGAATCTCCAAGATCTTCATTTTGAGGATACAGAATTCCATCCTCAATTTTTGATGCAGTTGGAACAAATATTTCAGCTTCATCTTCGTCAGAATCTGAATAATAGAAATCAAATCGAGACTTTGCCGGTTCGGGTTCCTGAACTGATACCTCTGGTTGTTGATACTGCTCAGCCTCCTCCTCTGTTAAGGTGTCATTGTGGATTTCTGAGTTCTCGAAGGCTTCATCAGTGTCATCTGAAACTGGTTCTTGAGGTATGATGTTCTGGTTTTCTGTTAATTGTCTGATCTGATCTGTCATTCTCTGTATGGATCCTGCGTTACTCTGAATTTGTGCATCAAATCGAGCTTCTTGTTCTTTGAACATGTGAATCAATTGATCTTCCTCGGATTGTTGTGGTTCTTGATAAGGATCAAAGGAAGATGATGGATAAGATGGAAGATGTGATGGTTCTGTGAAATATGTTGGCTCATCATACCATGAAGGATTCTGATAGTTCTGCCACCCTGAATTGTAGTTGTACTCGCAATAATCGCTTGGGTGGTTACCATTACATATGTCACATCTCCACATTGAGTTCTGTTGAGCAAAAGTAGTATTACTTGGTTCTGTCATCCAGTGATAGTCATTGGGCTGTACAACAGGCCTCAGAAAATCGGACTGTTGCTTCCAGATTTGGGGTGTATCTTCTTGTAACGCTCGTGATTTCTCAATCTCCCAGTAGTGTTCCTTTTTTAATCACCTGAAAACAAAAGAAATAAAATTTACAAATAAAAGAAAGAAAATTAGATATAAGTAAATTTGATAGTTTCAAAATTAACAACTCAAGAAAATTAAGTCCCCGGCCCGGCGCCAAAAACTTGACCGGCGTAAACACACACGTATAACGCAAGCGCACGTATCGTTCAAGTAGTATAAAAATATCGATCCCACGAGGACTTAATTCCTAGTGTTGTTATTAATTGTTGAATCTATTTATTTACAAATATCTAATTAAATGGAGAGAGAGAGATTGTTTGTTTGTTTGATTGAAAGACTTTGCTAAATAAATAAATAAATAAAAAGACAAAAGAAAATACTAAGGAAAATAACAAAAGACACAAAGATCTAGGGTTGTGATTTCTTCCAATATCATTTTAAAGATGAAGTGATTATTTTATAGTTGGGTAATATATTGATTTATTAACCTGTAACACTAATTTATGTAAAAGCATCTTCCGATGGTCAATTACAAATACCTAGTATAATCCAATTGAACCATATGTCTATGTCAACAAAATTACCTAGATTCATTATGATTAAGTTCCAATTATGGCTACCCCGCCCGACAGGTATATTCCTATCCTGTAAGGAAATCTATTAAAGGGTTATCTATCCTCAAGGAAGATCGTGAGCTATTGAGTCTAAGGTTTTAAACTTAAAATCCCTATGTCTAGTTCATTTTAAGTTTACCTAATCAATTTTATTAATGGCCAATTAATAAAAAGCATAAGATTAAAACTCAATAAATAAATCTTTATAATATCCAAACTATAATCTAACCCTTATAAACTCGTGATATTGAAAATCATCACAACCTTAGAAAACTAACACATAACTAGGACTAATAACTGAAAAATAAAAGACATAAAGTAAAAATACTGAAAAGTAAAAGACATAAAGTAAAACTGAAAAGTAAAAAAAAATAAAATGCTAAGGTAAAATGAATTACTTTTACTACTACTAATTTAGATATCTCCCATAAAATATATATAAACTTGTTATAATATTACCAACCGACCAATCTGGCGGTATCCTGATTAAGTCAAATTAAGTCCAACCAGCCATATAGGCGGTACCATAATTAAATTACCAACCGACCAATATAGCGGTATCCTTTTTAAGTCAGGTTTAAACCAGATTAAAATAAATTGCCAACCGACCAGTCTGGCGGTATCCTTTATTAATCAGTATTTTAATTAGTAAATATATTATTTTTAAGGGAGATTAATCTAAATAGTAACAGTAAAATAATTACCTTTCACCCTAGCTGGGAAATTACTTTCTCATGAATAGTAAAAACTGTAAAAAGTAAAAAGTAAAAACTAAATTACTATTATTACAAATGGTAATTAAAATAAATTACAAACTAAAAAAAATAAAAAATAAAAAATAAAAAATAAAATTAAAATATTTTTAGAGAGAGAAACTATCTCTTCATCAAAGAGATGAGAGAGAGAAAGGCCCCCGGAATTATGAAAATTCGCGCATATTTATAGAAAATTTTGTCTTCCGCGTCGCGACGCCATGTGAGCGTCGCGACGCTGGAATAGTAAGACGTGGCACGCTGAGTAGGCGACACGTGGCATGGTGGCTGACTGTTCACGCGACACGTGGCAAGGCGACTAAGACTCAATTATTGTGATGGCGTCATTGATGACGTCATGATGACGTGGCGCTGACGTGGCGAAGACGCGTGTTGCAATTGTCCGCACAATAGGATTGCGACACGTGGCGACACGTGTCACGCTGTGATTGGCTAATGCTGACGTGGCAAGTTGACTTAGTTGACCCGCTGACGTGGCTGATGACGTGGCATGACACATGGCGAAGTTGACTCGTTGACCGCTGATGTGGCTGATGACGAGGCGACACGTGTCAAGTCTGAGTGTCGGCATCATATGATTTTGACACGTGGCACGACGTACGTTAGCAGATTGGATGTGATGGTGACACGTGGCACGGCGCATTTTAGCAAAGTCAAACTTCTCAAATCCTGACATGTTGACCCGGCGCACGTTAGCAGATTCGGCGCATGCTGGGAGTCGCGAAGCGCAAGGCTTCAGCGTCGCGACGCCGAAATGACGATTTTGCCCTTTTTGTCCAATTTTGTCCATTTTGCCCCAAATTGTCTCCAATGCTTTCCAAACTTTATTTATCTGCAAAATAACACAAAATACATCAAAACGTTCACAAAACTCAAGAAACTATACAAAATATTAGGTTAAATGAGTGGGAAATAGTGACAGAAATACCACTCACCACTCTTCCCCAAGCAGAAATTTAACTACTAAACAGAAAAGAAAAGAAAAGAAACTATTACTATTACTGAAAATGAAAATAAAAATAAAAATACATAATTAAAATACTGAAAATAAATACAAACAAGATGCAATCCTTAAATTCCGTACAAAAACCTAAGAAAAGCATGAGAATTACAAATGAAATGGCTTGGTATTTATAGGCAAAGAAAAGGCTTCCACTAATTTCTCCACCAAATACTCCACCAAACACTCCATAAAACACTCCACCAAACATGGCAAAAAACACTCCATCAAACACTCCACCAAACATGGCACCAAACATGACACAAAACACTCCACCAACACATGCTTGTATGTTTGGTGGAAGTTTGACAATTTTTATTTTTGATAATGACTTTAGTAATTAAACATAACATAATTTCATATTGTTCTTCAAATTCGGTCATAAAAACTTCAGAATTCGAAATTCCTACGAACGTGAAAGTTGTAGATCGTTGAATCTTCTTTAATCTGGAACTTGAATCACATCAATCTGATATCGGAGTAAAATGTTATGGCCAGAATACGAAAATTACGCAAAGTTGAAATTTCTGAAATTGTACTTCGTTAGAACGCCATTTCAAGTTTCCAACCACCAAAATCCATATGTCAAGTCCAGTTTTTGACATTTTTTTTTCCATATTTCATCCTGAATGATTCCATTGAGTCCCGATTTTATTTTATCTGTAAAATAAACTAAAACACATCAAAAAACATTCATAAAACTCGAGAAACTATACAAAATATTAAGTAAAAGGGGCGGTAAATAGTGATATATTTTCCGCTCATCACCGGTATACTATGGAATCAGAGTTCATAGCATTAGACAAAACAACGGAAGAAGCGGAATGGCTTCGAAATATCCTGGAGGATATTTCTAGTTGGCCCAAACCTGTGCCAGCGATAAGCATACATTGTGATAGCCAATCGGCTATTGGGAGAGCCCAAAATGCAATGTATAATGTTAAGTCTCGACACATATGTCGGAGAGATAATACCATACGTCAACTGCTCTCAAGTGGCATAATATCGATCGATTATATTAAGTCGAAGGAAAACCTAGCGGATCCACTTACTAAAGGTTTACCTAGAGAGGAAGTTGAGAAGTCATCGAAGGGAATGGGCTTAAAGCCTATAAATTAAGAATTGTCACTGTGAAAACCCAACCTATCTGACTGGAGATCCCAAGATCTAGATTCAAAAGGGACAACTGAAACTTTGTGCAATTCAAAACAAGCACTGAAGAGTTTTGTACTCTTTCACATTCCGATAATGACGCAGAGTGCTGTCTGTCAAGGTTAGGATAAGCTAAGGCTTTTAATGATCACTATATTAGGAGATGAGCTTAATGAGGGTAAAAGCATATTACCTCTTCATAGTAGATCACATATTTCAAGTAAGAAGTGAGGCCGCTTCCATGGGATTTTACAGGCTGATTTCCCTAAAGTGTTTGATGAATCCAGGACCGCTGTACATGGCCGAAATGAACACAACTGTAGAACGAGAAATGGTCGAAGTAAAACTGTGTGTTGGTAATTGTCTTGATTTACACCAACGGCAGAACAGTTCAAGACTATGGGTCATTGGTTTACCAAGTAAATCCGATTGCCATTCACCAGGAAAGGTTAAGGGCGAAAGCTACCTATTTCGATGCAGCTTTAGTTCACGAAAACTCTCTCAAGTGTCTACATTAATATTTAGAGAATTGTGGGGGATTGTTGTAATTCTCTAAATATATATAGAGTTTAGATGGAGGAGTGACATGTCCTTTGAGTAGGGACATGTCCTTTAAAATTCGGAAGAACATGCCTTAAGACTCCAAATGGTGCATGGAAGGGGTATAACCCTTAGGAGGGTTGCACCCAAACCAAAGGGTGCCCTCAAAGGCACCCTTTCATGCCTTTATAAATGAGTCCTTTTATTCATTCAAAAGTATCTGAAATCCAGTGAATCCATCTGAATTTTAAAGTCTCATTTTGTTGTTTGAGTCAAAGAGAGAGTCCCACCATTTCCAAGTTCAAGATCTTCTTAAGGAGTGTCCCTTGAAGAAGAGAAATCCAAGTTATCCTGGGAGAACATTAACCACAGAACCCCTAGAGCACCGAGACGGGGCTAATAAGTTCTTAAGGACAGAGATTCATCTCGACTTTGACGTCATTTATAAGAATTTTGTGGTTCTCAAAGTTTTAGGGTTTATGTTATTTTTGGCATGTTAAGTTAGATTTATTTCTGGAAATCTGTTTGATGCATGTTTATTTTATGTTTAATGACACTAAACCACCAACAATAATAATAAAATTTCTAGTCCTTTAACTAGTGGATATATACACATTACCGAGCCACTTAAATTCCTCTATCTCTCTTTTTTACTTTCTCTACGCATATGTAACAATTCATTTATATTCACAATAAAAGTATCATTAATTAAGAACTAATTAATCTCTTCTTTACTATTTTAAAACTATCCCATATTTACAAAACGACAGAAGATAGTTCAATTTTTTCCCTTATGTCTATGTGTTGTATCATTGAACCTGTTAGGCATAGAATATAAAAAAAATTACCAAAAAAACCCAAATTTCAAGGATAATGTTTCTTTAAATTTGCTCAAGGATGTGCCTATTGAATGACCAGAGTAAATTATTGATCAATATGACATAAAAGATTATTTACTTGAAGAAAGTCAACCCAACTGCCCTATCAAGCAATTTATTCATAGTAGCAAAGATAAAAAGGAAATTAAATGCCAACTTTAGGCTTTAATTTTGGAGTTATACTAATTAAGTTTTTTGAAAAATCATTAACTCTCAGTAAATACAACATAATTACTTGATCAGTTCCTCATCATTCTAAGGGCAAGTGCTTGAAGCTCACCCAAGTGATCAGTGTTATATGGCCTCTTCCTATTATGAGCTTGGAATGAAATATCATCTGATCTACTTTGAATTTCTTGCAAATTCATCCCATCATTGTTGTGATGATCAGCTGATTCCAGTGAGCTCTGAGGTGAAATTGGGTTCATGTAACTACTAGAAGGATAGTAATTACTTGTAAACGAAGGCACCCCATTTGCATTTCCTTGCCATTGATCATGATAATGATTAATCTCAATACCACTTCTTGAATCCATCATGTATTTGTCTGATAGCTGTGCCTTCACTTGCATCAACTGGGCTTGCAAGCATGCCACCTTTATTTTAAAAATAATAATAATTATTACTTGAAACTTCCAAAAGGAAACAATTATATCTGAAAATATTCAATAATTTCAATGTTTAAGTTGACTGACACATTGATTATAAAATAATTGAATTTGTTTAAAGTTTTAGAATATTTTTATATATAAGTCAAATGATAATTTCTCAAAAGAAAAAGGATGATTAACAAAACCTGTTGTTGTAAGGCAAAGATATGAGTAACACAACCATAAGTAGGATCTATAATCCGTAATGTAACAAGAGCTTCACAACGATTAGCAACCGGGATATTCAACAAAAGTTTTGAGACATTACTTGCACCAAACACTTTATGAATGGCAGCAAACCGGGAACGGCCTTGCTCCGAGCAGAAATACGGAGCGAAAATGCAATCGGAGGCACATTTTCGCCGGAGAAACTTGCATGCACCGCAAGGAGATCCTGTCCCATTTCCAGATGATGCCATTTTTGTGGGGTTTATGCACACGAGCACACTAGGAAATGGTGCGAAATCAAGAGACTTTTAAGGTATTATAAGTATGGGAGACAAATGTAGGCCTTTAAGGGAACATATATATATATATATAGAGAGCCAGTGTCGGCACGAAATTTTTATTTACATATATTGTAGAGTATCGATATTTTGACATGATATATACATATATATAATTTAATATTATTAAATTTTAGATTTATTGATTAAATGTAGTAAGTTTGTATTAAATGATTTTATGTTTAGTGGTAGAAGTTTCTTCGAACCCATTCTTATTATTTTTTTAAAAAAAAAACTTGAGGCCTTTGCCGACTAGTTGTTTGGGAGCATTACTCTCAATTAATGACTTTCGTAGTTGTACTTTAGAGAAATTCAATATGGGAGTTGTGATTTAATGTATTAAAGACCAATTGTGTCCAATAAATGTGGTTTGATGGTGTAGGGTTAAAGATCTTATCTTGAGATTCTGAGTTTGAATATAGAGAATGCGTTTTTTGTAAGAGCCTGAGACAGCCGAGGATTTTACGTGTTCTACTTAAATTCGGAAAATGTGATTTGACGGCGGGATTTCCAACGATTCAAAAAAAAAAAAATTAAATACCAACTTAAATGATTATACAATATGGTTTTATTTTTTAATACATTTTTTTAACAATTTTTAATTTATTGTTTTTCTTTTGGCCAAACGCCGCACCTGGGAACTGCTGCTGTCTCGCTTTGTGGAAGCTTTATTTAATTTCTACTTCTATTTCTACAACTGGCACCTGCCAGTGACGCCTACCGACAACTACTTAGTGATTTAGTAGAGATCGGCAACTTGATGATGTTTCTTTTTTTGGATGGACACACATTTTTCTCTCGTTAATTTTTTAATTTTATTTGGTTAAATGTTAATTTATTGTCCACTCAATCAGAATGAATCCTGAAAATATTTTTTTTTTAAAAAAATAGAAATAAAATTACTTTGAGAGTCTGCTTATAATGACCGCGTAATGGATACAGCTCTTTTTTGTTCATTAATTTATAAATAGTTAATTTCAACACTATATGGGAGAGGGTGACAATTTTTTCTATTTTAATATATGAGGTAGAAATGTGATAATTTCTCATTGATTTAGGTTATGTTTAATATTGTGATTGAAAATGTATAGTGATTAAATGATAATTTATAAATGATGTTATGTAATTTTTTTTAACAATTTTTAATTTATTGTTTTTCTTTTGGCCAAACGCCGCACCTGGGAACTGCTGCTGTCTCGCTTTGTGGAAGCTTATTTATTTTCTACTTCCATTTCTACAACTGCCACCTGCCAGTGACGCCTACCGACAACTACTTAAGTGATTTAGTAGAGATCGGCAACTTGATGATGTTTCTTTTTTTTGGATGGATACACATTTTTCTCTCGTTAATTTTTTAATTTTATTTGGTTAAATGTTAATTTATTGTCCACTCAATTAAAATAAATCCTGAAAATAATTTTTTTTAAAAATAGAAATAAAATTACTTTTAGAGTCTGCTAATAATGACCGCGTAATGGATACAACTCTTTTTTGTTCATTAATTTATAAATCGTTAATTTCAATATGCGAGAGGGTAGCAATTTTTTCTATTTTAATATAGAGGTAGAATTGTGATAATTACTCATTGATTTAGGTTATGTTTAATATTGCGATTGAAAATATATGATGTTCAAACGATAATTTATAAATGATATTATGTAATTTTTTTTCATTAAATAAACACTTAAAATTATATTTTAATCAAAATTATAATTTTATCATCACACCAAATTTGACACTTTTTCATTTCATCTTTATGCCTCTAAGAAAAAGACTTTTAATACGATTTGCGCGTGTTCTCAATCCAAATCATAAAAGAAAACAATGAATTTTGTCGGCTCACATTTTGATTAAAATATTATTCATTAGGAGCATTTGACTGGGCTTTGATTCTATTCAAAACATAAAGGAAGCATGACCAAATTGAAAATTAAAGAGAAAACAATTTGTAATGTAGACAATTTAAGGGAAACACAGGGAGATTTGAGATATTATCCCAAAATGAAAAGATGATCCAATTGCTTTGAAGCTTGGTGAAGCAAAAGAGATCATACTGGCTGCTATTTGCTTCTTTTGCTTAAGATAAAGTTGAGTGGTTGTGTGCACGTGTCTTGCCCTCGTGCTCCATTCATGCATTAGGGGTTACAGAAAATCATATATCTCAATCAAAATTTAGGATCTCGTATTATTCGATACGAAATTCGTGATGATTTTCCATCACAGTCCTATATCCCACTAATTGACCTAGATTATATATTATGTATGTCCTAGTAGTTAATGGTTTAATGTAAAAATATCGGGCAAAAATTTGAGATTCTGAATGGTTCGAATTGAAATTCAAGACGATTTTTTATCCTGATTCAAAAATCAGTACATGATGATTTTTTATCCAAAATCCATGCTCGGGATGAGAACAAAATCCCCGCTCGTCCCAACTGATTTCCGTGACTATTGCACACACACACATATATATACACGCGTGCGCGGGGTCAGGTTCAAGTCTACATCTTACAGTCCACATAAAGTCCACATTCAGCTAAAAGATAAAAATTTTATCTTTTATTTGCCTTTACAGTTCATATAAAGTGTACATGAATCTGACATGAGCCAGACCATATATATATTACAATTATAAGTTTGTGGGTAACTTGTTTAGATTAGTTTTTTTATGAGTACAACTCATATTTCGTAGTCCATAAGGGACCAATTTGGTGTGAGGGGAATCAATTATTTGACCTCTCGCTACTATTATTATTGTAAGTATGGGTGTTCACGGGTCGGGTCAGGTCGGGTTTTTTAAAATTTTCTTAAACCCGATCGGGTCGAGTCATGCAGGTTGAATGACTCGAAACCAGAAATTTTAAATTGGAACCCGAGCGGGTCGAGTCACTATAGGTCGGGTCAAAAAAGTGTTGGTCAGGTTGGGTCGAAAAAATACATAATATATTTTTTTATGATATAACTTTGAAAAGATTTGTGATTAAATCAAATTATGATAAAATAACTATAGAGGAAAAGGGAAAAATCCTTTATTGCGGGTCGTGTCGAGTCAAATTCGATTTTTTGTATTAAACCTGTGATATGGCCCGATTTCGCGGGTTGGGTCGGGTTTGAACCGAAATCAATTTTTTATTTTTGCAAACTCACATGGGTCGGGTCGGGTCTGGTCGAGGGTTGATTCGGCCCTATGAACACTCGGGCCAAACTAACTGATATTTCCAGAATGCAAAATCCATGTAGAGAAATGAGTAATGGAGCAGAAATGTAGAGAAATGAGTAATGAAGTAGAAACCATTATTATGTATGCATCATCACACACGTAAAATACGTTCAATACACAAACATGTGAGGGAAATGAAATGTACACAACGCATGAGGCATTCCGCATTGTGGATCTTGAGAAAAATGTGACATCATCTCCACTATGACTGGAGTGATACTTCCGTCTTGACATCACACCCAATACACTACGATTCTCAATATACCCAGCAGAGGCCTACACAGAACTGGTTAAAGCCCTGGACGACCAAAACCAAAGCATATTAATTGTCGCAAGTATTAGCGGTGTAAGTCTCAGGTTAAGACCAAATACACCTACCCTGATTTCGGACTTCCATAGACACATATTCATACTACCAATGGAATTCCGAGGGGTCTATCCAGAGCGAAGCTGTTTTCCATACCATCGGTAAAACACAACCTCCTATTACACTTACATGAGTATCCAATACCCAAATATATGAGAACTATGCTATTGTGCCCTCACAACGCGCACAAGTGTAATACTAGTCTTTTATGCATTATCGATGTCCAATCTCGATAATACTCTGACTAGGGATATTTAATGATTAATCCTTCGAGGATTGATACTGTCTCATATCATCTCAATCCAGGAACTAATCATAAGGACCTCCTATCATTTATACATCTAGGTGATCTAATCACAAATGTTAAGAGTGCAATCTCTTTGTCACATAGTTAATTTGTACAACAACACCATGATCTGTACAAATAGTGACGCTATGGGTCATAATTGTCCAACAATCTCCCACTTGGCCTATATCCAGTCACTCGAGTGTCATACACCCGAACTATGTATGGTTCGCTCAAACTGCTGAGGAAAGGCTTTCGTCAGCGGATTTGCGTGATTATCGTCTGATGCGATTTATTCGATCATCACATCGCCACGATGTATGATCTGAACGAATCAGATGAATAGTCAAAGTATATATCTGGATCGTTGATGATACCATTGATTCTTTATCCTGTGCTAACGCCTAGCTCAGCTGCTAACATAACTATATCTAATCTAATTAGATTTATCATCGACCCAAATTGCTTCTATTGCTGCCTCAGCCGCAGCAATAACCCGCATTTGTTGTTTATTCGGTAAAAGTATCTTGCTTGGAAGATTTCCAGCTCATTGTTCCGTTATTCAAACTGTATAGTACCGTTGTTTTTATCGGTTAGGAAACTTGCAGCAGTGATCCCAATCACTTCAAGTTCTCCTTCTCCATAGTTTAAGACATCATCCTTAGTTCTCTAAGATACTAAAGAATGTTCTTAATATCAATCCAGTGACTATCACTTTGATTGACCTGTTTGTGACTCCATATGCTCAAAGCGTATGAGACACCAGGTCATGTACATTTTTCAATGTACGAGTTCTCAGAGAGTGTTAACAACTTTAAATCTATCCCAGTAGATCTTTATTCCTAGAATAAAAGTTGTTTCTTCCAATAATTCTACGGAGAATTTTCATGAAAGCCAAGCTTTCACCGATTGTAATATGGGAATATCATTTCCAAGAAATGACATATCATCATTATTTAGGACAGTCACTTTCAGTGCGCTCCCACTAACCTCCTTATATACACACGAATCATTTCTCATTTTGAATTAAATCATAAACCATTATGATTACATCAAAACGATAATTCCAAGAACCTAATGCTTGCTTCAATCCAAACATGGATCGAATAACCTGCAAACCTCGTTTGCTAGTTTTGATACGACAAAATCGTCAGGATGTTGTAAACATCCTCCAAAAGGTTTCCTTTTCAGGAAAATGATTTTTCGTTCAGCTGCCATATTTCATAAATGAAACATGCAGCATCAGCAAGCATTATCCAAATGGATTTAACGTCGCAACAGGTAAAAGATTTCGTTGTAATCAACACAATGTTGATAAAGATACCTTTTCGCTACAAGCCTAGCTTAGTACGTTGGTATGTTGCCTTCCATGTATGTCTTCCTTGAAGACTTATATAGTACCAATAGGCACAATGCCTTCTGGTACATCAAATAGTCTCTAAACATAGTTGGTATACATGGAATCCATTTCGGACTTCATAGAACTTTGCCATAATGGGGAGTCGATACCTTGTATCACTTCCTCATATGTAGTCAGTTCATCTTCCTCAATAAGATTGACATCTTTATGAGGTGAGATCAGAAACTCATACCTCACAGGTTATTTTCTGACTCTCTCTGACTAACGCGATTCTTGTGTATTCGAAGATTGTGGTACAGTTTCATCCTTGATGAACTGTTTGTGTTCCATTAAGGACTAGGTGCCTTGAACAGTATTACTCCGATTTTCATCGAGTTTTACTATCCTCCCACTTACCACTGCATATCGGTATTCCTCTTAAGAAAAACGCATGGCGATCAACAATTACATTGTTCTCATGTGAGATGTATAAGTACTATACTTTGGTTTCCCTAGGATAACCTACAATTTAGGCACTTATCCAATTTGGGTTCTAGTTTGGTATCATCCAAACGTATGCCCAACATTCCCAAATCATCAGGAATGAGAAAACCCAGTTTCTTTCCTGTTCATATTAAATATGATTTCTCTCTAACAGATTTTCATGGAACCTTATTCAAAATAAGTATTGCACTGCTAATGCTTATCCCTTTGAAGGAAAATGGTAGCTCAGAGCGACTCATGATTAACCTTATCATGTCTAACAAAATTCGGTTTCTCCGTTTGGACACACCGTCAAATTGATGTGTTCCATGAGGAGTCCTCATTGAAAGAATACTATACTCTTTCAAGTATTTGAGAAACTTATTGCTTAAGTATTTTCATCCTGGTCAAACCATGATGGTTTTAATACTTTAGCCGATCTGTTTGTCTATTTCGTGTCGAAACTCTAAAATTTTCCGATTTGTGTTTCATAAGAGACACATAACCATAACGTGATGCCACATCCGTAAAGGTCACGAAATACTCATTTCCACCTCTAGCCTAGCTAGATATGGGCCCACTTACGTCACTATGAACGAGGGATAACAGATCGATGGCACTTACACTTTTACCAAGTAAAAGGTATTTTAGGTGCTTTACCTAATAAACTAGATTCGTAGACATTATTTGAATAGAATCAAATCTGTCCTAGTATCCACTCTTCAAAAGTGTGGATATATGAGTCTTTTTTAATGTGTCCCAGACAACACTGCCACATATAAGTCTTATCTGATCAAATCAGTTTGAGCTACTTGTTTGTCATGTTATATGTTTGAGATTTATTTATATTCAAAATATAAATACTGTTGTTCACATCTAATGTGTTTATCTCAATATCATCTTTATAAAATAAAACATTTTAGTGTTCTAGAATATAAAGGTATACTCGCAACGAGTTATACTCGATATAGAGATAATATTTCTAGTCAAACTAGTTATATTATAACAGTTTCCTAATTTAAGCACATACCCAAAGGGTATTTCCTAAACTTAGGTATATGTGGTAAAACAGCGACTTTCGTCCCGTTTCCGATTCGCAGATTAATCTCAATTGAAGTCAGTATCCTACTCATAGCAGATTCTGCACATCAATGTATATTTATGTATCACACTTAGTATTTAAAATCCAATTTTAATACTAGTAGTGAACATAATTATGACAAACATATTTGAAGTCAGAGCCTTGCTCGTCTTCAATTCCTTCATGTCTACTTTGTCCATATGGCATTCACGCTTCAGTGATCCCATTTGCAACAGTTTAAGCAGACATCTTGGGATATGTCCTTTCTCTTCCTAGAAGACAGTAATGATTTTGCCTTTGCCCTTTTCTATATCCCAGAAGCCTTTGGCCAAGCCTTGGGTTTCTAGAATACCGAAGTAAGGTGCGCCTTGCGCTACTTGCCTTATTGCAAACTTTGGCTTTATCTCCTTCAGAATAGCCATTAACTCTCCAAGAGTTATTAATTGCAATTTAATACTTCTAAGATCTAAGAATAGATCTATGAAGATCCTTCAATTTCTTTATCATACTTTAAGGATCTAATCCTTAGTTCTGATTAGGAAATTAAGGAGTCCTTTTGACAAGTATAATGGATTAAGCACTAAAGTTATCATCACATGAATCTTCCAAAGATCATGCTCTACTATTTGCTTAACTCTGGGCTTAGGCCTAATATGTTATTTTATCAAATAAAGTAACTTATTAGTTTCCAGGACCATCCTGAAATTTTTTTCCCAATTTGAAAATTAAAGTCGTTCAAACACATTTTCACCCAGGATTATGTTTTAAACACTAATCTTTCAGTTATCTTGATTCCAATAGTCTAACTATCCAATCAACGATTTCAGGTACAATCTAATGTAATGATTATATAGTCTAACTATATAACTAATTACAATTTTATTGGTTAAAATCAAATATATATTGATTACTATAATCCAATTATATAGTCAACTATAAATGATCGGTAAAATTCAATTATATTGATTACGATAATCCAATTATATAATCAAGTATAAATGAAGGGTAAAATTCAAATATATTGATTACTATAATCCAATTATATAATCAACTATAAATGAAGTAGTTTGAATACAGTCCAACTGTTTAATTAAAACAACAATTAAATATTAGTCCAACTAATATATTAATTTATTGACGAAATATTGAAATGAGCGCGTATGGCAAGTATCTAAACGAAATTGCAAATCTAATACTTGCCTCCCACTATTTTTCGGCGAGCCTCTAACCCTCTTAAGTTACTACTCGGGAAACCTTGTTTCCTAGTGGGCTAGGATCCCGTTAAATAACACACAATCATGACTTTGGCCAACAAATTGTATGATACTTAACTAGGTATATCTCTAAGATCAATTGGATCTCATCCAATTCCTAGATCCAGTAGGTGGACATCCAAGTCCGAAACATATATACAATATATATGCCAATATATCCAATATATTTTCCTAACCTTTTTCCTCTGAATCAACTAAGTCTTGGCTTTGGCACAACAAGCTTAATGATTCCAGTTAAGCGGGACCCATTGACATGGAAATCTTCGTAATCAATGTCGATGGACAAGAAGTGATCTTGACTTTGGCCAACAAATCACGACTTGGACAAGACACCGATATGGAACAAAACTTTCATGATTCAAACACATCCGTAATTGACAAAGGTCTTGACTTTGGCCAACAAACCAATGCCAACTTTGGATCTTGAGTAAGAGTCACTCAACGGAAGGAAAAACGTTTAATATGTTTTGAGGGTTTTTCCCGTAAATTGGCAACCAATTTATTATCTTTGATTAGGTCTCATCATACACCCTTAAGCATGCATTCTAAAAGCATAATAAGGCGCGATAAATAAATTAATAATGATATGCGGATGGATATGTCACAAATTGTTCCTAGAACAAATCACTCCATTTCCTCTCCCTGGCTAGAACTATTCTAACTTCTACCCAATTACATAATACAATAAAGAAACCTAATTTACATTGAGGGGAATAGGTGAGAAGAGAAATACAATGAGAAATGAGATAAAAGGCTGGACACGCAGGTCCAATTTAATAAATTCTAAATTTATTACAATTTCCAAAATTGCCCTCGCCCTTCTAATATCCATCTGATATACATTATTCATGCAACACATTCATGTATTCATACAAATCATGTTATTCAATCAATCTAATCCAATTAATTAATCTTTGAATTAATGACCATCCAATGTTCAAACAACGATTTGATTTGCGCGAGTCCAACTCGTTTAAGAATAAATACTTAAAGTACGTGTTCTTGAATTATATCGAACTACAACTATAAATCCAATTTATTTGTATTCAATACTAATTCCAATTTAATTCCAAATTAATACTTACACTTATTATATGCCTTAAAGACTTGGATTCCAAATCCAATCTTAATGGGTCTCAAAGGCCCAATAACATCCAATGTCATTTTAATTAAAGTCCAATGGGCTTTTAATTAATTCTTAAGGCATGGGCTTTGGCCATAATGGGTCAAACCCAAAATGCCAAGGCCCATAGGAATCACCCTATTGCCTACAAATTAATTTAGGCCCAATTAAATTCTTTAAAGGGCCAAGTGATGTATTTGGACTTTATGGAATTGGTTTTGGGCTCAATTGGATCCAATCCAAAAGTCCAAAACCAAACTTGGTCAAAAAAAGCCCATTAAGCCCAAATACACACCTTTAGCCCAATTAAATTTAAAGGCTTATTAACATAATTATAATATTCCAAATATCACAATTATTTTAATTAAAGTGTATTAGCCATGATTAATAATTAACTCAATATTTCCAAAATACCATTAACTTAATTAATCATCTTAATCCATCAATTTAGCTCAACACAAATTGAAGCCAAAACACATCATTTCATGCTCAACATGCTCTTTATTTAACAAAAACATTATTGACTTTGATTCTAATCTAATCAAACCACAATCAACATTTTATCATGCATTTAAACACATCCAATAGTGTAAAAATTGAAAAATCAAAGTGCAGTCCACTGGTAGTGCATTCGGCCACACTAAGGGAAAGTAAAATTTTTGATCCAATCAAATTATCTCAAATCTAATCATGCACAACTCTAAGTTAACATAATCTAAGCATGCTCAAAGCATCAATTTGAAGGAATCATGCTCAAAACATAAAAGCCCCAAATTTTAGTCTCATGAACCCTAAAATTTTCATGCTTAAAATTGGCTCTTGATACCATTGTTAATGTTCCTAGAACATGCCAAGGATCTAATAAGCAAGAAAAGATGTTCATAAATTCATTATAGGTTTCGGAATTACTTACATTGAATGGATTTGAGCTTTTAAAATTTTGAATGAAGATCTCCAAGATCCTTCCTTTGTTGATTCCAAGCTTTGAGTTGGTTGAATGAAGATCTCCAAGATCCAACCTTTGTGTTGATTCCAAGCTTTGAGTTGGTTTCCCTATCACCTTAGAAGACTTCTACAAGTGCTAGCTTTGTTGATTTTGCAACAAAATCAAAAAGAAAGAATGAGGATGCTCATGCCCATAGTAGAGAGAAAACTAGGGTTTTAGTTCTTTTTTGTGTTGTGTTCAAAGAATGAGAGAGAGAGATGCCTTTTGGTAAAACCAATTTACCCTTTTCACCTAAACAAGGTGGTTGGGTAAATTATTTCACCAAAACCATTCCAAGGTAGTTGGAAAGTTGGTGGCTTGGCATAAATGCCAACTACCCTCCCAACTACCACATGTGGAGTGGGCTCCACATTTGAATTCAAAATTCAAATGGATTCTACGAATGTTTGCCGCGGCTCGGATTCGTTTAATCCGATTAAACGAATTTCTGTCGCTAAATAATTAAATCTAATTTAATTAAATGATGACGCCTCGTAAATATATTACGAATGTCGTTAACGAATTAATTCTAAATTAATTTGTTCGCTCGTATTAAAGTCCAACTTTAATTTCGTAATGAAATCCAATTCATATTAATATATCTGATATATTAATTTTAGCCCATACAAATAAATTAAATAGAAAAATCAAATTTAACTATTAAATTTATTTTACCGATTAATTCAAAATTAATCGCGTTCTCTCTTTTCCGAACACATTTAATCCCAGATTAAATAAAGCCTCAATTAATCCCAGATTAATTCTAGTTTAAGTCAATTGTCATCGGTGAATCTTTGGGAAGCGACCCAAGAGACCTCTGGATATGTTGGCAGTAAATCCGGTTATCGGACTATCTGATTAAGTGTGTACCTCGTACCACATGCTTACGGATTTACAAGACATGGTTGGCTTCTAGCAAAGCACCGTGCCTACCCAATTCTCCAGAAATATTTTTACTGGAATATACAATCTATGTCAGGCCTAGTATACGTAATATTGCGTATAGCGATCCAGTATCGGATGTCACGTTCTAGGCCTGAGGCTGGAATTATGTCTGCCCAGTACGAAGCACATGTCGGATTTCTGGTAACTAGTCTCTATAATCGAATGAACATGACCTAGTCATATCATCCCGATGACTGCAGTACTTAAGAGTACTAGTTCTGTATCCTACGTTACATCATCTCCACTATGACTGGAGTGATACTTCCGTCTTGACATCACACCCAATACACTACGATTCTCAATATACCCAGCAGAGGCCTACACAGAACCGGTTAAAGCCCTGGACGACCAAAACCAAAGCATATTAATTATCTCAAGTATTAGCGGTGCAAGTCTCAGGTTAAGACCAAATACACCTACCCTGATTTCGGACTTCCATAGACACATAGTCATACTAAAAATGGAATTCCGAGGGGTCTATCCAGAGCGAAGCTGTTTTCCGTACCATCGGTAAAACACAACCTTCTATTACACTTGTATGAGTATCCAATACCCAAATATATGAGAACTATGCTATTGTGCCCTCACAACGCGCGCAAGTGTAATACTAGTCTTTTATGCATTATCGATGTCCAATCTCGATAATACTCTGACTAGGGATATTTAATGATTAATCCTTCGAGGATTGATACTGTCTCATATCATCTCAATCCAGGAACTAATCATAAGGACCTCCTATCATTTATACATCTATGTGATCTAATCACAAATGATAAGAGTGCAATCTAATTGTCACATAGTTAATTTGTACAACAACACCATGATCTGTACAAATAGTGACGCTATGGGTCATAATTGTCCAACAGTATGGACATGGCAGACATGAAGGAAGTGAAGGCGGGGCAAGGCTCCGACTTCAAGTATGTTTGTCATAAACATGTTCACTACTTGTTTCAAAATTGTATTTTTGATACAAATTGATGTACATAAATATGTACTGATGTGCAGAATCTGCTGATGAGCAAGATACTGAATTCAGTTGAGGTCGATCTGTGAGTCGGAAACGGGACAAGAGTCGCTATTTTAACCGTAGAAACCTAAGTTTAGGAACTACCATTCGGGTATGTACTTAAATTAGGAAATTGTTATACTGTACCTAGTTTGACTAGAAACATTATCTCTATATCTAGTATAACTCGTTGCGGGTATACCTTTATATTTTAGAACACTAAGTGTTTTATTTTATAAAGATGATATTGAGATAAACACATTAGATGTTAATAACAGTATTTATATTTTGAATATAAATGAATCTCAAACGTATAACATGACAAACAAATAGCCCAAACTGAATTAATCAGATGAGACTTATTTGTGGCATTGTTGTCTGGGACACATTAAACAAGACTCGTATATCCAGACTTTTGAAGAGTGGATACTAGGACGGATTTGATCCTATTCAAATGATGTCTACGAATCTAGTTTATTAGGCAAAGTGCCTAAAACACCTTTTACTTGGTAAAAGTACAAGTGCCATCGATCTGTTAGCCATATTCATAGTGACGTAAGTGGGCCCATATCTAGCTAGGCCAGAGGTGGATATGAATACTTCGTAACCTTTAAGGATGTGGCATCGCGTTTTGGTTATGTGTTTCTTTTGGAACACGAATCAGAAACTTTTGATAAAATCAAAGAGTTTCGACACGAAGTAAACAGACAGATCGGCTAAAGTATAAAACCGTCACGGTTAGACCATGGTGGAAAATACTTAAGCAATAAGTTTCTCGAATATTTGAAAGAGTACATTATTCTTTCATAGTGGACTCCTCCCGGAACACCTCAATTAGATGGTGTGTCCGAACTGAGAAACCGAACCTTGTTGGACATAGTAAGGTTAATTATGAGTCGCTCTGAGATACCATTTTCCTTCTAGGGATACGCATTAAACAGTGCAAAACTTATTTTGAATAAGGTTCCATGAAAATCTGTTTGACAGACTTCATATTAGATATGAACAGGAAAGAACCTGGGTTTTCTAATTCCTGAAGATTTGGGAATGATGGGCATATGTTTGGATGATTCCAAACCAGAACCCAAATCGGATAAGTGCCTAAATTGTAGGTTATCCTAGGGTAACCAAAGTATAGTACTTATACAACTCACAAGAGAACAATGTAATTGTTGCTCTCCATGCGGTTTTCCTAAGAGGAATACCTATATGCAGTGGTAAGTGGGAGGAAAGTAAAACTCGATGAAAATCGGAGTAATACTGTTCCAGGCACCGATTCCTTAATGGAACACAAACAGTTCATCAGGGATGAAATTGTACCATAATCTTCAAATACACAAGAACCGCGCAAGTCGGAGAGAGTCGGAAAATAACCTGAGAGGTATGGGTTTCTAATCTCACCTCATGAAGATGTCAATCTTATTGAGGAAGACAAACCAACTACGTATGAGGAAGTGATACAAGGTATCGACTCCCTATTATGGCAAAGTGCCATGATGTCCGAAATGGATTCCATGTAAACCAACCAAGTTTGGACACTGGTTGATATACCGGAAGGCATTGTGCCTATTGGTACTATACGTGTCTTCAAGGAAGACATACATGGATAGCAACATACCCACGTACAAAGCTAGGCTTGTAGCGAAAAGGTATCGTTATCAACATTGTGTCGATTACGACGAAACCTTTTAACTCGTTGCTATGGTTAAATCCATTTGGATAATGCTTTCTAATGCTGCATGTTTCATTCATGAAATATGGCAGCTGAACGTCAAAATCGTTTTCCTTAAATGGAAACCTTTTGGAGGATGTTTACAACATCCTGACGGTTTTGTTGTACCAAAACATACAAACAAGGTTTGAAGGTTAATTCGATCCATTTATGGATTGAAGCAAGCATTGAATTCTTGGAATCATCGTTTTGATGTAATCATAATGCTATATGATTTGATTCAAAAACGAAAATAATTCTTGTGTATATAATGAGGTTAGTGGGAGCGCACTGACAATGAATGTCCTATAAAATGATGATATATCATTTCTTGGAAATGATATTCCCATAATACAATCGGTGAAATCTTGACTTTCATGAAAAATTCTTCATAAAATACTTGGGAGAGACAACCTTTATTCTAGGAATAAGGATCTACTGGGATAGATCTAAAAGTTGTTGGCACTCTCCGAGAACTCGTACATTAAAAGAAATGTACGCGACCTGGTGTCTCATATGCTTTGAGCATATGGAGTCACAATCAGGCCAATCCAAGTGATAGTCACTGGAATGATGTTAAGAACATCCTTAAGTATTTTAGATGAACTAAGGATGTTTTCTTAAGCTATGAAGAAATAGAACTTGAAGTGACTGGGTTCACCGCTACAAGTTTCCAAACCGACAATAACGACTATAAGTCGTAATAAAGGTACTATATAGTTTGAACAACGGAACAGTGAGCGTGAAATCTTCCAAGCAAGATATTGTTACCGAATAAACAACAAAAGCGGAATATTACTACAGCTAAGGCAGAAATAGAAGCGATTTGGATCTATAATAATCCTAATTGGATTATGAGTAGTTCTGTTAGCAGCTGAGCTAGGCTACAACACAGGCTAAAGAATTAATGGTCTCATCAACGATCCAAGTATATAATTCAACTATTCATCTGATTCGTTCGGATCATACATCATGGCGATGTGATGATCGAATAAATCGCATCAGATGATAATATAGCAAATCCGCTGACGAAAGTAGTTTCTCAGCAGAAGTTAGAGCGACCCGTACATAGTTCAAGTGTAGGACACTTGAGTGATTGGCTATAGGCCAAGTGGGAGATTGTTGGACAATTATGACCCATAACATCACTATCTATACAGAACATGGTGTTGTTGTACAAATTAACTATGTGACAAAGGAAATTGCTCTTTTATCATTTGTAATTAGATTACCGGGATATATAAATGATAAAAGTCCATATGATTAGTTCCGGATTGATAAGATATGAGACAGTATCAATCCATGAAGGTTTAATCATTAAAATATCCATAGTCGTAGTATTATCGAGATTGGACATCGATAATGCGGAATAGACTAGTATTGCACTTGTGTGTGTTGTGGGAGCATAACGACATAGTTCTCATATATTTAAGTATTGGATACTTATGCAAGTGTGATATGAGGTTGTGTTTACTGATGGTATGGAAACAGCTTCGCTCTGGATAGACCCCTCGGAATTCCATTGCTAGTATGACTATGTGTCTATGGAATTCCGAATCAGGGTAGGTGTATTTGGTCTTAACCTGAGACTTGCATCGCTAATACTTGCGAAAATCAATATACTTTGGTTTTGGTCGTCCAGGGCTTTAATAGGTTTTATGTACGCCTCTTCTGGGTATATTGAGAATCGTAGTGTATTGGGTGTGATGTCAAGATGGAAGTATCACTTCAGTCATATGGAGATGATGGTCACGTAGGATAAGGAACTGGTACTCTTGTATGCTGCAGCTATCGGGATAATATGACTAGGTCATGTTTATCCGATTATAGAGACTAGTTACCAGAGATCTGATATGTGCTTCGTACGGGGCAGACACAATTCCAGCCCCAGGCCTAGCACGTGACATCCGATATTGGATCGCAATACGCAATACTACGTATACTACGCCTGATATAGATTATATATTCCTTAAGAATATTTCTGGAGAATTTGGTAGGCACGGTGCTTTGCTAGAAGCCAACCATGTCTTGTAAATCGGAAAAAACGTAGTACTAGGTACGTACGTGTTCGGATAGTCCGACGACCGGATTTACTGCCAACATATCTAGGGATCTCATGGGTCGCTTCCCGAAGATTCACCGATGACGTATGACTCGAACATAATTAATTTAGGATTGATTATAAGAGAGAGAAAATTAATCTAGGATTATTTGCGGAGATATTTTATCTGGGATAAAATACTATTTAAATAGAGAGAACGATTAATTTGGAATTAATCGATAAAATAATATATTCGATATATTATACGAAATTAGATTTCGACGCGGAATTAAAATTAGATTTTAATTCGGGCGAACGAGTTAATTTAGAATTAATTCGCTAGCGACGTGAATAGTAATTTTGCTAGGCATAATTATTTAATTAAATTTGATTTAATTACGTCGCAACGGAAAATTCGTTAATTTGGAATTAGCGAACCCGAGCCCGGGATGTGTTTGCGGGCCCACTCAGATTTTGAATCAAGTGGGGCCCACAAATTGTCACATCACCTAGTCAACTTTATCAACTTTTGGTTGATAGAAGTTGGTGGGATTTTAGTTAACTTGTTCTACACACAAGTTGAAATATTGATGGAAGGAATGACCATTACCTAAACTTAGTTTTGGTATATCATCATTTTGATTTTAAAAAACAAAAACACAAGTCATTCTTTCATCTTCCTCTCTCCCATTTCACGTGAAACACTCTCACCCTCTCTTAGTTTTTGGCTTGGCCGAAACTAGTAAGGAACAAAGAAGAAAATTGTGGCAATTTCATAAGGTGCTAGCACACATCAAGAAGTCATTCAAAGGTGATAGGGAAACCCATCTACGAGCATGAAATCTACACCCAAGCTTGGAGCTTGAAGAACCACACAAAGAGGAGCTTGGAGCACAAACAATGGGCTTGGCCGAGAGTCTCAAGGAGCAGAATTTTTGTGTTCATCACATCACAAATCCGATCAAAGTGAGTATTTTTGCTACTTTACTTTGTTGTATTCGCACATTTCATTGCTTAATTTGATCTTGGTTTGACCTAGAAAGTCCAAACAACTAGTTGATCATGAGCTTTGGAAGACTCATCGAGATGATATCTTTACTGCTCAATTTGTTATGCTTGCTACAATGACTCCTCAATTTCATCATCTAAATAAGGGATTGGATCCTTATAACATGATGTTGAAATTGAAGGATCTTCATAGATCTAATCTTAGATCTCAGAAGTATGATTTGCAAAAGAAGCTCTTTCGCTCGCGTATGTCAGAGGGTACATCTGTTGACCACTATGTGTCGCAAATGATTACTGACATCGAACAGCTAGGTCAGCTGAGCATTACCTTCGAGGCCGAGACTTCTATAGATTTGATCTGACAGTCTCTGTGTTGGATAATTATGACCCATAGCGTCACTATTTGTACAGATCATGGTGTTGTTGTACAAATTAACTATGTGACAAAGGAGATTGCACTCTTATCATTTGTGATTAGATCACCTAGATATATAAATGATGATAGGTCCTTGTGATTTGTTCCTGGACAGAGAATGATATGAGACAGTATCAGTCCACGAAGGATAAATCATTAAATATCCCTAGTCAGAGTATTATCGAGATTGGACATCGATAAATACGTAAAAGACTAGTATTACACTTGTGCGCGTTGTGAGGGCACAACGACATAGTTCTCATATATTTGGGTATAGGATACTCATGCAAGTGTAATATGAGGTTGTGTTTTACCGATGGTACGGGAAACAGCTACGCTCTGGATAAGACCCCTCGGAATTCCATTAGTAGTATGACTATGTGTCTATGGAAATCCGAAATCAGGGTAGGTGTATTTGGTCTTAACCTGAGACTTGCACCGCTAATACATACGACAATCAATATACTTTGGTTGAGGTCGTCCAGGGCTTTAACCGGTTTCTGTGTACGCTGATCCTGGGTATATTGAGAATCGCAGTGTGTTGGGTGTGATGTCAAGACGGAAGTGTCACTCCAGTCATATGGAGATGATGGTCACGTAGGATACGGTACTAGCACTCTTAAATGCTGCGCAGCTATCGGGATATTATGACTAGGTCATGTATATCTGATTATAGAGACTAGTCGCCAGACATCTGATATGTTCTTCGTACGGGGCAGACACAATTCTATCCCCAGGCCTAGCACGTGATCATCCGATACTGGACAGAAATACGCAATACTACGGTATACTACGCTTGATACAGATAATTTATTCATGTAAGGATGTTTCCGGAGAATTGGGGAGGTATGGCGCTTAGCTAGAGGCCAACCTTGACTTGTAATTCAGTATAAACGTAGTACGAGGTACTTACGTGTTCGGATAGTCCGACGACCGAATTTACTGCCAACATATCTGGGGATCTCATGGGTCGCTTCCCAAAGATTCACCGATGACGTATAACTCGCACTCTAAATTAATCTGGGATTAATTAGAATATAGAGAAAGTTAATCTGGGATTAATTGCGGAGATATTTTATCTGGGATAAAATATCCATTAAATAGAGATAACGATTAATTTGGAATTATTCGGTATTAATATATTCGATATATTAAAAGAAATTGGATTTCGACGCGAAATTAAAATTAGATTTTAATTCATGCGAACGAATTAATTTAGAATTAATTCGTAAGCGATGTGAATAGTGATTTCGATAGGCGTAATCATTTAATTACGACGCAACGGAAAATTCGTTAATTTGGAATTAGCGAACCGAGCCCGAGATTATTTGCGAGCGCATTCGCATTTTGAATTCGAGTGCGACACGCAAATCAAGCGTCAAATCACAAGTCACTTTGAGTGATGTGACATGACAAGTTGATGGATTGAGTGATGTGGGTGGTTGGAGGCTTTAATGGTTTGACTTATTAAAGCCAAATTCAAATGAAATTCATTTGAAATTCAAATGTGTGTATATATTACACAATTTGAAAACCAAACACACAATCTTCTCTCTCTTTTCTCTCCTCTCACACACTCCCAAGGGACTGTGAAATAGCTCACTGGTTTCCTCTAATAACCGTGAGTTGGGAAGCATAGAGTTGGGTTTTTGTGGCAAAAATCGCAAGTGCTAGCACACTACGAGATATGCGAAGGTGATAGGGAGGCTCACCCATGAGCCGGGAACCGTTCGACGAAGCTTGGAGCTTGACGAAGGAACCAAACGAAGGCCAAAACAGTGAGCAAATCTGCTCACTGCCGTGACCAGTGGAGGATGGGCATAAAGTCATTTTGTTCGTCTCTGCGTCGCTCAACCGATCGATGTGAGTATTCCACAACTTCTTCGATTTGTATTCGCAATGTTTTCATGCTTATAATCGATCTTGGGACCTAATTAGAAACCAACAATGGCATCAAGAGCCTAGGTTTGAGCATGAAAATATTTAGGGCATAAAATTTGGGTAATTTGTTTTCAAGCATGATTTTGTGAAATTGGATGAATGAGTATGCTTAAAACATGTTTAATTGAATATTGATTGGATCAATTTCATGAAAATTGATTTGGAATAATTTTCCCCAAACTTTATACCTTGGCCGAAAGTTTAGGGTTTTTGGATAATCTTGGATTTTTTCATTTTGATTCATTGGATGAGTTGGAATGAAGTTTGATAATGTTAATTTGAAATTAATTGGATTGAATTTTGAATTGAACAAAAATCCCCAAATACCTTATGCTTGGCCGAATGTAGTAATGCCCTAATGTCTTGGAATTTTTGTTTTTTGATTCATTGGATCAGTTAGAAACAATTCGGGATGAGGATTTAATATCGATTGTGAAATTAATTGGATTGAATTCGAATCGGATAAAAAGTCTCTCCTTGGCCGAGACACTTTAAGCATGTAATTGGGTTTGATTTTTCATGAAATGTGTTGGACATGTTTTGTTGATGATGAACATGATTAATTGGACTAATTGGTGTTTTGGAAATATGGGATTGGCTAATTGATCATGTTATACACTTTAGAATTAATTAGATTATGAAATTGGACTTTATGATTTAATTAATTGGGCTTGAATTGGATTTGGGCTTGTGATGTTGTTATTGGGCTTATTGGGCTTGGTTGTACCAAGTTAGGTTTAGGCCAAATGGATTGGATCCAATTGGGCCCAAAACCGCCACCATAAAGCCCAAATGCGACTAATGAACCTTTAAAGTTTAATTGGGCCTAATGGGCCAAAATTGATTTATGGGCTTATGGGGTAACTCCCGGATTGGACTTTGGTTTTCGGTTTGACCCGAGTTGACCAAAAGTCCACGCCTTAAGAAATCAATTAAAAGCCCATTGGACTTTAATTAAATTGACGTTGGACGTTAATCGGGTTTTGAAACCCGTTGCGATTAAATTTGGAATTTAAGTCGTAAAAGTTCATTAATAAAGTGTAGTATTTAATTCGGAATTAAATAACGAATTAGAATTGAATGCATATTAAATTGGATTTAATGATGTAGTTTAATTTAATTCGAGAATTCGTACTTTGAGTACTTATTCGCAAAGACGAGTTTAACTCGCACAAAATCAAATCGTTGTTTGATTATCGGATGATCATTAATTAGCAGATTAATTAATTTGATTAGATTGATTGATAATATGCTTGTGTGAATACATGATTGCGATGCATGAATAATGTATATCGGATGGATATTAGATGGGTGAGGCAATTTTGGAAATTGTAATAAATTTGATTTATTAATTGGACCTGCGAGTCCAGCCTTATTACCTCACATTTCTTTGTATTCTCTTCTCACCTATTCCCCTCAATGTAAATGAGGTTTCTTTAGAAGTGTAGTGTAACGGGTAGAAGTAATACTTGTGCTAGCGGGAGAGAGAAAGTGAGAGATTTGATCTAGGATCAATGTAAAGTATCCATTCGCATGTCATTATTATTTATTTATACGGCTTTATTATGTGTTTAGAATGCATGTTTAAGGGTGTATGATGATGAGACCTTAACAAAGATAATAAATTGGTTGCCAATTTGCACGCGAAAAACCCTCGTTCAATATTAAGCGTTTTTCCTTCCATTGAGTGATTCTCACTCAAGATCCAAGACGGCATTGGTTTGTTGGCCAAAGTCAAGGCCTTTGTCTGTCGAAGATGTGTTTGAATCACGAAGGCTTTGTTACATGTCAGTGTCATGTCCAAGTCGTGGTTTGTTGGCCAAAGTCAAGACCACTTCTTGTCCATCGACATTGATTACGAAGCTTTCCATGGTCAATGGGTCGCGCTTGACTGGGATCACTAAGTTTTTTGTGCCAAAGCCAAGGCTTAGTTGATTCAGAGGAAAAAGGTTAGGTAATACATTGGATGTATTGGCATATATAAGATATATGTTTCGGACTTGGATGTCCCTCTACCGGATCTAGGAATTGGATTGGATCCAATCGATCTTAGAGATCTACCTAGTTAATTATCATACAATTTGTTGGCCAAAGTCAAGATTGTGTGATATTTAACGGGATCCTAGCCCACTAGGAAACGCGGTTTCCCGAGTACTCGACAGATGGTTAGAGGCTCGCCGAAAAATAATGGGAGGCAAGAATTGAATTTGCAATATTCGTTCGATTACTCGCCATACGCGCTCATTCAAAAATCATTCGTCGTAATATATTAAATGTTAGTTGGACTAATATTTAAATTGTTGTTTTAATAAATAGTTGGACTATATTCAAACTATTCATTTATAGTTGATTTTATAATTGGATTATAGTAATCAATATAATTGATTTTAATCTATTAAAATTATAGTTGATTAAATAGTTGGACTATTAAAATCAAGATAAAATTGAAAGATTGACGTTTAATTCATAATCCTACGGAAATGTTTTAAATGGTTTAATTTTCAAATTGGGAATAGAATTTCAGGATGGTCCTGGAAAATAATAAGTTATTTATTTTGATAAAATAATATATTATGCCTAAGCCCGGAGTTAAGCAAATAGCAGAGCATAATCTTTGGAAGATTATGTAATGATAACTTAAGTGCTTAATCCATTATACTTACCGCAGTAGATTCCTTAATTTCTGAATCAGAACTAAGGATTAGATCCTTAAAGTATGATAAAGAAATTGAAGGATCTTCATAAATCTATAATTAGATTTTAGAAGTACTAATATTGCAATAGTAAACTCTTGGAGAGTTAATGACTATTCTCAAGGAGATAAAGTCAAAACTTTGCAATAAGGCAAGTAGCACGAGGCGCACCTTACTTCGATATTCTAGAAGGCCAAGGCTTGGCCAAAGGCTTCTGGAGTGTTGAAACTGGCAAAGGCAAAATCATTATAGTCTTCTGGGAAGATAAATGACATATCCTAAAAAGTCTGCTCTAAATGTGGCAAACGGGATCGCGAAAGCGTGACTGCCGTTTGAACAAAGCAGACATGAAGGAATTGAAGAACGAGCAAGGCTCTGACTTCAAATATGTTTGTCAACATTATGTTCACTACTAGTATTAAAATTGGATTTTAAATACTAAGTATGGTACATAAATTTATATATTGATGTTCAGAATCTGTTTTGAACAGGATACTGACTTCAACTGAGATTTTATCTGCGATTTGGAAACGGGACGAAAATCGCTGTTTTAACCGCAGAAACCTAAGTTTAGGAACTACCTTTGGGTGCGTACCTAAATTTGGAAGCTGTTATAATGTAACTAGTTTGACTAGATACATTATCTTTATATCAGTGTTTAACTCGCTGCGGGTGAACCTTTATATTCTAGAACACTAAAGTGTTTTATTATATAAGGATGATATTGAGATAATCACATTAGATGTGAATAACAGAATTTATATTTTGAATATAAATAAATCTCGAATATATATATGACAAATGAATAGCTCAACTGATTTGATCAGATGAAACTTAATTGTGGCATTGATGACTGGGACACAATTAGAACAAGAATCGTATATCCACACTTTTGAAGAGTGGGTACTCGGACTGATTTGATTCTATTCAAATAAAGTCTACGAATCTAGTCTATTGGGCAAAGTGCCTAAAACACATTTACTTGGTAAAAGTGTATATGTCACCAATCTGTTAGCCCTAGTTCATAGTGAAGCAAATGGGCCCATGTCTAGCTAGGCTAGATGTGGATATGAATATTTCGTGACCTTCACGGATGTGGCATCGCGTAGTGGTTATGTGTTTCTTTTGAAGAACACAAATCGGAAACTTTTAAAGTTTTCGACACGAAATAGACAAACAGATCGGCTAAAAAATTAATCTGTCACGGTGAGACCGTAATGAAAATACTTAAGCAATAAGTTTCTTATATACTTGAAAGAATATAGTATTCTTTCAAAAGAGGACTCCTCCCGGAACACGTCAAAGTGACGATGTGTCCGAACAGGATAAACCGAATTATGTTAGACATGATTAAGGTTAATCATGAGTCGCTCTGAGCTACCATTTCCTTCAACGGATAAACATTATCAGTGCAGAACTTATTTAGAATAAGGTTCCATTATAATCTGTTTGACAGATATCATATTAGATATGAACGGGAAATAAACAGGGTTTCACATTCCTGATAATTTGGGTATGCCAGGCATATGTTTGGATGATACCAAACTAAAACCCAAATTGGAAAAGTGCCAATTGTAGGTTATCCTAGGGATACCAAAGTATTGTACTTATACATCTCACCATAGAACAATTAGATTGTTGCTCACCATGCGGTTTTCCTAAGAGGAATACCGATGTGCAGTGGTAAGTGGGAGGATAGTAAAACTCGATGAAAATCGGAGTGATACTATTCAAGGCACCGATTCCTAATGGAACACAAATAGTTCATCAAGGATGAAACTATTACCATTAATCTTCGTATACACAAGAACCGCGTATGTTGGAGAGAATCAGAAAACAACCTGGGGTATGGGTTTCTGATCTCACCTCATAAAGATGTCTATCTTATTGAGGTATACCAACTGACTACGTATGAGGTAGTGATACAAGGTATCGACTTCCTATTATGACAAAGTGTCATGAATCCGAAATGGATTCCATGTATATCAACTATGTTTAGACACTAGTTGTTGTACCGCAAGGCATTGTGCCTACTGGTACTATATAAGTCTTCAAGGAAGACATACATGGATGGCAACATACCAACGCACTAAGCTAGGCTTGTAGCGGAAAGGTATCGTTATCAACATTGTGTTGATTACGATTCAACCTTTTAACTGTTGTCATGGTAAATCCATTTGGATAATGCTTGCTAAAGCTGCATGTTTCATTTATGAAATATGACAGCAGAACGAAAAATCGCTTTCCTGAAAAGGAAACCTTTAGGAGGATGTTTACAACATCCTGACGATTTTATCGTCCCAAAACTAGCAAACAAGGTTTGCAGGATTATTCGATCCATGTTTGGATTGAAGCAAGCATAGGTTCTTGGAATTATCGTTTTGATGTAATCATAATGGAGTATGATTTAATTCAAAACGAAAAGATTCTTGTGTATATATAAGAGGGTTAGTGGGAGCGCACTGACAGTGGCTATCCTAAATAAATAATGATAATATGTCATTTCTTGGAAATGATATTCCCATAAAAACTATCGGTGAAAGCTTGGCTTTCGAGAAAACTCTCCGAGAAATGGTACATTGAAAAATGTACGCGACCTGGTGTCTCATACGCTTTGAGCATATGGATTCACAAACAGGCCAATCCAAGTGATAGTCACTGGATTGATGCTAAGAACATCCGTTAGTATCTTAGAGAACTGAGGATGATGTCTTAGTCTATGGAGCAGGAGAACTTGAAGTGACTGGGATAACTGTAGCAAGTTTCCTAAACCGATAAAACGACTATAAGTCGCAAACAGTACTATACAGTTTGAATAACGGTACAGTGAGCTGGAAATCTTCCAAACAAGATACTGTTACCGAATAAACAACAAATGCGGGTTATTGCTGCAGCTGAGGCGGCAATAGAAGCCTTCTGGGTCGATAATAAATCTAATTAGATTAGATATAATTTTGTTAGCAGCTAAGCTAGGCTTGAGCACAGGCTAAGGAATTAATGGTCTCATCAACGATCCAGATACATACTTCGATATTCATCTGATTCGTTCGAATCATACATCGTGGCGATGTGATGATCGAATAAATCGCATCAGACGATAATCATGTAAATCCGCTGACGAAAACCTTTTCTCAGCAATTTGAGCCAACCGTACATAATTCGAGTGTCAAGCACTCGAGTGACTGGCTATAGGCCAAGTGGGAGATTGTTGGACAATTATGACCCATAGCGTCACTATTTGTACAGATCATGATGTTGTTGTACAAATTAACTATGTGACAAATGAGATTGCAATCTTATCATTTGTGATTAGATCACCTAGATATATAAATGATGAGAGGTCCTTGTGATTTTTTCCTGGACAGAGAATGATATGAGATAGTATCAGTCCACGAAGGATAAATCATTAAATATCCCTAGTCAGAGTATTATCGAGATTGGACATCGATAAATACGTAAAAGACTAGTATTACACTTGTGCGTGTTATGAGGGCACAACGGCATAGTTCTCATATATTTGGGTATAGGATACTCATGCAAGTGTAATAGGAGGTTGTGTTTTACCGATGGTACGGGAAACAGCTTCGCTCTGGATAAGACCCCTCGGAATTCCATTGGTAGTATGACTATGTGTCTATGGAAATCCGAAATCAGGGTAGGTGTATTTGGTCTTAACCTGAGACTTGCACCGCTAATACATATGACAATCAATATGCTTTGGTTGAGGTCGTCCAGGGCTTTAACCGGTTTCTGTGTACGCCGATTCTGGGTATATTGAGAATCGCAGTGTGTTGGGTGTGATGTCAAGACGGAAGTGTCACTCCAGTCATATGGAGATGATGGTCACGTAGGATACGGTACTAGCACTCTTAAATGCTGCGCAGCTATCGGGATATTATGACTAGGTCATGTATATCCGATTATAGAGACTAGTCGCCAGACATCTGATATGTGCTTCGTACGGGGCAGACACAATTCCAGCCCCAGGCCTAGCACGTGATCATCCGATACTGGACAAAAATACGTAATACTACGGTATACTACGCTTGATACAGATCTTTTATTCATGTAAGGATGTTTCCAGAGAATTGGGGAGGCATGGCGCTTTGCTAGAGGCCAACCTTGTCTTGCAATTCGGTATAAACGTAGTACGAGGTACTTACGTGTTCGGATAGTCCGACGACCGAATTTACTGCCAACATATCCGGGGATCTCATGGGTCGCTTCCCAAAGATTCACCGATGACGTATAACTTGCACTCTAAATTAATCTGGGATTAATTAGAAGAGAGAGAAAGTTAATCTCCAGATAAAATATCAATTAAAGAGAGATAACGATTAATTTGGAATTAATCGGTAAATTAATATATTCGATATATTAAACGAAATTGGATTTCGACGCGGAATTAAAATTAGATTTTAATTCGGACGAACGAATTAATTTAGAATTAATTCGTAAGCGACGTGAATAGTGATTTCGCTAGGCGTAATCATTTAATTACGACGCAACGGAAAATTTGTTAATTTGGAATTAGCGAACCGAGCCCGAGATTATTTACGAGTGCATTCGCATTTCGAATTCGAGTGCGGCACGTCAAATCAAGCGTCAAATCGCTAGTCGCATCAAGCGTCAAATCACAAGTCACTTTGAGTGATGTGACATGACAAGTTGATGGATTGAGTGATGTGGGTGGTTGAAGGCTTTAATGGTTTGACTTATTAAAGCCAAATTCAAATGAAATTCATTTGAAATTCAAATGTGTGTATATATTACACAATTTGAAAACCAAACACACAATCTTCTCTCTCTTTTCTCTCCTCTCACACACGCCCAAGGGGCTGTGAAATAGCTCACTGGTTTCCTCCAAAAACCGTGAGTTGGGAAGCATAGAGTTGGGTTTTTGTGGCAAAAATCACAGGTGCTAGCACACTACGAGATATGCGAAGGTGATAGGGAAGCTCACCCATGAGCCGGGAACCGTTCGACGAAGCTCGGAGCTTGACGAAGGAACCAAACGAAGGCCAAAACAGTGAGCAAATCTGCTCACTGCCGTGACCAGGAGGATGGGCAGAAAGTCATTTTGTTCGTCTCCGCGTCGCTCAACCGATCGATGTGAGTATTCCGCAACTTCTTCGATTTGTATTCGCAATGTTTTCATGCTTATAATCGATCTTGGGACCTAATTAGAAACCAACACTCTGCCCGACTGTTGGGGAGGGTTCATCATGAACTATAATATGATGAACCAAGAGAAAACTCTTTGAGAGTTAATAGAAATGCTGAAAGAGGCAGAGGCAGAGCTTCTGAATGGCAAGAAGCGCGAGGCACATCTTACTTCGACATCCCAGAAGGCCAAGGCTTGGCTGAAGGCTTCTGGGGGTGTGAAGAAGAAAAAGAAAAAGGGTAAGGCTAAATCGTCACAGTCTCTTGGGAAGACAAATGACAAATCCCAAGACGTCTGCCTACATTGCGGCAAACGGGGTCACTGGAAGCTTGACTGCCGTAAGTACCAGGCAGACTTGAAGGAAGCGAAGGCGAGCAAGGCTCTGGCTTCAGGTATGTTTGTTATTGAAATAAACATGTCCACTCTGGTTTTAAAAATTGGATTTTTGATTATGAATGTGGTACTCACATATGTACTGATGTGCATGATCTGTAGATTAGCAGAAGACTGACTTCATGAGAGATCGACCTGCGAGTCGGAAATGGGAATAGAGTCGCTGTTTTGGCCGTTGGAACCTATGTTTTGAATTTTCCCTCGGGGCACGTACTTACATTAGGGGAATGTTATTTTGTACCTAGTTTGACTAGGAATATCATCTCTGTATCTAGTTTAACCTGATGCGGGTATACCTTTGTATTCAGGAACACTATGTGTTTTGTATATAAAGATGATATTTTGATATGTACAACAGATGTTAATAATGGTCTTTATATTTTGAATATAAACGAATCTCAAACATATAACATGACAAACAAAAGACTCAAATTGAGTAACACAGATGAAACTTATTTGTGGCATTGTCGTCTGGGATACATAAACAATACTTGTATATCCACTCTTTCGAAGAATGGATACTTGGACAGATTTGATCCTAATTCATATGATGTCTGCGAATCTTGTTTGTTAGGCAAAATACCTAAAACACCTTTTAGTGGTAAAGGTGTACGTGCCACTGAACTGTTAGCCCTCATTCATAGTGACGTATGCGGGCTCATGTCTAGCCAGGATAGAGGTGGATATGAATACTTTGTAACCTTTACGGATAATGCATCGCGTTATGGTTATGTGTATCTTATGAAACACAAGTAGGAAACTTTTGAGAAATTCAAATAGTTTCAACACGAAGTAGAAAAACAGACCGACAGAAGTATTAAAACATTACGGTCGGACCGTGGTGGAGAATACTTAAGCAATGAGTTTCAAAATTACTTGAAAGAATATGGTATTCTTTCACAGTGGACTCCTCTCGGAACACATCAATTGAACGGTGTGTCCGAACGGAGAAACTGAACTTTGTTGGACATGGTAAGGTCAATGATGAGTCACACAGAGCTACCGATTTCCTTCTGGGGATACGCATTAAACAATGCAATACTTATTTTGAATAAGGTTCCGTCAAAATCTGTTGGACAGACTCCATATGAAATATGGACAGGAAAGAAACCGGGTTTCTCATTCCTGAAGATTTGGGGATGCTGGGTATATGTAAAACGTTTGGATAGTACCAAACTAGAACCCAAATCGGATAAGTGCCTATTTATAGGTTATAATAGGGAAACCAAAAGACATTACTTCTACAACCCACAAGAGAACAAAATATTTGTTGCTCTTCATGCAGTTTTCCTAGAAAAGGAATTCATGAATGCAGTGGTAAGTGAGAATAAAGTAGAACTCGATGAAAATCGGAGTGATACTGTTCCGAGCACCGACCCCCTCATGGAACACGAATAGTCTATCAGGGATGAGACTGTTCCACAATCTTCTAATACACAAGAACCACATAAGTCAGAGAGAGTTAGAAAACAACCTGAGAGGTATGGGTTTTCGATCTCACCTCATGTAGACATTAATCTTATTGAGTAAGATGAACCGGCCACGTATGAGGAAGCGATACAAGGTATCAACTCCGCTTTATGGCAAGAAGCCATGAAGTCCGAAATGGATTCCATGTATACTAACCAAGTTTGGACACTGGTTGATGTACCAGAAGACATTAAGCCTATTGGTTGTAAATGGATCTTCAAAAGGAAGAAGACATGGATGACAACATACAAACGTACAAAGCTAGGCTTGTAGCTAAAGGGTATCGTCAATGACATGGTGTCGATTACGACGAAACCTTTTCACCCGTTGCCATGATTAAATCCATTCGGATAATGCTTGCTATTGCTGCATATTTTGATTATGAAATATGGCAAATGGATGTCAAAACCACTTTCCTTAATGAAAACCTTTTGGAGGATGTTTAAATGCAACAACCTGACGGTGTTTTCTTGCCAAGACATGCAAACAAGGTTTCCAAGTTAAACCGATCCATTTATGGATTAAAGTAAGCATCGTGTTCTTGGAACCAACATTTTGATGAGATCATAAAAGAATATGGTTTCATTCAAAACGAAGATGATTCTTGTGTATATAAGAAGGTTAGTGGGAGCGCACTGACATTCATTGTCCTATACGTTGATGATGTGTTGCTTATTGGCAATGACATTCGCTATCAGGCCGATCCAGGTGATGGTCACTGGATTGCTGTAAAGAATATCCTTAAGTATCTTAGACGAACTAAGGATGCCTTCTTAGTCTATATGGAATGAGAACTTGAGGTGACTGGGTACGCCGATGCAAGTTTCCAAACCGATAAAGATGATTGTAAGTCGCAATCAGGGTACATATTTTGTTTGAACAACAGAGCAGTGAGTTGGAAATCTTCCAAGCAAGAGACTGTTGCCGATTCAACAACAGAAGCAGAATATATTGCTGCAGTTGAGGCAGCAAAAGAAGCAGTTTAGATCCGTAAATTCCTAATTGGATTAGGAGTAGTTCCGTTAGCAACTGAGCTTGTACCTTTGTATTATGCAATAATGGGGCTATAGCACAGGCTAAGGAACCACGACCTCATCAACAATCCAAACATGTACTTCGACGATTTCATTTGATTCGTGAGATCATACATCGTGGCAATGTGAAGACCGAAAAGATAGCATCAGATGATAACATTGTAGATCCGCTGACGAAAGCTATATCTCAGCAAAAGTTTGAGCGACATGTAAATAGTTCAGGTGTTAGATACTTGAGTGATTGGCTATGAGCCAAGTGGGAGATTGTTGGACAATTATGACCCATAGTATCACTATTTGTAAAAGACATTGTGTTTTTGTACAAATTAACTATGTGACAAAAGTAAATTACTATTTTATCATTATTGTAATTGGATTACTTGGATATATATTAATGATAAAAGTCCATATGGTTAAATCGGATTAATAAGATATGAAACAATATTAATCCACGAACGGTTTAATCATTAAATATCTCTAGTCGTAGTATTATCGAGACTGGAAATTGATAATATAGAATAGACTAGTATTACATTTGTGCACGTTATGGAAGCTTAACCGCATAGTTCTCGTATATTTAGGTATTGGATACTTATGCAAGTGTAATAAGAGGTTCTGTTAGCCGTTGGACCGAGAACAGTTTCGCTCTGGATAGACCCACTCGAAATCTCATTGGTATGACTATGTGTCTATGGGAATCTGAATCAGTTTAGGTGTGTGATTTTTAACCTGAGACTTACGTCGCTATTACTTGCGACAATCAGTTTACTTTGGTATTGGTCGTCCGGAGCTTTAACAGGTTATGTGTACGCTTGTATAGGGTTTACTGAGAATCATAATGTATTGGATGTGATGTCAATATGAGAGTATCACTTCAATCATATGGAGATCATGGCCACACAGGATACGGTACTAGTACTCTTAAATGTTGCAGTTATCGAGAAAGTATGACTCGGTCATGACTTTCTGATTACAAAGACTAGTTACGCAGGATCCGATATATGCTTCGTGCGGGGCAGACATAGAGCCCGCCCTAGGCCCAGCATGTGACATTCGATACTGGATCGTATTACGCATTACATCGTATTACTACGCCTGATACAAATTATATTCCTCGGCGTATATTTCTGGGGAATTGGGTAGGCACGGTGCTTTTCTAGAAGCCAACCATGTCTTGTAAATCGGTGAGAACATGGTACGGGGTACGCATGTGTTCGGATGGTCCAATGACCGTATTTACTGCCAACATATCCAGGAATCTCTTGGGCCGCTTCCCAAAGATTCACCAATGACATTTGACTCGAATAGAATTAATCCTAAATTAATTATGAGAGAGAAAATTAATCTGGGATTAATTGCGGCAAGAATTAATCTGGGATTAAATTCATATAGAAGAGAGAACGAGATTAATTTAGAATGAATCGATAAAATAATATATCGGATATATGAATTGAAATTGGATTTCAATACGAAATTAAAATTAGATTTTAATTCGGACGAGCGAATTAATTTGGAATTAATTCGAAAGCGACTATCGTAATAATTTTGCTAGGCATAATTATTTAATTAAATTGGATTTAATTATGTCGCGATGACAAATTCGTTTAACTCGGAATTAAACGAACCTGGGCCCAAGTCTAGTTGTGTGTTGAACAATCCAACTTAAATTTGGAATCTAAAAGTGGTGGGACCCACTTGACTTGCATCAATTTTCACAAATTGATGGAAGTGGTTGGCATCATTAATTGGATTATTAAAAACACACAACAACCAAAATACTACACTATTCATCATCTCTCTTCCTCTCTTCCAAATTGTCGATTCTTCTCCCTTTGGTGTGAAAACTTTTGCTTCAAATTTTTCAACTAAGCTAGCACTTGGAGGGTCAAACAAGGTGAGGGAAACTCACTCAAGGGTTTTACAACAAATCAAAAAGCTTGGAGCTTCATCAATTCAAAGAAATTTGGAATTTCATCCAAGAACAATGTAAGTGTTTCTGCAACTTAACTTGTTAATTTCACTCAAATCTTGTTTAGGATCTTGGAATACGAAACCAGAATCATGTAGTTCTTTTAGATTCGGTTCCGAATCAGAACCGTTACCGGGTGTAATAAAAGCTAAGCAGTATATCTGCCTTGGAAAAAGCATGAATGATGATGAATCATTTTCGAATCTTTCAATGCATTTTGGCCTTTTTGTTTGAATGGTGAGTACATAATGTTACCTCTTTTTCCAATGCACTCATAGCTTCTTAACCTAGTAGTCAATGGTTACTATAATTTTTTGTGTCTGTCCTAGTAGTCAATGGTTCAATGTAAAAATATCGGGCCAAAATTTGAGATTCCGAACGGTTCGAATTGCAATTCAAGATGATTTTTTATCCTAATTCAAAAATCAATACATTATGATTTTTTTAATCCAAAATCCAAGCTCAGGATGAGACCAAAATCACAGCTTGTCCCGACTAATTTCCATAACTAATTCTCACACACACACACACATATATATATATATATACACGCGCGAGCACGGTCAGGTTCAGGTCTGTATCTTACAGTCCACGTTCAGCTAAAAGACAAAAAATTTATCTTCTATTTGCCTTTACAGTGCATATAAAGTGCACATGAATCTGACCTGAGCCAGACCATATATATATTACAGTTATAAGTCTGTGGGTAACTTGTTTAGATTAGTTTTGTTATAAGTACAACTCATATTTTGTAGTTCAAAAGGGACCGATTTGGTGTGAAGGGAATCAATTCTTTGACCTCTCACTATTATTATTATTGTACGTATGAGTGTTCATGGGTCGGGTCAGGTCAGGTCGGATTTTTTAAAATTTTCTTAAACCCGATCAGGTCGGGTCATACAAGTTGAATGATCTGAAACCTGAAATTTTAAATTGGAACCCGCGCGAGACGAGTCACCGTGGGTCAGGTCAAAAAAATGCTGGTTAGGTTGGGTCGAAAAAATACATAATATATGTTTTTATGATATAATTTTGAAAAGATTTGTGGTTAAATCAAATTACGATAAAATAAATAGAGGAAAAGAGAAAAATAATTTACTGTAGGTCGGATAAAGTCAAATTCAATTTTTTTATATTAAACCCGTGACCTGGCCCAATTTTGTGGGTCGGGTCCGAAAATAATTTTTTATTTTTGTAAACTTACCCAGGTCGGGTCGCGGGTTAACCTAACCCTATGAACACCCAGATCAAACTAACTGATATTTCCCGAATGCAAAATCCATGTAGAGAAATGAGTAATGAAGCAGAAACCATTATTATGTTTGCATCAGCACACACGTAAAAGAAATGAAATGTACCCAACGCATGAGACGTTCCACGTTGTGGATACTGAGAAAAAAGTGATACCTACTATATATTATTGAAAAAAAAAATTAATGTTAAAGGGCAACCTAAACCAAAAATTATATTATGTGCCGGGTGTATATGCCTTCTCTCTCACAGCAGGTGGGCCCCACACAGCTGTGGGGCCCGCCTGATGTGAGAGAGAATGCATATACACCCGGCACATGATATACCACCTCAACCTAAACAGCTTGAATAAGATCGTCACCTCTAACAAAGGAGAATGGCTGTTTGTACCAAAAATCATAATCCCATGTAACCATTCTTGTCAAAGTTAGCTGTGTCACACTCACTTCACTGCATCCATCACTACTTCGCCACCAAAGCAATACACCCCAAGTTTGGAGAGGAGACTGACCAAGCCAAAAAATGACATAATCAGCATTTAATTTGAAGTCAAAAGGCAGCAGCATCCATGCACATGGCTGCTATAAGATCTTCCAAATCACAAGTTTTTCATGGTGGAGAGATATTGTAGATGATTCAACCGGCTGACATAAGCGAGTTAAAGATGATAATTACTTGTAATTAAGGACATTCATCTTAGGGATGCCATCGGACCAGGTATGATAAGGAAATGCTAATACCCATATCCATCCCGTTTAATCAACAGATACATAAATTGTCTCTTTATCCGCCTTGAATGTACCAGACCTCTGTAAGCTCTGTGCGGATCCTCATTCACACGAGGATATTACTTTTAATTGAACGAAAATATCAATATTCATACCTGAACTGTCCAACAAACAGATATAGAAAATTATCTTTTTACTCGCCCCTAACGTCTCAGGCCCTCGCTAGCCTATCCAAATGAATTTTTTCATCGTTAATTACCCTCACAAAGCATCATCATCATCATGTTTGATTGAAACTAAGATACTGCTGCTGATTTTCACTTCTCTATCAAGTACAACCGTGTAGGAACCATTTTTTTTTTTTGCCCTTACCAAGTTCATCTATAGTGTTAATGTACTTGTTGTACAGGCTTGATTCCTGCTACTTCCCAGAATTTGGCTAAGAAAGTATCAATGTATTATATAAATCTTGACATAAGAGATGGAATGGTCAAAGACCGAACCTGCCTGTTTCCATGCTAGTTGAGGTCTCGACAATTATGAAGTAAATATCTGCTTCAGGATTCACCTCATCGTGCTTCAGGAAAAAATAATTTATAACAGAATGTGTACATGATAAAGAGTATGCATATGATAAGTTGAAAGTAAAATAGTACTGCATAATCCATTCTAATGCAATTAGCTCACTTCACCCATGATAACTCACTTGTTTGTCCTGTATTCCACTGATGCGACATCTAGAACTGGACAAGCCACGTCATTTGAATCCAGGCAGGCCCAAGATGGAATAAGGGACGTATTAGACATGAGAGAGGTAGATAGGAGGGTAGCCCTGGAACCAATCAACCTGCTTCTTAAAATACCTGATTGACAAGGACAGTATCTGAAAATAATACCTGTCAATTGTAATATGAAAGAAACTTGGACATTGAATAAAAAAAAAATAAAAATAAAAAATAAAAAATAAAAAATCTACTCATTTACAAACATCATTTACATGGCTAAAAGTTGGGAGTCGAAATATCTCCAGGCCAACACCAAAATGAGATCTCATGACCTTTTCACAAAGGAGAGTTAACATCCAGTAATCTCCATCTCTTGTGATGAAAAACCTCACCTTTATCAGGAATTGCATCTTGTATCAACTCCATATCTATGAAATTGAAAACCAACATACACATGTACAAGGAAGATTGATACTTTCTTTCCTTGTAGATATTTGTTTTACAACTACGTTTTCTTATAAATTTTTGATACATTATTCTATTCCCCGTAAATTGTTGAAGGGTTAATGTAACCTTTTGACATACAAATTGACTAGTTTTAATTTGTACACTGTCAAATTTTTATCTAATATGAGTTTGCATATTAAAAAGTCACATTTACCCTTTAATAGTGTGCTCCATGTAAACGGCAAGGACAACGTGGGGTATTCAAAATTTATAATGGGCAAAAATGGTAAAAAAATTCTACAAGGGACAAATGTATCATTCTCTTATCTATATATCTTCATAGTACAAATTACAATAATGATAAGTGTACACCCAAATGACATACCTTAAATTTAAAAATCTGATTTTTCTAATTTTTAATTTATTTTTCAATTGTTATTAAACATATGGTATGTCATCTGAGTGTACACTTACCATTATTGTATAAATTATTCAAGAGCCAATAAATATAGTTTAAAGAAGTTAGCACTACGGTTTATGGACAAGAAAATCTCACAACGTTTTGACTTCCACTCATTTCAAGCTTCTTTCAGCCAAAACATATAATGAAATTATGTCATTTATTAAGGGAAAAGATCATCCATCCACCGAAAATTAGGTTAAAATCTGAAATATTCCAGATTTTTTTTAAAAAAATCACCTGTCCACCCAAGTTATAAAAAATAGACATTTTACACCCAAAAACTAGTAATAATGGACATTTTATACCCAAGGCCAAAACTAGTTATGAAAAATTATTTTGCGTGCAAAAAATTAGTAATTTGGGTGTATAATGTTTATTTTTCATAACTTGGGGTAGGCAGCTGAGAATTTTTAACTTAACGGTTGGACGGATGATAATTTCTCGTTAATTATCACAGGACAGAGAAAATAAGAACGAACTAAAAGTAATTTTTTTTTGGGCAAAAGATGGTTGATAAATCACTGATGGCGATCACTGGTAACAATTTCTCCAGCAGTAGTCCTGTCCTGGGAATGCATTAGGAATGAACATGCACACAGCAAACAGGACTTGATAATTTGCTCTACTTCAATGGTAGTACTCTTTGTACATGGGTTTTAATATTGACACAATCTCAAATAAAAGATTAAAAACCTAACTGCCACTATGTGAATTAACTTATATATAACATTCAGATCTTGAGTTTAAAGCTTCACTATATGATAACATCATGCAGATCCTTCAGAGTTTAAAGCTTCACAATATGGCATCCACACTATGGGAGCAAATACAACAGAAACTGTGGCTTGGCTACTATTCCAGGGGCCATATATTTCTTAACGTACACTTATCAATTTTATGTCCAAGATTAAAATTGACAATATGTTGGAGCCGCCAGCTAGGGATGTGCACCATTTTAACAAAATAAAGTAAAAATATAAGAAGCCGTGTTATCATTTTCCTTTTAAAAACTATAGCATTAATAAAATAACAATCTATAACAGCAGTTACACTATGGGAGCAAATACAACAGAAACTGTGGCTTGGCTACTATTCCAGGGGCCATATATTTCTTAACGTACACTTATCAATTTTATGTCCAAGATTAAAATTGACAATATGTTGGAGCCGCCAGCTAGGGATGTGCACCATTTTAACAAAATAAAGTAAAAATATAAGAAGCCATGTTATCATTTTCCTTTTAAAAACTATAGCATTAATAAAATAACAATCTATAACAGCAGTTACATTATACTTTTCTCATTTGGAATTTGATCCCCAGTCCTACTACATGACCACAAGGTTTTGAGGTAAACTAGCTGGTGCCAAAACAATTCTTAATTGTTAGGTAAAACATCAGATCGATTGAAGCAATTTGGTTTCAAATCAGAAAAAACCATAGCCATCATATGAAAACAAGTTAAAAAGTCAAAGAAGAAAAGCAAATTGTTAGAATCCCTAAGATATTGTTAGAATCCCTAAAATATTGTTAGAATCATAATCATCCAAAGATATGATTATGATTCTACATATCTCTAGATATTGTTACATAATCATTGAGATATGATTATTTAATCCTAATTATTATTATTATATTTAGTTTATATATTTAACTTGATATAATGCCTATATAAAGATATATCTCTTATAATTCTAAGCTTCCAGAAATATAAAATTGTCTTATTTCTTTACATGGTATCAACGCCAATCTAGCTATGGGTTTTATGATTTTGTGTCTGGTTTCTCTCTTTTAGAATCATTGTTCAAGCCGGAGCGTGGAGAACACGCACCACTGTATGCGCGTAAACCTCACATACAACATCTTCGGTAGTCTTGACAAGACTGACGACGATGAAATGCTCAAATCTTATCGGCCATTCATTCCTACTGTTCGCATCAAGTTCCGCATCTGATTCTTTTCGGGGTTTTCTGCCATGGGGTGATTTGACAAGTTTTCTTTAGATGTTTTGAGTTATTTTGGAATAGTTTAAACTTTTCCAATTCTGCATTTTCCAGCGATATTAAACCATCCAAACTTCCGCATTTGTATTGTTATATAGCGATGTTAAACCATCCAAGTCAGCGTATATGTTCCTGCTGCTAAAACACTCTACTCTCTATGTGGTTCTTGTATCGGTTTCATTTGTAAAAAGATTGGTGGTGCAAATGATAAGTATGCTCCAGCTTGAGAGATAGTGTTAGAATCCTTAAGATATTGTTGGAATCATAATGATAATCATCCAAAGATATGATTATGATTCCAGATGTCTCTCAGATATTGTTACATAATCATTGAGATATGATTATGTAAATCTAATGATTATTATTATATTTAGTTTCTATATTTAACTTGATGTAATGCTTATATAAATACATATCTCTTATAATTCTAAGCATCCAGAAATATAGAATTGTCTTATTTTTCTTTACAAGAGTAAGAAAAAAATATACTGACCTGTTAACATTAGTTGATAAGTTAGAAATATTCAAAGTCTTGTGTTATAAACACTTTTTCCATCCTCAAAAATGCGACCTGTATCTTGCAGACCAGAAGCTTCATGAAAAGCACTTCGCCCTTCAACTTTAATTGTATCCATCATAACAGGGAATCCTCCCTAACAATGGGTATTTTCATCAAACTGCCATAGAAAACATTCTTGGTCAAAATAAAATGAATGAAAGAAGATATATTATCAAGAAGCATCTGAATAGAAGCTTTACCTGACCTTTCTCATCTCAGCATCAGGATCATCCACCATTCCTCCCAAAACTATGCAATTAGTAACTGCTGATTCATTTATTAAGTGCAAACAACTTACACAATGTATAATGTACTTATGTCTACAATAATAAGCCTATGTGTACCCAGGAAAATAACCCAATTCAAATTTACAATGCATGAGATACAAACTTTTCTTGATCTTAGCATGAGCTAATCCACCCATACGTCCTCAATTTTTCTCTTCCATTCTTCCTGCAGAGTGACCCCACATGAAATGAACTCAACAACAAATGACATGATATTCTTTTTCTTTTTTTATACGATATTACATGATATTCTGAAACTGCATCAATGAAGAACATTCAATGACCATTTACGCAAATAACAAAGGAAAAAGATCAAACCTTGGATTCCTTGGTAATCTTGAAAAAGAAACTCTCAGATCTTCCAAACTTTCATCATTGAAGATTGATATGGGCTCTTAGCAGCTTGACTTGCAGCAGGGATGTTGGATGTCAGAGGAGGCAGGACCCGAATATGTTTTTTTAGTTTTTTGTGATTTAAACCACTGCAACCATTTTAATAAAACTGACAGTTAAAGTTTGCTTGTCTTAACATGTAGCATAAATCTAAAATGAATACCTTTACAAGATATCAGATATTTGTTTCCTCTGGTACTTTCCACTTCCCTTTAAGACATTCTGGCTCACAATTTGCTCCAAGCTAACTAGTTTCCATGGCATCAATAGATGCCAGAGTAACAAAGAGAACCTGAGGATATTGTGCATCTATTGAGTGCTCCAAACATCACTAAACAAGAAATGCAAAAATAAACTGTGTCAAATTTCAATGTTTGGGATGAAGTTAAAAGATCAATGGCAAGGCCATAATGATGTGTATATCGTATCAACAAATCAATAACTGATCAATCAAATGTTTGTACATATGTATGAAATAAAATGACAACATTTATGAGAAACCTGGATACCAAATGATTCACGAACATCAGAAAAAAGAACTTCTGAATATTTTATGAAATTAAAGTTCATCCCAAAAAACTTACTACTCAGCATGGAGATCAAGTTCAGATCCTGTTGAGTCTTGACTGTTGGCTTCAAGCATTTCACGCAACTCCACAGATGCACATGTTTTTTAAGATCATCTTTCAGAGCCCACGGTTCTTTGGTCTGGGCCTCCAGTTTACTTTCCAAATCAGAAACATGTTAATCCGGCAAGCTGTTTGAAGTCACTAGAGATGCAGCCCTGCATGTCGACACGACGCATCTCTTTCAGAATTACCAACATTTAAGCTTTCAACACCACCATCTTTACGTTTTATACCAGCTATTGAAGTTGATAGCTGGTCAGAGTCAGATATTTCTCCATTTTCTCACACTGCAGCTTTTCGGACTGAGAAAAAAATGAAAAAAAATCGGCAAGTACTACATCATCGAACAACTTCCAACAGACACATTTAACAAATTTTCAGATATATCGGGAGCAACTACCCCGCTTGCTTCTTAATGGCTCCGCCACTATCCCCGACCATCAGACTAGGCCGATATAGGACCCTAAGAATAAGTAGCATTTCTGCATTACTAGTCACATGAACGTGATATCAACAAATTCACATTGATTAGACGTCCACTACTCTAAATCAAGATGTGTAGTTTATTGACTATCATTTGTTTAAATCAAGATATACATCTACTTCCATATGCAGCGTAAGTAATGAAACTAAAAGAGATTTAAATTCCCCAATCAACAACTTCATGTAAAGACAAGAAATACTTGCCAAAAAGAATCTGGTTGGTTGCGTCGGGTCAAGTAGCGGCTCGGTGAGGAAGATCTCCATCTCGGGTGTGGATTCGAAAGCGTTGGTGATATTGGCCGTAGAATCCATAAGTTTTGATTTTCGATGCGGCTTACTGTATCAGGGGATGCAGGTCACCAAAACCCTAAAATTAACAGCTTAGGGTTCAAGAGAATCGGATTCTCGATTCTAGTTGACAAAAAGCCCGTCCCCATGTTTCTTATCTTCTTAATAATAATATATTTATTTATTTGTTATTTCTGTCGTAGTATCGTGCAGAGATTTCAAATTTATTCGGATTCACATGCTTCTGGAAGATTCGGATTCGTAAAAAATCAAATCCATATTAATAAATATATGGATTTGGATTTGAATTTCAATGATCCGTATGAATTTGGATCCGGATTCAAGTAAATTCGGAATCTGGATATAAAATTAAAAAATAAAAAATTAATTTTATTTACATTTTTATTATAATTTTATATTTAAATTTATATGATTTTAGATAGATTTTGAATTATAAAGGTTGTTTTAGATGTTAAATTACTATTTTTAATTATGAATGTTATTTTATTTTATTTTAATTATTTAAAAATAAAAAATAAAAATTCGAATTTTTTTATGAATTTGGATATTCGGGGATCCACACAGATAAAATCTGCATCCGGATCCGCATAAAAATATACGGATCCAGATCTTTAAAACTTAATGCGGAATCCAGATCCGCAATTTATCATTCCTACTTGAGCCTAGATGCTGAAGTGAAAACGTCTGTGATTGCGCGCCTTAATTTTAAGAATTAGGATCATCTAAAGAGTGACATAAAACTCAAGATTAATCATATACTACCTCTATCCCATAAATATAAATATAGACCTATTCCATTTTCACACGGATTAAGAAAATATTAATTTTGTTTAGTCTTTCTCTATTATTCCCTTAATCAATACTACTCTTATTTTGATAAATTTCATTAATACTCTTATAGTATTCCATTAAAACTAAAATTGCAAGACTCGAGATATTCAAAAATAATCTACCAGCTTAATTTTTATTGTGAAACTATCAAAAATTTTGAAGTCATCTAAATCTCTTAATTTTTTCATTGCAAGAGTCATTGTAACAAAGTATACTCTTAAATATTTTCCAAAATAATCTAAACATGCCATGTAAAAGTAGCAAAATTTTTGAAGTCATCTAAATCCCTCTAATTTTTTTTTTCCAAAAATCTTGTTTTTACCCACCAAATTTGTTTTTAAAAATTTCATATTGTACTTTATAAATAGAAACATCTGTAATGAGATCATCACAAGCAAAAAATTGGTAGTTCTTCCCGACATATTTCTTTTGATTTGAATATTTCAGCAGAAAATATCTCCTCACCCAATAGTATCCTGCCTTCCCCAAATTTCTTAAATCACACGATAGTCTTTTGTCGCAAAAAGAATCTCAGTCTTGGTTGTGAAAATTGTACTGATTCTCTAATCACTAAAGAGTGTTTATGAGGAAAACTGAATTTTATTACTATAAGAACATAATTTATAAGTGTTTAAATTTTACAAAAAAATTCACTCACTTTACACTCTCAAAATTTTCTTTATATGAAACTTACTTATTTGGGATACGTAAAGCTAACAAATGAATAGTATCGACCGAAATTAATTTTGTAAGCTTGCACCATTTTCAAACTCCACCTAAAATATATTGGAGGCTTGCAATGGTGGCTGGCAATGCATGCCACCATGCAGCTGGATCTTTTAATTCTCCGTCTACAGCTGCATCTGAAACGATTGTCATCTGACAGTTATCCCAGCTATGTCTCTGCACAGCTCTAGTTTGTACTGAGTAACCACTTTTGTTAACATGTCGACTGGAAACTCATATGTATGGATCTTCACTAGTCTCAACAGTTGTTGATCCATCACCTCGCGTATCCAATGATAGCGAATATCGATGTGCTTTGTCCGGGAATGATACATTGAGTTTTTGCTCAAGTCCATAGCACTTTGACTATCACAATGTATCTTGTATTCTGTTTGTTTGATCCCTAATTCTTGGAGAAAACTTTTTATAACAACATTTTATTTCATGCTTCCATTGTTGCAATATACTCAGCTTCTATTGTGGATAATGCAATACACTTTAGCAATCTTGACTGCCATGACACAGCTCCCCCTACAAAAGTGTAGAGAAAACCTTATGTAAATTTTCTACCATCAAGATCTTCTGCCATATCTAAATCTGTATAGCTTTCCAAGATTGGATCAGTTCTCTCATAGCACAGACATAACTTCGATGTACCCTTGAGGTATCTGAGAATTTGTTTGACTGTCTCCCAGTATTTTTTTCCTAGGTTATAGAGAAAACGACTCACTACACCCACTGCGTGAGCAATATCTAGTCTGGTACATACCATAGCATACATTAGGCTTCCAACTGCTGAAGAGTATGATATTGATGACATCTTCTTTATTTCTTTCTTGGATGAGGGACACGAACTCTTGCTCAATTTGAAGTGGTGCGCTAGTGAAATGCTGACAGGTTTGTCATTCTGTATATCGAATCTCCTGATTACCCGTTCAATATAATTCTTCTGTGAAAGTCACAACCTTTTGTTTTGTATGTCTCGAACTATTTGAATTCCCAAAATTTGTTGAGTTCGTCATAAGTCTTTCATGTCTACTTAAAGAGTTGGATCTTGTCCAACGATCAACATGTCGTTTACATATAATAGAATAGCAACAAAATTTTCATCCAGAAACCTTTGAATATAGACACACTGGCAGGGGTGGGCAAAAAAACTGACCGAACCGAACCAAACCGCAAACCGGACAGAATTTACGGTTTTTTTTCTAACGGTTCGGTTTGCGGTTCGGATTGGCCCACCTCAAACGATTTACGGTTCAGTTGATGCTAAACCGAACCGCACCTGTTAAACCGAACCGAACCGTTATAATTAAAAAATTATATATTTTTATAAAAAGATTTGCATTTTTCTTTTAATTTTACTTTATGTTTTCTTTTTATTAGTATGTTAATAGTTTTATTCTTAATTTTTTGTTAATATATTTTTTTGTTAATACTTTTATTCTTAAATTTATTTGTTAATAATTTTATTCTTAAATTTTTTGTTTTATGGTTTATTCTTGAAAGTAAGCTGTTGGATTTGTCTCTTAATTAGAATGATGGTAGCATTATTATTCGAGGTAATTTTTAAAAAATACAAGAATTAATTGTGCCTCATTTTTCAATCCTCTATTGAGTGCATGTGTTCTCTAGAGTCACAGCTTACACCGTATCACTTCATACTATTTGTTCGCTAGACTAGTTTTTTTTTTGTCTTCACTTAAGTGGATGAATTTTTTTTTAAGTAGAATAATCTGTAAACAGAACGAACCAATCCGTAAACCGCTGGTTTAAAAATTTTTCAATCTGAACCAAACCGTTATTTAATGGTTTGGTTTGAGAGGTAAAAAATCCGGACCGTAAAATATGGTTTGGTTCGGTTTTTAGCAAAAACCGAACCGCGCCCATCCCTACACACTGGTCTGCTGAAGTTCTTTTGTAGCCTTGACTCACCATGAACGAGTCAAACTTCTTGTACCACTGCCTTTGTGCTTGCTTGAGGTCGTACAAGCTCTTATTCATCTTGCAAACAAGGTTTTCTTTTCTTGAAACCTTCCGACTGATCCATGTAGATTTCTTCATGTAGATCACCATGAAGAAATATTGTCTTAACATCCATTTGTTCAAGCTCTAGATTCAAACTGGCTAACAATCCTAGGATAACTCGGATTAAAGCTATTTTTACAACTGGTGAAAAGATTTTATCAAAGCCGATTCATTTTTTCTGTAGGAATCTTTTGACTACTAACCGGAGCTTTGTATTTCACCATATTTTCGCTACCATCTTTGTTCAACTTGAACACCCATTTATTATTCAGTGTCTTCATGTCATGAGGAAGCTTGACTATCTCATAAGTATGATTCTTCTGCAGAGATTCCATTTTCATCATGCATTGCGTGCAATCATTTTCCTTTGTCTTTATAAGATACAGTTTCCTTGAAATTTTCTGGCTCCCCCTCGTCAATAAGCATAATATAGTCAAATCCTAAGTATTTGGTTGATGAAATTCGGCCTCGCTCAGATCTTCATAATTGAGGTTCACTAGTTTCTGGAGGTCTGTCATCATCCAGATCTGCGGATGATTTTGTAGCCTCTGATAGAGCAGGTTGCAGCTCCCTCTGCTCAACACCATCTTCTTCCTCCTCTAGTTCTGCTTCTGACATATCATGCACCCCATCATTATCTGTGGCCACTCATATTGTTGCTGGGGTTGTGTCTGGAGTTGAATCGATTTTTTCAGCATTGGAATTAGAAAACATCTTGGGTTTTTCAATGTCTTCTATTGTCTAATCTTCAAGAAACACTACATCCATACTTCCGATGACCTTTTTTCCTTCGGATCCCATAACATGTATCTCAATTCCTCTTCTCCATAGCCTATGAAGATGCATGGAGTAGTCCTTGCATCGAGCTTCTGCCTAAGCTCTTTGGATACGTGTGTAAAGGCTAAACAACCAAATGTTCTAAGGTGAGAATATGAGGGATTCTTACCAAACAAAACTTTCTCCGAAATCTCAAACTTCAATGGTACAGATGGTGATCTGTTGATCAGGTAGCAAGCAGCACGAACAGCTTCTCTCCAGAATGGCTTTGGCAGCTTAGACATGTTGATCATGCTTCTGAATTTCTCCATAATAGTGCGGTTCATTCTTTCAACAACACCATTATGTTGTGGGGTGCGTGGAATGGTCCTTTCATATTGAATGTCGTATCTTTCGCAGTAGGCATCAAACTATCTGGAAGTGTACTCGTCTCTATTATCTGTGCGGAGACACTTTAGTTTCTTCATTGTTTCACGTTCTACAATGACATGGAATAATTTGAAATTATCCAGGACCTGATCCTTTATTTTCAAAATACACCCACACTTTTCGAGAAGCATCATCAATGAAAGTCAGAAAGTATTTGTTACCGCCTAGTGATATAACCTCAAAGAGACCACAAAAATCAGAGTGCACCAGACTGAACAACTGTGATCTTTTTGTATAAGAGAAATTAAAAGAGACTCTATATTGCTTAATAAATAGACAGTGATTGTAAGGATGTAGAGCAACATTCTTTAAGATAGTGATTAAATCATTCTTTGTCAAGGTAGATAACTCATTTCTCACTCATATGACCGAGTCTCTGGTGCCACAGATTTTGAGAAGCCTCTTATTCAGCGATATTGAGGCTTTCTGCACATATCTTCACATGAGTCTTGTATAAAGTGCCACAAATATATCATTGGGCGACGACCATGACACCTTTTATCATTCTCCATGTGTCATTATTAAAGTGGCTAGTATAACCCTGTTTGTCAATGGCTACTTTAGAGAGTAGATTGAGCCGAAGTTTTGGAACATGTCTAACATCCTTTAGGGTTATTGTATACCCTGTATTTGTCCGCATCTGAATATCATCAATTCTCACTATCTGAGAGGAACTGGTATTTCTCATCTTCACTGCACCAAAGTCTCATGCCTTATATGTTGTGAAGAAGTCCCTCTGAGGGGTGATGTGGTATGATGCTGTAGTATCTACCACCCACTCAACATCTTATGTTGCGGTGTGAAGGCTTGTCCCTTTCTGGATGGAACATATAGTTACATCTTCAGAGACAACTACTAGTATCTCTGCATCGTTTTTCTTCGGCTGGGAATCGAGTTGACCCTGCTCTCGTTACAATTTTCGACAATTATTCTTTAAGTTGCCTTTTATGCCACAATAGTAACACTTGTCAGTATGCTTTCTTCCGTCTGTGGATTTGCCTCTATTTTCGCTTCTACCTCTCCCTTTACCTCGATTTTTATCTTGTTGTCTTCCTCAATTCTCTGTGACAAGAGCTTGTGTCTGATTTGTGCCCGTGTCTGATTTGTTGTCTTTTTTTCTAGCTAACTCATTTGACAAGGCATTTTTACCATATGCATAGTAAGTTTGCCTCCTAGTGCCGAATTACTGAGAGTAACTACCAATGCCTCTCAGCTATCAGGAAGAGAATTGAGTAGTAAGAGGGTTTTTACTTCATCTCTCAGTTGAATGTTTACTGCAGACAACTGGTTCACTAAGCTTTGGAACTCGTTGATGTGTTCTGCAATGAAAGTTCCACTCCGTAACCTCAATTTCACCAAACGTCTCATTATTAAGGATTTATTTCGAGCTGTCTTGGCCTGATACATGTATTCCACATTCATTCATATTTCGTAAGCATTTGTATCATATGCTACATGGTGGAAGACGTTGTGGTCAATCCATTGCCTGGTCTGATCCAGAGTTCTGTTATTGAGTTTATTACAGTCGCTCTCTTTAACAGAATATGGCCTCACTCCATTCATGTCGATTATATCGAACAGATTTTTGCAATGCAAATAATCTATCATTCGAGGCCTCTTGATGGAGTAATTGGTTGTTGTCAGCTTGATCATCGCACCATAAGAGGAATCTGTTGGAGTTGGTGCTTGGAGCGCCAACCCGGATAATGTATTGTACATTATATTTTATTATTTATTAATAAAATAACTACATTTTCATTTCAAACCTTGTTAATGGTAATGTCATTATGAATATTAGATTGATATATAAATATGCTAAGAATGACATCGACCTTATAATAGTCATGCAGTAATAATGGACACTGAGTGGTCCGATATTGGGATAATATTACTATTATAAACTATTCTTAAAGTAAATATTTCTAGTCGTTGTTTTTGGAATACGGTCGAATTCCTATAACCTAGAAGACTAGCTCATGTTGTATATTGGAATTGGAGTTTCAATGGTTTAACCCGATGTACCATGAGCAATGGAAGCTCGTATAGACATGTGGATATTTGTTGGAGCGAATACTGAATGACTCACATGGGATTCCTAATAGTTGGAAGTACACACCATCATCAATAGGAATCTTCTCGAGTCGAGTAGTATATGCAATTCTTTGACTATAGGATAATATAGATTTTGTGTGTGATCCTCCACACTTTGATGCCATATATGTCAAAGACCTTTCATGGTCTGACTGCTAGATGTTCATTGGGTGTGGACAGATGCACTCGTTAATCAAGTGCATATCAAGATAGGATCCGTCAATCCGTATGGGTACCATAAGGGGTTTAGGTATCCATGTGTGTAAGTCGCGATTCTTAAGACTTTGGCCAAAGCCGATCACCTATGGTGGATCGCATATATTAAAAATAATGTTCTGGTTAGTTGTCGTGGACATGTCGATATAAGATGTGCGCATTGGAAACTTAAAGATGTAATCTATATTTCCTAAACACAACTCGGATAGCCTACGACAGAAGGATTTCTAAACTTATGTGATGACCTCGACTTGTATAGTTCAGAAAGGTCGTTTGTGTTATTCGTGAATTCGGAGGTGGCAGAAATACGTACATATAAGCTAGGCATATATGATGAACATGTCTGAACTTAGAGAGTCCCACAATATGAAGTGTACTCGTTGAGCACTTGTGTAGCCGATAATGTTTGATAATAAATAATATTTGATATTATAATTATCAATAAAATAATTATGTTATTGGATAACATTAATTATTTACTTTGACCCAATTGGATTAATCCAAAATCACACAAGGGCTTTATTGTAATTTCATAAATATATTTACCATTGAAGGATATTTTGGTAATTACAAATATGTAATAATAGGTGTATTTGACTTGATTTAATTGGATTAAATAAAAAACATTGAACTAATCCATTGATTCAACTGTCTTGATTTAATTTGATTAAATCAAATAGTAGATATAGGTGATTAGTCACACCTAATTATACATATTTGGAAAAATTGGATTAAGCCCATATAAATGTTGATTAGAACTTTTATTAATTAAAAATTGCATAAGTTTTTCTATAAAAAGGCAAGCTTGAGCAAGTTTTTAAATAAGGCAATATAAGCTAAAACAAGCATTGAGCAAAAGAAAAAAATATTAGCCTAAGTAAAGTTTTTGTGGAAGAAGCTTTATGAGTTCTCTACAACAACAATAAGAAGAATATTGGATCTTTGAATCAAGTTTGCTAGCTTTGGAAGTTCTCTACAATAACAAGGAGAAGAAGATTAGATCTTCGTATCAAGCTTGCTAGTTTTGTAAGTTCTTTACAACACTTCAATAAAGAGAAGAAGATTAGATCTTGGAATCAAGCTTGCTAGGTAAGTTTGATCTTCTCTAAAGCTATGTTTTCATTACTGAGTTGTTATCATTAATGAAACATCTAGTGGAGTATTATGTATTGGATACATAATAACATAGCTAGATGTTGAAATTACGCTAATAAATTATGTATGGATGCTTTGGAAGTATAAACACAATATGCTTGTGATTGGGTCAAAATATTTATGTTGGACATAAACATAGAAATAGAGTTTGGAACTCTAGATAATAGCTTGGAGCTATGACTACCATTCTTAAATTACTTGACCACCTTTGAGTGACCTAGAATTGTTCATGAGTCATTTCATTGTGGAATTCTAATTTGGTTTGTCTTTAGATTCAAAATAATACATATATGTATTTAGAATACATGTATGTATATTATATAACATGTGTTGATGTTGGTTTTGATTTTAAAATTGGATTTTAGGTGTATTGAAGTATTTGGAGAAAATTGAATGTGTTTTGAATTGGATTCAAGGCAAATTTACTCTCTGCCAATATTTTACACAGGGCAGCGTCGCGACTCAGATCTCCAGTGTCGTGACACTCAACTCTCAGAACTACGTGATTCATGACGCTCACCATTTCGCGTCGCGACGTCGCACATTCACAGATTGGGCGTTGCGACTCCAAAGCATGCGCGTCGCAACATGCCAACAGTTGCTGCCCATGAGCATTGAAACTTCATTTTCTCCGTTTCGGAGAAGCGCTGGAGAAATTCCTTCAAAGAGTCGATAAGTATAACCTCCGACTCAACCCCAAAAAGTGTGTATTTGGGGTAACATCAGAAAAGTTGTTAGGGTATACGGTAAGAATGAGAGGAATAGAAGTGGACCCTTAAGAAAAGATCAAGGTAATTACCGACATGCCCGCACCAAAGACATAAAAGGAAGTTAGAGCTCTTCTTAGGAAAATCCAGTATATCAGTCGATTCATTGCCAAGCTAACATTAGTATGTGAGTCCATCTTCAAGCTATTGAGGAAGGACCAGCCTGTGGAGTGGAATAGGCAATGTCAAGAGGCCTTAGACAAAATCAAAGAATACTTGGTTAAACCCCCAAAGCCGGACAAACCCTTGGTGTTGTATTTGGCCATAGAACCCGAAACGCTGGGGGCGATGATGGTACATGAAGATGAGCAGGAATGGGCCTCACAGAGGTTCGAACAGCTAACATTACTGGATGAGAAAAGGATAAAGGCCTTGTACCCCATGCAGCTATACCAGAAAAGGTTGGCCACGACGTTCAACAAGAAGGTGCGCCCCACCAAGATCAGAGAAGGTGATCTAGTGCTCAAGCAGTCGAAGCCACTGATAATGGACCCAATGGGGAAGTACAGGCCCAATTGGGATGGGCCATACCTAGTCAAAAAGGTGATGGGGAATGAGGTAGTGAGACTGCCAGATTTGGTAGGGAACGAGTTCACTGAGCCCATCAACGTGGACAGGCTGAAACAATACTTTGCAAAATCTGCAAATGACAGCCCAAGCAAAATATAGAGCATGAGTGAGCAAGAAAAATGGCTAATTGTAATATCCGTGAGGAACAGTTAGCGACAGAGGTACCCTTGCAATGCAATTTATTTCCTACATATGTACTAAGAAGTAATGCAAATGCCTTTATTGAAATAAATATTCAATATGTTCGTAGATTGCATAAATCCCAGCTAACTAGGAAAGATTAGAGTCAAGTAATTACAAACCACGTCTTTTGTTTTTTAGATGCTGAACCAAGCTCAAGAGATCTAGGAGAATAACTCCAAGAATGGAGAGGAACCTCGGGAATGAGGACGCGCAACTCCGAGAATGGAGAACAGCCTCGGGAAAGAGGATGAGCGAATAGCCTCGAGAATGAGGACATATCAGATCTAAAAAAAAGAAAAAAAATGTTTAGCTCGCTGTAGGCACTGTATTTTTGCATATAAGTCCCGATAATGAGTTCACATGGAGACACTACCTCTTTAAGTTGTGGAAGTCGCGGGAAACGGACGTTGGAAGGGAAGAGTCAGAAATTGACATCTTGTTGGATTTAATTCGTTTGCTTAGCTTCGGGTTCGCTCGTTAGGCCTCTGTTTTAAACTTATCCTTAGCCCAAAACCCCCGCAAGTCACACACCAAGCCCATACATCACCAAACCACACACCAAGCCCACCAAAACAAACCAACCACACGCCTAAATCACCCTAAGTCACGCCCATCACCTTCCAAAATAACAAAATCACACATTAAACACATGCTAAAATCAAGACAAATCACATTCCCAAATTAAAATATTCAAATCAAATCTCATAAATCACATTCCTAATTAAATTAAATCACATGCCTAAACTAAAGAATCAAATCAAATCTCATAAATCACATCCCTAATCCAATTAAATCACATTCTTAAACTAAATAAAATAAAATAAAATAAAATAAAATAAAATCAATTTACCTTCCTAAAATGAAGAGATCATTTCCTTATGATACACAAATTAAAAGATATCCCCATAATTACAAAATCCTTTCCTTATTCAAACAAGGATAACCATAACCTTTGCCTATAAAAAGAAGCCTAAACCAACCTTAGAAGCCCTAGTAGATTCACGCAAAAACACAATCAAGATAGCCTTCCCCCACTGCCGCATCTAGCCTCCCATTCACACACCATAAGCCCTCCACAAAACCGCTTCCATTCACGCACCAATAAAACTTCCACAAACCAACAGCCTTTTAACGCATCAACACCTCCACAAATCAACAGCCCTTCACGCATCAACACCCTCACAAATCAACAGCCCTTCGCGCATCAACACCCTCACAAATCAACAGCCCTTCGCGCATCAACACCCTCATAAATCAACAGCCCTTCACGCATCAACACCCTTACAAACCATCAGCCCTTTCACGCATTATTCGCCCCCCACAACAGCCCCTAAATCAACGCCAAAGCTCCCCTCACACACTGCTTAAATCAACGCCACAAACAGCCTCACAAACCGCCTCACATTCACCGAATAAAACAGTCCACACAGCACCCTTAAGACCACTAAAAACTGCACTGAAAACCCACCCCCTGACCACCGAAAACTGCACTGAAAGCACAGCCCCTAACCACCAAAAACTGCACTGAAAACAACCTCTAATTACCGCAAAACAGTAAGCCAAAACCGTGACCAAAAACAGTCGTAAAATGGAGTAAAACAGCAGCCCAAACAGCGAAACAGCGAAGGAAAATGTTGAACCAGTGAACCGGAGGAGTTGCGGAGCATCAACCCTTCCGACAATTGCGTAGCGCACTTCCGAGAGACAACTTAAGATGTTAGACCTGAGGGCACTCTTTTTACTTATTCTCCTTTATTTTTTATTTATTTTCTTACTTTATTTCGCATAAGTATTATGGATTGGTGTATGATATGACTTTCGGATGAATGGAATATGTGTTCTCTCTTGCGGTATATCGGATGGAAACCCGGACGTAAATTCCGTGGATGAATCCGAATGGACGGTAGTGTGGTCTGTACTTGGGAAACAACTCCACGTACCACTCGAGAGACACACATATTTCGTTTCATCCAACCTTGTGTTTGAGCATGATTTAGTCGTTAGTATGTTATTTATTTTTTAAGCATGATTTAGTCGTTAGTATGTTATTTATTTTTAAGCATGATTTAATCGTTAGTATGTTATTTATTTTTAAGCATGATTTAGTCGTTAGTATGTTATTTCTTTATGCATGATTTAGTTATTTGCTTTCGCATTAGGAATTTAATTTACGTTTATAATTAGGTCGTTATTTATTTTTTTTTGTTTGATAATTCAATATGCTCATGAGATTATTATGTGTTATCGTATGTTTGCCGTTATGATGACTTACTTTTAAAGCATGCAAACTTAGATATAGGATTTATTTTTATGAATGCGAACTAGATCTAGGTTATTCTTGAATATATATGTTGTGTAGATTCGGTTAAGTTATTGCACAAATCATGTCATTACAAGTGGCATAAGTAAGGGACCATTTCGAACCCAACGGTTTGAGGTCTTCCCTTGCGAGGGGTGAGTCGGCCTTAAATCATTTTCCTGATTCACACCGGATGGCGACTCCTTTATTCCCCGGTTTAGTCCTCCGCGGGCTATTCCTTACTCCGACTAGGCCGCGAGCTTGGAACAGCGTCATCAAGTTCTGTGTCCTGCACTCGCTGAGTTGAAAACTCGAAAAGGCGACTCAGGCAAGATAGAGCAATCCGCTAAGTTGAAAATTCGAAATGACAACTTAGGCAAAAGATAGAACGAACCTGTAACTCAATGGACGAAGCATAAGCCAATATCTTTTCCTCATCTTCGGGACAACAAAAGAAAGAGGCCGTTTTCAAAAAGGCGTAATCCACCTTGACCCGGTGCAGGTAGCGGAGAGCAGAAAGCTAAGCCAGGTCCGGGGGTGACCAGTCTACCACCCCGCGAATAAGGGAAACAATAAGATCTTGAGCCATGAGACCAAAGAGAATTGAGCAATCATCGGAAGGGAATTGGCAGAAGGAAACTGTCAGCAGGCCAAGGGGGCGCCCGAAAGTCAAAAGGATTCCAAAAGGGGTGCAGGAAACCCTCTAGCGCAAGGAAGGCCTAACCAAGGATGGAATCAAGCCAATATGACAGAGAAACCCCCATCGGAGTAAGGAATGCATCCATGCATACATGCATACATGTCGCATACACATAATTTTTGTTTTATGTTCGCAGGCTTTGAAGAAAAAGCGGTGAAGACGAGCAACTCCAAGAATGGAGAACAACTTTGGGAATGAGGATGAGCAAAGAGCCACGAGAATGAGGACAAATCATGGGTCGAAGTACCTCACCACCATCAGTTCGACAGTTCAGGAAGGAATCCTAGGGTCGAGGCCCACTGTAGGCACTGTATTTTTGCATATAAGTCCCTATGATAAGTCTCATGTAGAGGCACTACCTTTTATGTCACGGAAGTCACGGGAAACGGACGTCGGAGGGGAAATTCAGAATAAGTATGTCATTGGTTCACTGGTTTCGTTCGTGCTGCGTTCGTTACCACGTTCGAACGTCAAGCAGATTGCGGGCATTCATGTAGCGTTCAAATCGGTGTTCCAACGGTGTCGGTATTTCTGGTTTTGCTGCTAGCCTCACACCCAAGCCCAATTAGCCCACCAAAGCCCATAAAACATATCCAATTAATTAAATACATATTTAACACATGACAAAATTAAATAAAATCTAAAAATCACATACCAATTTAAAATAAAATCATGCCTAATTAAAATCAATCAAATATATCATTTCCTAATAAAACAAATCACCTACCTAAAAAAAAACAAATTAAATATATCATATTCCTAATCTAGCCAAGACATGTCCCACAATCAAATATTAGACTTTCCTTGTAAGACCCTAATTGATTCCTTCATTTTCAAACAAGGAGAAGCCCTAGCCTTTGTCTATAAAAGAAACCTAATTCCAACACTTCCCCCTCCTAGCTCATTCACACAAAAAACCCTAGCTCATTCACACATAATTCACATAAGAAATACTCTTGCATTGCCGCTCAATAAGAGGCAAAAGAACCCCTCCACTGCCGTGAGCCATCTCCCCCTACACTACCCCATTCACGCACCAAACATCTAGTCCATCATCAGCGCATAAGCCTCCATTCACTAGCCCCCACTGCACGCCAAAACAAACCCTGAACTGCCTCACAAACAGCCAAGAAAACACCCCAAAACATTAACAAGAACAACAGCCCTGTACCCCTGAAATTACCGAAAAACACACCAAAAACAGTAGCCTAAATATAGCAAACACAGTGACCGCAAATCAATAGTAAAACAACAGTAAAACAATAGCAAACCAGCAGTGAAACGGAGCGAAAATGGTAGCTTGAGCAGCGAAACAGCGAGAGAAAATGTTGAACCAGTGAACCGGAGGAGTTACGGAGCATCCACCCTTCCGACGACCGCGTACGGTACTTCCGAGAGTCGACATAAAAGGTTAGACCTGAGGGCACTTTTTGTATTTATTTTTTATTCATCTTTTAATCGTTTTAGTTATTTATTTCGTATGAGAGTCGTTCATGGATGCATGTTGTGGTTTTGAATAAAATGGAAAATATGTCGCCTCTTGTGGTATATAGGATGGAAACCCAGACATAAATTTCGTAGCTGTAGACGCTGGTTTTCGCCCGAGGTCCACAATTGAGATTTCGTAAAAGGGGGCACTGGCGATCCTGCAAAACAAAGATGTAGAGTGAGCGGGAGTACTGCCCACCGGTGTGGTGGGTGCCGGGGGCACTCCGATGCTCAAGTCAGTGAAGGAATTGAGGAAGTAGTAGGAGGAAGGTCAAAGTAAGATGCTACCTTGAGCTTTGTATGGTGCCGTGAGGGCGGTAGATAGCAGGTATGGTGACCTTTGTGAAAGTCCCAGAGCTGTGAGTAGGAGAGCTAGAAATTGGATTCCCCCAGCCTCATTGAGCCTTATTTCCTATTTATACATGCTTAAGTAACGTGTGCCTTTATTGCCATTTGATTGCTTGTCCGTTGGGTCGTGATAACGGTCGACTTCATGAGGGGGGTTGTATTTGTATTTGCCCGTTGTTGGCTGGCAACTGTTGAATTTATGAATGGTGTTTATGAACTTAGGCGTTACGTGGGCCGGTCTCTGGATGGACCTTCGGTTACGGGTGTTGGTGTTCATCGGGCCTGGGCCGACATTATGTCTTTGGGGTTTGATTAGGAGGCTTCAGGGGTGCGTCCAGTATTGGGTCTGAAGTAAAATGACGAAACTACCCCTGGACCAAATTTGGCCCAAACAGTTTGTCCCCTACTCTCTAACTCAAGAGTCATTGGCTTGGAGAGTACTTGACGCATGTGTCGCTTGGGACGAGGCCATATTATGTAGCTGTACTCGAGCGTTGATGCTGCCAAACGAATATCAAGTTATGAGCTTGACTCTTCAAGAGCCATTGGGGAAGTACCCAATCGTTTGGACCCGATGAAGGTCAGTATATCAGTCATACGACATGTGCCCTCCATGTCTACAAGTTGACTCGAAATAAGTCTACGGGGGATGTCCCCGGTCGACTGGACTTGATGAGTCCATGAGGATATGAGTCATACGACATGTGTAATCCATGTCTACAACTTGACTCGACATGAGTCAATGGGGGATGTCCCCAGTCGACTGGACTTGATGAGTCCAGGAAGATATAAGTCATTCGATATGTGTATTCCATGTCTACAACTTGACTCGACATGAGTCAATAGGGGATGTCCCCAGTCGACTGGACTTGATGTATCCAGGAAGATATAAGTCATACGACATGTGTATTCCATGTCTACAACTTGACTCGACATGAGTCTATGAGGGATGTCTCCAGTCGACTGGACTTGATGAGTCCAGGAAGATATAAGTCATTCGACATGTGTATTCCATGTCTACAACTTGACTCGACATGAGTCAATAGGGGAAGTCCCCAGTCGAGTGGACTTGATAAGTCCAGGAAGATATAAGTCATTCGACATGTGTATTCCATGTCTACAACTTGACTCGACATGAGGTAATGGGGGATGTCCCCAGTCGACTGGACTTGATGAGTCCAGGAAGATATAAGTCATACGACATGTGTATTCCATATCTACAACTTGACTCGACATGAGTCTATGGGGGATGTCCCCGGTCGACTGGACTTGATGAGTCCATGAGGATATGAGTCATACGACATGTGTATTCCATGTCTACAACTTGACTCGACATGAGTCAATGGGGGATGTCCCCAGTCGACTGGACTTGATGAGTCCAGGAAGATATAAGTCATACGACATGTGTATTCCATGTCTACAACTTGACTCGACATGAGTCTTTGGGGGATGTCCCCGGTCGACTGGACTTGATGAGTCCATGAGGATATGAGTCATACGACATGTGTATTCCATGTCTACAACTTGACTCGACATGAGTCAATGGGGGATGTCCCCAGTCGACTGGACTTGATGAAGGTCTAAGGCATCAATCCTGACTCTACTAGATCTAAGATAGGTCAATGGGATCTCATCCCTCACACTACGCTACTTGCTAAATACCAACAAGGGTATCTTTTTCCTCACACTACCATTCTTACTCTACAAGACCTAACAAAAGTAATTGAGGGTCTAATGTCGAATTGGACATTATATAGGTCTAATGAAGTCTTCACTCTTTTGGACTTGATGGAAGTCCATGAAGACTACACTTCATAAGACCTGAAGAAGGTTGGGATCATCCTCATACTACGGGTCAAAAAGCCAAGGGATTTATACATGTCGTATGGGGATTACTCCAAAACAGAATGAGTGTAGTGTCGAGTGGGACAATTAGTAAATGAGAAACCTTCACGAGTGTCGTGTTTAATGGCACCACTCCTTGACGTCAACTTACATCCTGTCGAACGGGACCTCTATCAAATGATATACACCTATATGTGTATTGTCTAATTGTTCCTCAGCCAAACATTTATTTGCTTCATGTCGAATGGGACAATCAACATATGTACTTATAGAGTCGAATGGTACTCTAGAATGATATCAAGTGGGCTATCTTACTGGGCAGTGTGCATGTTTGAGGAGATTTTTCCTTGTCGACTGAAATCTGAGCCCCTAACTATGACCTATTCCTTGTAATCATCACAGAGTTGCCGATGCTTGTCTTCTAATCAATTGTCCACGAATGATAGCTTGAAGCCTAACGACGCTTTTGAGGTTTGAAATACACGGTAAGCCAGGGAACTCCTAAAAGCATCCCGCTCCTCTGTGGCAAGTCGTATGGATTTGGGGTCCTATCTTGTATGGTGCCCAAAATCATCTCTCATCTTCCTCTTCGAAAACTCAATCGACCCCTTCAATTTCGTCGAAGTTTCACATAACTCAACAAACCAAATTTCCCAAATTCAGTCCACTTTGGTTACTTCAACCCGTAAGCAGACACAACAGCTCAAACAATATCCACCAGCCCACGTTTCAGTCGACAACACACGATAGAAAACGTAGCCCCTAAAAATTCAAACACCACTAGTGCAAATGTAGCCCTCATAGAAATTCTACACTGCCAAGCTGTATTTTGGACAATATCCGCAAGTATACCTCTGCCAGCCTTCTCATAACATCCTAAAAGCAGTCTCAAAAGCCCAAACCATAAGCAGGCAAAATGCATATAGTCAGAGGGCGTGTAGGGGCACCTCCTGAACCTGCCATGAGTCGATTCGACAAATGAAAAGATTGGCTCCAATGTATACGTCCAGGATGCGAAGGGAGCAAAACCAGAAACAGAAATCCCAACAAGCGAAGTGATCCGAGAAACAAACGAGTATCAAGCGAGCCTCAACAAGCTCAACCAAGCACAAAAATAATCCCAGGCGACCCACCAGCAGAGCAAGAATATCCCACCAGGCCAGGGGCGAACCACATCTGGAGCTATATAGGACTAAGCTGTGATATACATAAAATCCCAAACAAGTCGTAAAAGGCCACAAAGAACAAGAGGGGATTGACACTAGTAGCCTCGAGCATCTTCTCTGACCATTTTCTAATGTAGCATTTGAAACCTTTAATGTATTCTTGTGGCAAATTGTTTGTAAAACGAGATATGAATTTTGACCTTTAACTCTCACGTCCAGAGCCAAAATGAGTCCACCAGCTGCTCGAAAAAATGCCACAAAGGCGTTTTTTTTTTTTTTTTAATACTGATTTAGAAATCACGAGGCTTGACGACTCCATGAAGCAGCCATGGCCACCACTCAATCGGCCGATATAATTCGTGTAAAACCCGTCTTATTTATTCTACCTGGTGCCGTTGTTGGTTACGACGATAAGACGAGAAGAATGAACCATGAGGTGTAAATCGATGAGGTGGCAAAGATGGATCCGAGATTAAGATTCGAGAGAATGATCGCGGCTCACCACCACGACGACCACAGCTTTCCCATTCAGCACTCTTGCGAGTCCACAACTTACTGGCACTTGGCTGCTCTTCAAAACCCCAGAGGCATAGACGACTCGACTTAAAGACAGGCACGGCTTCATAGTGATGGCACCGTCGGCGACCACATTGATAAATTGAAGGATCATGAAGGGGGTTCGTAGCGTAAAGTCATATGAGTGCATTACTTATTCTTCGAGCTGTTGCTCACTATTTTCCACTTGATCTTGTGGGCTTCCAACAAGACAATAATCATCTTTCTGTTCGAGAATTTTAAAGTACCAGTGGGGAACGATGAATTCGGGGTCGCAACAGACATGTTGTCCACAGCGATATCATGTCTATCTACGAAAGTTATCGACTTGTTGGTGGGATCGAGCAATTCGTTCGACTAAGAGGGTGAAAATTTCGTTTGGTTCAATTCATAATAGCCTTACATATATTCAGTGTTATAGATTAGATTCAGTCGACCAAGTGTGAATAAGTCTTAGGATTCTACCACGTAGGCTGTGGAAAGTCATTATTTATTAAACCGGTATGTTAACCAGGGACCTTATCCAGTCGACATCAAACATTACAAAAGGTCCAAACATTGAGGCATTACTTTCGTGACCTAGATACGAGCTGTCAAGCTAGCTAGGGTCTACATCAGATAGGATGATCATGTGATAAAAATTGGGGTGGACTGATAGAAGACCAGGATGCAGTCCAGTCGACTGGTAATAAACAAGAGCTTGGTAGTGTCTTTATACAAGTTAATGGTCCAATTGGGGAATTCTCTTCCAATTCATTTGATTTGATAAAGGTCTACGAGAGTCTCCACTCTATGCGATCTTTGTAAAAATCTGGACCTAATGAGGGTTCATTAGTACAGTCGACTAAACCCGATGAAGGACCTACGCGGTCCTCACTCCTTATTCTTAATACCTGATATGTGTCGACTGGACCTAATTAAGGCTTATGAAATTCCTCATTCTACTAGAAATGATGAAGGTTCTCCTATGTAGTCTGGAGCTAATGATAATTCACACATTTCGTATAAAGAATAGGTAAGAATATGACAAACCTTTCACGCTTTCTGGAAGATATGGCAGTCTTTTCATGGCTTAGGAGGGGAGACGACAGTCCTTCAATGCAGTCTGGAGGGGATGGTAGTCCTTTCGTGTAGCCTGAAGGAGATGACATTTTATCCATGGCATCTAGAATAAATGGTAACCGTCCCAAGTAGACTCAAATAGATGTCAATCACAGAGAATGCTTTTCATGGTTGATTATTTATGTTGGGGATTATGAGAGTATTCTCTTGTCGACTGGTGGAAGTTGTGTAGAATGATCTAAGTGCTGGTTCACTAGTAGTCTGGCACCGGATAGGCTAGAGAGAATCACTCTTTTGAACTCTTGTATTTCTTTTCACATGGAGGAGGTGACTCATTGTGATTGGTCAGTTGGATAGTCATGGAGGCTTTTCCAGTGATTAAGTGGATGGTCGTCTGATGGTGAATTTCCACTTACCAGATTGGATCTGATGATGGGATTGTTGGGGGAGTCATAGCCTCAGGCCTTTGGGAGGTCGAGGAGATGTGCTTCCATGTTTGTAATTACTGATGAATAATTAAGTGATCATGAGATCTGGAGCTTGCTCGTTGCGTGACACTGAACAGGTATGGGTGTTTGGAAAGATCGTAGACAGATAGATCTTTGTATGCTATTAATCGCTAGGGCCCCACGGTGGGCGCCAAATTGTAGACGCTGGTTTTCGCCCGAGGTCCACAATTGAGATTTCGTAAAAGGGGGCACTGGCGATCCTGCAAAACAAAGATGTAGAGTGAGCGGGAGTACTGCCCACTGGTGTGGTGGGTGCCGGGGGCACTCCGATACTCAAGTCAGTGAAGGAATTGAGGAAGTAGTAGGAGGAAGGTCAAAGTAAGATGCTACCTTGAGCTTTGTATGGTGCCGTGAGGGCGGTAGATAGCAGGTATGGTGACCTTTGTGAAAGTCCCAGAGCTGTGAGCAGGAGAGCTAGAAATTGGATTCCCCCCGCCTCATTGAGCCTTATTTCCTATTTATACATGCTTAAGTAACATGTGCCTTTATTGCCATTTGATTGTTTGTCCGTTGGGTCGTGATAACGGTCGACTTCATGAGGGGGGTTGTATTTGTATTTGCCCGTTGTTGGCTGGCAACTGTTTAATTTATGAATGGTGTTTATGAACTTAGGCGTTACGTGGGCCGGTCTCTGGATGGACCTTCGGTTACGGGTGTTGGTGTTCATCGGGCCTGGGCCGACATTATGTCTTTGGGGTTTGATTAGGAGGCTTCAGAGGTGCGTCCAGTATTGGGTCTGAAGTAAAATGACGAAACTACCCCTGGACCAAATTTGGCCCAAACAGTAGCCGAATCCGAATGGACAGTAGTGCGGTCTGTACTTGGGATACAACTCCACGTACCACTTGAGCAAATGGCGCAAATTTTGTTTTATGTTGTTTTGATTCGTTTATTATCCGTTATTCAAATTCTGCATGTTATTTTTTTGTGTAATGATGAGATAAAGCGTATGGGCTTAGTAAGTTGGATTAAAGGTCCTCCGTTTCGAGGGGTTAAAATCCTTTACCACGATGTTTTGCCGCACCGGATGACGTATATTCGGTTGAATGTAAGATGTGTTCAATCGGGTATACAAAGTCCGACATCGTTGTCTTTATTTTTTTTATGCATTATGATATTAGCGTATGGGCTTAGTAAGTTGGATTAAGGGTCCTCTGTTTCGAGGGGTTAAAATCCTTTACCACGATGCTTTGCCGCGCCGGATGACGTATATTCGGTTGAATGTAAGATGTGTTCAATCGGGTATACAAAGTCCGATATCATCGTCTTTATTTTTATATGCATTATGTCATTAGCGCATGGGCTTAGTAAGTTAGATTAAAGGTCCCCCATTTAGAGGGGTTAAAATCCTTTACCACGATGCTTCACCGCGCCAGATGACGTATATTCAGTTGAATATAAGATGTGTTCAATCGGATATACAAAGTCTGACATTGTTGTCTTTATTTTTATGTGCATTATGTTATTAGCGCATGGGCTTAGTAAGTTGGATTAAAGGTCCTCTATGTCGAGGGGTTAAAATCCTTTACCACGATGTTTTGTCGCGCCTTTTTAGCCAGTAATTATTTATTAGGTGTCATCTATTCATCCGTTCACATATGTGTCATGTTGTTTACTGCATTTTGGAGGTCACTGCTGTAACCCCGTTCGAACGCTTTTCAGAACGCCGCACGAACTCATGTTTTCTGTCTTAATTCGTTCGAACGCGTTTACGAACGCAACTCGAACACGCATGCATTTTGCCTTATCATGCATCGGGTCTCATTCCATTCGAACGCGTTTCCGAACGCCATATGAACGTGAGCATTCTGTTTCATTTCCGTTCGAACACATTTACGAACGCTACTCAAACGTGAACCTTCTGTTTACCGTTCGAATGCGGATACGAACGCAGCACGAACACCCACGGTAAACAGGCCCTCTTCATCACAACTCATGCATGGTTACTCATTTTGTCGTTTCCTCTTTTTTTGATTGTTCATGTTCTCGCATTTAGTCATTTATTATGTTCACAAGATTACATGTTTGTTTCCATGATGCATGTTTACACGGTAGTTATCTATTTATGCTTCCGCATTCATCCATTCAACACGTTCATGAAGTTGTATGCTTGTCGTGTTTCAATTCATCTTTATGCATGAAAATTCGGACATAGATTACATGCAAATAGGTTGTATGCAAATTTGGACATAGATTATATGCAAATAGGATTGTATGAAAATATGAAAACGCGTTACATGTGAACTTAGATATGAGCCTCGTACTTATGCATGCGAACTTAGGAGTAAATTATCCTTGGAAATAAATATTGCTTAGGATTGGTTAAATTATTGCACAAATCGTTTCATTACAAGTGGCATAAGTAAGGGACCATTCCACACCATTCCACATCATCATGGGAAAAAACTCCCTAATGGATCGAAAAGTCACGCAGATGGACCAAAATGCCATCACCCATTCAATTCGGGAATGAATCCCAGAGGTCGAAGTGCCTCAGAGATCAAAGCATCTCACTCCTAGAATGGATTCGGGAATGAATCCTCGAGGTCGAAGCGCCTCAGAGATCGAAGTAACTCACACCCAGCACGGTTCGAGAATGAAGCCCAAAGGTCGAAGCACCTCACCGTCAGTTCGGGAATGAATCCTAGAGATCGAAGCATCTCACACCCAGTATGGTTCGGGAATGAAGCCCAGAGGTCGAAGCACCTTACCGTCAGTTCGTGAATAAATCCCAGAGATCGAAGCATCTCACACCCGGTACGGATTCAGAAATGAATCCCAGAGGTCAAAGTACCTTGCCATCAATTCAACTCAATTCGGGAATAAATCCCAAAGATCGAAGCATCTCACACCTGGAACGGTTCGAGAATGAAGCCCAGGGGTCGAAGCACCTCGCCGTCAGTTCAGGAATAAATCCTAGAGATCGAAGCATCTCACACCTGGAACGGATTCGGGAATGAATCCCAGAGGTCGAAGCACCTCACCATCAACTCAACTCAGTTCGGGAATAAATCCCAGAGATCAAAGCATCTCACACCTGGAACGGATTCGGGAATGAATCCCAGAGGTCGAAGCACCTCACCATCAACTCAACTAAGTTCGAGAATAAATCCCAAGGATCGAAGCATCTCACACCCAGCACGATTCGAGAATGAAGCCCAGGGGTCGAAGCACCTCTCCGTCAGTTCGGGAATTAATCCCAGAGATCAAACCATCTCACACCTGGAACGGATTCATGAATGAATACCAGAGGTCGAAGCACCTCACCATCAACTCAACTTAGTTCGGGAATAAATCCTAGAGATCGAAGCATCTCACACTTGGAACGGATTCGAAAATAAATCTCAGGGATCGAAGCACATCGCCATCAACTCAACTTGGTTCAGGAATGAACCCTAGTGATCGAAGCATCTCTCAAAAGCAACGAAACAAGAGGTAAGTCCAGCCACGACTGACGAACCATGTAAGTAAAAATGCATGCGTGACTTTGATAGGGTTGTCACTGTCACACACTGCACAAGCCCCATCAAAGTGGGGACGACTGTAGGTATTGTATTTTTTCATGAGCCCGATAATGAGCGTCGTATGAAGGCACTACCTGAAAAGTTATGGAAGTTACAAAAAACGAATGCTGGAAGGAAGGAAAACCTCCAAAATTAGCACCTCATCGGATTCGGACTCACTATCCAGCCTTGGATTCGCTCAGTTAGTTTCTGTTTCAAACCTCAGCCTCGGACCCACCATGCATCTACCTCTAATTCAGCCCTTGACGCAACCTCATAGCGTTAACCCTAACCGGCCCATGCAAGCCCACGCCATCCACCATAAACCCCATGCAATCCATATGCTCAAATCCTCTCATCAACAATTTCCAATTTAACAAGATTTGAAATCCCACCCTTACCAAATTAACAAGATTTTGGGATCCCATCCTCACCAAATTTATAAGATTTTTTCCCAAAATAAATTTCCCAAATTTGATTTGATTTGTTTCCCTATTTTGAGATCTCTTCAAATCATTATAAAAAGTGGACTAAATCATCAACAAAATGAGGACCTTAGACGGCTACGGGAAAACCCTAGAGCTCTTTTTATTCTTCTTAGGCGGAAATATTGAAAGAAAAAAAACAAACAAAAAACCATACATCACCAAAATAACCATCACAGAAGAAACAGCCATCACCAAAACAACCAACACCGAAACAACCAACCAGCCAACTACCCAAAAAACAACAAACCAATCACCAAAAACAACAACCAGAAACCTGAAGAAAAACAACCAGAAACCTGAAGAAAAACAACCAGAAAATCTAGAAACAACAAACCAATCACCAAAAACAGTAAACCAAAAAAACAGCAGAAAAAAACAACCAAAAATAGCAGCAAAAAACAACCAAAATAGCAGCAAAAAACAACCAAAAACAGTAGCAAAAAACAACCAAAAATAGCAGCCTCAAAAAACAACCAAAAATTGCAAAAACAGCAGCCAAAAATTGCAGCCAACAGCAACCAAAAACATCAGCTAAAAACCGCAAAAACAGTAACCCAAAAAATCGGAAAAATAGCAGCTAACAACAACAAAAACATCAGCCAAAAATAGCAAAAACAACAGTAAAAAAAATCACAAAATAGCAACCAAAAATAGAAAAACAGCAACCAGAAAATAGCAAAACAGCAACCAGAAAATAGCAAAACAACAACAAGAAAACAGCAAAACAACAACCAGAAAATAGCAAAGCAGCAACCAGAAATAGCAAAATAGAAACCAGAAAACAGCAAAACAGTAAGCAGAAATAGCGAAACAGCAAGCAGAAATAGAAAACCAGCGATCCTTCCAGCGACGGCCTAATGCACTTCCAAGAAAGCAACTTAAAAGGTAAGACCTGAGGGCACTCTTACCACATTTATTTCTATAGTTCCGGACACTGCACGATTGGCTAAACGTGAAATACGTCCAGCCGAGTATGTGAAGTCCTACATCAAAGACGGCCAAATTTCTGGTCACATTTTTTCTTTAGCATTTCGTTATCTATCTTTATTATCTATTTATTTATTTTTATGGTTATTTTATTATTTCGCCATTATTTTGTTATTTATCTTTTGTCTATTTATCGTTATTTTATTATTTCACGTCCATTCTTTATGTCCGTTTACATTGCATTGATGATTATGTATGTTATTATCCCTTGTGGTATATCGGATGGAAACCCAGACGTAAATTCCGTAGCCGAATCCGAATGGATGGTAGTGCGGTTTGTACTTGGGATACAACTCCACGTGCCACTCGGGAAATATTCATATATGCGTGATTAATCCCTTTTTGTTTGCTATTTATTTATTAATGCTTTTCCTGCTTTTGATTGTTTATTATAATTTTCATTATCGCATCTCGTATTTCTTAATTTAATGTGCTTTTGGAATTATGTTATTGTGATTATTAATATTTATGGGTGTGTAAATTTGTGTTTATTTGAATTACCTTGCATGAACTGCATAAGACTTGGCTATACCATTGTGTGAACCCGTCCATTATACTGGTATAAGTAAAGGACCATTCCGAACCCAACGGTTTGAGGTCTTCCCTTGCGAGGGGTGAGTGCGGCCTTAAATCTTTCCCAGTTCACACTGGGTGGTGACTCATTTATTCTCTGGTTTAGTCCTCCGCGGGCTAATCCATACTCTCTACGGGTTGCGAGCCCAACAGTGTCGTGGTCGCCGATCATCATAGGCATAGTGGTAAACCCCGCTTCGCTCCTATAATCGATCGGACCATATCCAATAAAGTTCGATTTCTCCTCTCTAACACTCCATTATGTTGCAGAGTGCCCGGAGGAGTATATTGAGCGAGAATTTCATTCTCCTTTAAATAATCAGTGAACTCTCCACTCATATATTCACCGCCTCGATCAGATCGAATGCATTTAATATATTGAGCAATTTGTTTTTCAACTTCATTTCGGAATTCTTTGAACTTTTCAAAGGTTTCCAATTTATATTTCATCAGATAAACATAACCGTACCGTGACAGATCATCGATAAAGGTGATGAAGTATGAATAACCACTGTGAGCAGTCTGACTCATTGGACCACATACATCAGAATTTACGAGTTCCAAAAAGTCAGTGGCTCGGTGTCCAACACCCGAAAATGAGGCTTTGGTCATTTTACCCCGAATACAAGATGCACAAGTTGGATAAGGTTCAATGGTGAGATCATGTATCAAACCATTCTTAACCAATTGGATTAGGTGTTTCACGTCAATATGACCTAACCGCATATGCCACAGTTCAGTATTATTTATATCAGATTATTTACGTTTATTTATTCCGGTATTAAAGATATCTTGTGAGGTACGCAATATGTAATGACCATGCTCGTTTGGACAACATAGGATCTGAATATTATTTCTATCATATAAATACAAAGAAAGATTTTAATATTTTCATTATATCCTTCAGTATCTAATACAAAAAGAGACATAATATTTGCCACACATTCTGGCACAAAATAGTAGTCATTTAACAAAAGTCTCGCACTGGGTAAGGAAATCCGCATATGCCCACTGCAACTGCATCCAGAGAGTCGCCACTCTCGAATCGCAACTGCATCTCCCCAGATTTCAACCGTCTACTTCCCGTCAGCACCTGCAACGTATTGCAAATGTGAATATGACAAGTAGAATCCAAAATCCAATTAGATGTTATAGCTTCACAAGCCAATGAGATATCAATAATAGGAAAAATAAAAGTACCTAATGTAGATGCTTTTTCCTTCCTCATTTGTGCAAGATAGTTCGGGCAGTTTCTTTTCCAGTGCCTGACTTTCTGGCAGTGGTGGCATTTGTCTTCAGAAGCTCTATTGGGCTTCGCCACCTTAGCCTGCGGAGGAACATTGAAACCCTTCTTTTTCTTTCATTTTGTCTTCTTCCCCTTCGACTTGGATTAGGAAGAAGCGGAAAGTGAAGTGGGTTTCGGAAGGCGAGTCGGAACTCCTTTCCTTAAATCTTCATCTGCTGTGAGAAGTATCCTATGCAACTCATGGTAAGAGCAGTGAATCTCATTCATGTTAAAGTACATAACGAACTAGCAATACGACGCCGGAAGTGAACCGAGAATGACATTACTCCCCATAGTTTCATTGAGAAGGAAACATGGCGCCTCAATTGCTCGATCAAATCGATCAAGTGAAGCACATGCGGGCTCACAGCCTGCCCCTCATCAAGTTTAGAATGGAACAATTCCATTGAAACTCTATGAACCACAACCTGTTCCTGGTTCATGAACGATTCACGAAGTTGTGTCATCATGATATACGCATCGTGCATCTCAAAGTAAGTCTCCTTAAGCTCAGAAGATAGAGAACTCAGGATGAATGATTTAACCCTTAAATCATCATCATTCCATCTCTGGAAAGTCTCATGCTCTTCAGGAGATGCATTTGGAGATATAGCAAGCGGTAATGGACCTTCCAAAATGTATCCCAACTTTTCGGAATTGAGGACAATCCTCAAATCTGTATCAAGCATACGAGCAAAAGGATTGGTTGGAGGTGCTGCCATCGTAAAATTATCAAAAAGACAGCGAATCAACGGTAAGCAAATAAAAGATTAAACAGTTTCATATTATATCAAAAAACATTAACTAGATCATGAATTTTTAATATAAAAATGCACATCCCACTATTTCATGCAACACTGTGATCCCCAAACATAATACAAAACATGCGATAATCAAATCATAACATTATAGTGAAAGGTGGACCCCATGAATATATTTCAGCTCACGGCTTTGGCACGTTCTCGCCTACGTATATTCATTAGGTAAACAACTCATTGACAATCACTCAATAGTGACTCATGAGTTTTCGGTTCTGGTCGTTTCTCGTTGTGACAGCTTTGACTAGTTCACAAGGAGGTGTACCAAGGTTAAACTTGTCAATGATGAATTTAAGATACTTGCGAACCCCTGACAGCCTTGGCACGTTCAGGATTCCGTTTTCGCTTGAATTCACCTAATATCAGATATATCCGGTACAGATAAATTTCTACCGGCCATATCCTCACAGCTTTGGCACGTTCTCAGATATAGTCGCAAAAAATTTATCGATAAGCGGTATTGACAAGACGGACCAATTAATATGCATCAAATACATATTAAATTAAAAACCTTATTTTAAATAGAGATTTTTCCGCAAAAGATGCTTTTACTTTATTTAATCAAATTAAATAAATACATGCATGCATAAAGTCAAGAATAAATTAAACATTGAATTTTTAAAGGCATAATCATATATCGGGTGTCCAGAATCAGACTCGCTCTGATACCATTTTGTTGGGGTTTTATACGGAATTACAGGGTTAGCGCAGCGGAACGTGGAAAACTGATTTTCTGATTTCAAAAATTTTTCTTGGAACAATTAAATAAACTTATTTATTTAATTAACCAATACTTAAAATCTGAAATTTTAACTCAAGAAATCAAATTTTTATTAATTACCGAATTGCCCCAAAATTTTACAATTTAATCATTTTAGTCCTTAAATAGTGAAATAGATAGTTAATTGATTCCAAATAAATCCCAAAATAATTTATATATGTCTAATACATGAAAACACAAATTGCAACACAAATCCAGAAATTTTCCAGATTTGCCGAACATCCCCTATATTTTTTAGGATTTGCAATTGGTCCTTTTTGGTTCAAAACACATCAAGATCAAATCCAATCAATCCCAAATTTAATATACATCAAATTACATCACATATATGAAAAGCCCCAAAATTGGATTAGGTTTAGAACCCTAATTTCATAAATTATACCAATTGAACAATTTACACTAAATTGATTTTCAACACTTTAATTAATCCAATACCACACCAATCAAGTCACTTTGTAAATTGAACAATTTACACTAAATTGATAAAATCTGATTTTCCACCGCTTCCGCTGCGTTACCGGATTCAGCCCCTTAAAACCCCTACATAAGCAACTCTAGAATGACAACTTTAATTACAAATTAATCTTATAAGCTTAATTACTCCTAATAAGCTTATAAATTAATCTAACATGCAAATCATCTTCAAACAAGTTTCCAAAAAATTTAATCACAAACTAAAAGAGTGGAGACATCAGCTTAGCAACACAAATTGAAGCGAAGATTAATAAAAATATTTTATATGTAGAAGAAAGTGTGAAAAAACTTACAAAATTCCAAATTTTGGCTTTGGTTTTCCTTTCTTTCTTCAATTTTCTCTCAACTCACTTTGTAAATATTTGTTAAACTTGTCTAAGTGTTGTAAATGAAAAATAAAACAACTTTGATATTCATTCACTATGGCCAAATGTTTTGATAGAAAAATTAAATAACAATTATTTTATTTTGTTCAATTTCCATTGGCACACATTTTGCTTTAATAAAGTAAACACTTAACTTTAATAAAGCAAACCAAAATGCGTTCTAATGGTATCATGCCATTTTCAAGCTTTTTTTTTTTTTTTTTTTTTTGGAAACGATGGAAACCCCGCCACCAACCACCCATTCTGGGCCGCGGCGCAGGTAAAACCACCGGCTATCCCAGGCTCTTACAAGAAGTGCACCCCATGGATTCGAACCCAGAACCTCAAGGTGAGATCCTGGACCCTACACCACCAAGCCACACCCCTTGGGGACGCCATTTTCAAGCTTAATAAAGCTAAAATCATTGCAAAAGATATTTACTTTATTAATTAATTTAATTATTTAACAATTAAATAATTAAATAATAAATATAAATATAAATATCTCAAATACATATATTAATGATATATGTCAAGTATCACAGCTTGATATTTAATTAATGTGTATTTAATAATATCAAATATTAAATACAAATACACATTAATTCAGAAATGACCGTTAGGTCCCGATTGCATGTATTTTTCGTTTAACCATTAAACGAGTTTTAAATAATCAGTATTATTCATAACAGTTGCCCTAATGCTCTACGAGTATATCTCATTAGTGAGACTATAGATTCAGGCATATCCGTCACGAAATAAAATTTCGTGTCCATAATTCACCTACTCGTAAATTATGAAAAACACAGATAAACTCTCTGAATCATACAAGTCGAGGTCACTGCATACGTATAATCCCTCCGTCACAGGTATCCAAATTATTCCAGAGATATAGATATAAACGTCAAATCTCTATAGATATAATCACATCGACGTTTCTATTAGAAATCCCTTAATAACACTTAGAACTGATTTCTACAGTGTACCACGGGCCCATGGATTTAACAGATTGCTAATTCCATATTGAATACTTATGCTCTGTACACAGAGCTGACGGATCCTTTCTTGACACACACAAAATATCTTGAGCATCAGTCTACACCCAACGAGCAGGCGAAGGTCTGATCTAAATAGATCGGTGACGTGACTGCCATCTAAGTGTGGAGGATAACTAATATATCCACAGTGATATCTCAAGTCAAAAAATCACTATGCTCACTCAACCTGAGAAGATTCTTATTGACGTTGGTGTACCATCCATTAAGAATCTTCGGTGAGTCGTTCAGTGTCTATCCGTTATAAATACCTACACGTCTATATGAGACTCCAAGTCTCATGGTTCACTGAGAAACCATCGGAATCCAAGATTCCAATATACAACATGTACCAGTCTCAACGGGTTTACTTTACTGACCAAGTAGTGTAAATCTTGACCGGGAACTGTCTAAGAATGACAACGTCATGATACAACTCAATGTCAGTTGCAACGCTTTTGCAACAGTATCATAACTAATCATTCTAAGGTAGGTTACGTCTTTACCATATTAAAGAAGATGTTATATAAAAGAAACTATTCATTTTATTCATAACAAAATGTTACATTAGTATTTACAAGGAAATACATAATAAAATTGACGCTCAGAGCACCAACCGAAACACTTATAGTGTATAAAGCTCTCAATAGCTCCATCTTTGCTCCTCGGAAAAAACACATAACATAATCTTATGCTATCATCGATAAAAGTGACACAATAATACTTTTTACCGTCTCTTGTTTGCACAAAATTCATATCACACACATCGATGTGTATAAGTTATAAGGGTTCAGAACTTTGTTCTATTGAATAAAATGATGTTCTATCATTTTAGCTTCAATACAGGCTTCACATTTATGTTGGTTATCAATTGTAAATTTAGGCATAAGGTCCATGTTAATTAATTTACGCATTGTATCATAATTAATATGCCCTAACCTCTCATGCCATACATTTTGTGACCCAATAATATAAGCATAAGATGTAGCTTTATTATTAGCACTGTGTCGATTGACAATCATTACATTGAACTTGAAAAGGCCCCCAGTGAGGTATTCATTTCCATCATAGACATCATTTTTGGCCAGTATAAAGTTATCAGAAACATATACAAGCTTGGAACCATTCTTGCTAAGGAGTGAACCTGAAACCAAGTAATCCGAATATCAGGAACATGTAAAACATTCTTCAAATGAAGCTCTTGTTGGACAATTATGACCCATAGCGTCACTATTTGTACAGATCACGGTGTTGTTGTACAAAATTAACTATGTGACAAATGAGATTGCACTCTTATCATTTGTGATTATATCACCTAGATATATAAATGATAGGAGGTCCCTGTGATTTGTTCCTGGATTGAGAATGATATGAGACAGTATCAATCCACGAAGGATAAATCATTAAATATCCCTAGTCATAGCATTATCGAGATTGGACATCGATGAATGCGTAAAAGAATAGTATTACACTTGTGCGCGTTGTGAGGGCACAACGTCATAGTTCTCATATATTTGGGTATAGGATACTCATGCAAGTGTAATAAGAGGTTGTGTTTCACCGATGGTAAGGGAAACAGCTTCGCTCTGGATAAGACCGCCTCAGAATTCCATTGGTAGTATGACTATGTGTCTATGGAAGTCCGAAATCAGGGTAGGTGTATTTGGTCTTAACCTGAGACTTGCAATCAATATACTTTGGTTGAGGTCTTCCAGGGCTTTAACCGGTTTCTGTGTACGCCGATTCTGGGTATATCGAGAATCGTAGTGTGTTGGGTGTGATGTCAAGATGGAAGTATCACTCCAGTCATATGGAGTTGATGATCACGTAGGGATACAGAACTGGCTCTCTAAATAAGGATGCAACCGTCGGGATAATATGACTTGGTCATGATTATTCGATATTAAAGAGACTAGTTGCTCGTAATCCGATATATGCTTCGTACGGGTTAGACATTGTACCAGCCCCAGGCCTCGCATGTGATCATCTGATACTGGACAGAAATACGCAATACTACGGTATACTACGCCTGATATAGATCATTTATTCCTGTAAGGATATTTCCGGAGAATTGGGTAGGCATGGCGCTTTGCTAGAGGCCAACCTTGTCTTGTAAATCGGTAAAACGTAGTACTTGGTACTTACGTGCTCGGATAGTCCGACGACCGAATTTACTGCCAACATATCTGGGGATCTCATGGGTCGCTTCCCAAAGATTCACCGATGACGTATGACTCACACTTTATATTAATCTGGGATTAATTAATGATAAGAGGGAAAATTAATCTGGGATTAATTGCGGAGATATTTTATCTGGGATAAAATATCAATTAAAAAGAAATAACGGTTAATTTGGAATTAATCGATAAATTAATGTATTTGATATATTAAACGAAATTAGATTTCGACGCGGAATTATTCGGGCGAACGAATTAATTTAGAATTATTTCGTTAGCGACGTGAATAGTAATTATGATTGACATGATTATTTAATTAAATTAGATTTAATAACGACGCAACGGAAAGTTCGTTAATTTAGAATTAGCGAACCCGAGCCCGAGATTATTTGCGAGCGCATTCGCATTTCGAATTCGAGTGCGGCAAATCAAATCAAGCATCAAATCGCTAGTCGGATCTAGTGTCACATCATTCATCAATCAAGTGATGGATGTCAATCACTTTGAGTGATTGACGCCAGTCACTATTCATTGATTGATGGGAAGTGATGTGTGAGTTGATGGAAGCTTTAAAGGCTTGACTTTTGGAAAGAGAAAATGTGTAATTAATTTTGGAAAATTAATTTTGTTTATTTGATACACTTTCCTCCACCAACCAAACAACTCTTCCTCTCTCCATTTCTCTTCATCATTCACACCCAAGGGGCTGTGACATTTTCTGGTTTCTGGTTCACCAAAAACCGTGAATGGGGAAGCAAAATGCTTGAGATTTGTGGCAAATTTCAAGAGAGCTAGCACTCCGAGAGACATGCGAATGTGATAGGGAAGTCCACCCATGAGCCGGGAATCGTTCGACGAAGCTTGGAGCTTGTTCGAGGACCTCCAAAGGGCGCAAACCAGTGAGCTGTTGCAGTGGACTGCCAAACCAGTGCAGTGAGCAGAATGAAGTTTTTGTTCGTTGCCGCGTCGCTCAACCGATCGATGTAAGTATTCCGCGACTTTCTCGATTTGTATTCGCACTTGTTTCATGTTTGTTATTCGATCCTATGGACCTAGAAACTCCAAAAGCTCTTTCCCATATGTCATCTTCAGAATCACTGTGCATTGTCCAACCACTCTAGAGGTAGACACGTTTCCCATTGTCAGATGATCGCCACCATCGACCTTCTGATATGAGGAAAATATCTTACTATCAGCATAAATATGAAGAGTATCTCAATGTCTACCCACCATTCTCTCGGATTCCCAACCAAGTTGGCTTCTGTTACAACTGTTGAGAGGTTCATTTCTTAGATCTCATTAGTTAGCAGCTTATCCTCAGTGAGATGTGCCTCATTGTTTTCTTGCCATTTTCCTAAGACTTCTTGTTTCTGCAGTCCTTTGCCATGTGACCCACAGATGTAGTACTTCCCCTTGAACTTCTTATTTGCTTAGGAAGAATAAGATCTACTGTTCTTTCTCTTTCTGCTACCTTTTCCACCATCGACGATGTTGACCTTAGACTCCATAGTCTTGTAGATAGCATTCTAAGACTTCTTATTGTCCTCTTCGATCCTCAATCAAACTGTAAGGTTTTCAAGACTCATCTGATTCTTCTTGTATTTCAGATAGATCCTGAAGTCCTTCCATGATAGAGGTAACTTTTCAATAATTGTGGCAACTTGAAACGTCTTATAGAGTTTCATTCCCTTATCCAATATTTCATGAATAATCAATTGTAGTTCACCCAACTGAGACATTACCGTCCTTGAATCTACCATCTTGTAGTCCAGAAACCTACCCACGATAAATTTCTTCTGTCCGACATCCTCTGTTTTGTATTTCTTCTTGAGAAATTCCCAGAGAATATTCGCAGAAGTCATGCCTGGTTTACATTGTATAGGGTATTCTCAAGTCCTCCCAAGAGGTAATTCTTGCACAAGAAGTCGCCTGACGACCATATCTCATCTCGCAGTTGCTTTGCCATTGTTTGAAGTTTGCTCCACCAAACTTATCCGGTTTCTCTCTATTAGCGACCGGTACTGTGATATTTTCACTAGCTATGTATAACTGGAATTAGCCCAAGACAAATCACAGAAAGATCAACTTTATGTTCATGTTTAAGTGTTACACTAAAAATCTACTTGTTATTATTTTGGATAGTAGTACCCAATAATACAAGTTCTTGAATTTGTGACTAAAATTTCTTATGATTGGTGAATAAAGAAAAATTCCCAGAGGACGATGGGGTCCGGTGTAACCACTTAAGTCTCTGCCCACTTGAGCTCTTATCGCCTTGGTGATAGAATTTCATTAATCACTTTCTCAAAAGAAAATCTTAGGCATTCAACATTTTTAGTGTTACACTTTTAATCCTCAAGTTTAAGTATAACAATTATATAAGGTATAATATGCAATCAAAATATAAATAATATAATATTATTTTTCCAAGATACTAACATAAACTTTATCACATATAAATTATTATGCTAATATGTGATAATTGAAAATGCTTTAATTAACTTAAATCTATAATAACTAGGTTTATAATTTTGATAAAAAATTATTCATTATATGATTTTCTTAAGTTAATTACACAATTATAGAATAAATTATAAAAAAATGAATTACACGTGCAAAGTAATAATTCATATGGGTTTGATGTTATTGTACTTAATTTTCCCGCTCATGATATATGTACAAATCAATAATAATATATAGTAACAGTTGAAAACATTGAAGAATTAACCAATGCAACTCCATAATATGATTTTTAATCAATCAGTGCCTGTATACATATGAAAGAAAAAGCATCATGTGATCTTATGCAATAAAGTAAGTGTGTATTTTTTTTAAATTTATTTTCACAAAATCTAATGGACACAACTTGTCCAGAGAGACAGGAAAGAAAAAAATGAATTACACCAAATCAGAATTGCTTTCGGTTTATTGAAGTCACGTCATCATTTTTTTAATTAAACTGATTTCGAAAATTCAAACTCTCCCTCTCCATCAAATTTTGTGTCTCTATAAATTGCAACTCTAATTTTTTTTAATTTTTTTTTTCCACAGTTTCATCTTACATCATAACACATGCACATTAATCTTACAACATTCGCGATCATGAACAAATCAAAATTATACAACACAAAGAATAATAAGTTCTTAAGATTGTTAGAGGAGTGTGTTGTTATTACTTAAACATGCATAATTCACAAAAGATCAATAATCAATAACAATTATCATGTATGCACCACATAAATCAAAGATCTTAGACAAACCTGAAATTAATTTGTGGTAAAAGAAGAAAAGTATAAACCGAGTCGAGTTTTTACTCCGTCCTTAAGAACTTATTAGCCTTGTCTCGGTGCTCTATATGGATTTTTTTATGGCTAACGTTTTCCTATGATAACTTGATTATTTCTTGTGAAGGGGCACTATTTTCTTCAAGAATTTGAATTTGGACAAAATGGTGGAACTCTCTCAAATATGAAAGAATCTTAAACTTTCTAATACGGCTAAGACTTATAAGAGAATTAATGGAAAAATTGAGTGAAGAAAATGAGGACCCAATGCCTTAATTTATAGACATTGAGGGTTATCTTCTAAAATGTACCCCTATGTCAAAGTGTACACTCATTTGGTCACGACTTTCCAATAAACCATTTTGAACCCAAGGGTTAAGTCTTTTCTTATAAATGAAGATCATACCCATTCATTCCCTATATACACACACATATATCTACATTTCCATATTTAGAAAATTTACTACATAGAATTTAAGTGTCTATAATATGTTTTCTTATTATAATAGGTTTCTTTATTTTAATTTTATAATTTAATAATAATTAATTAATTAATTAATAATTAAATTCATAGGTTTCTTATTTTAATAATATATTATGTTTTATTACTGTAATTGGTTTCTTATGTTAATTTTATAATTTAATAATAAAAAATAATTATAGATATATTTTAATTTTATAATTTAATAATAAAAAATTAATTATAGAGATTAGATTAATTGTAGACAATTTATTAGTATTTTATTGTTACAATAAAATAATAGCATTTTTATTGTAATATGCATTTTTATTTAATAGATTTATTAATTTAGTTTTATAACTTTAATATAAAGCTGTCAAGTGGCTTAATAATAAAAAATTAATTGTACAAATTAAGTTAATTGTAAATAATTTAATAGTATTTTTTTAATATTTAATATGATAGTTTAATATATTTTTTTGTTATAATAGAATTTTATTAAATTATAATATGTATTTTTATTGTAATATATATATTTTTATTTAATAAATTTATTAATTTAATTTTACAACTTTAATATGAAGTCGCTATGTGACGCGATAATATGCTTAAAAATATTTAATATATATAGATGATACACAAATCCCGAAGTTAATGATTAGAGATCCCTAATTCTGATTGAGATTTAAGATTTTTTAAATTAAACTTTGAGATTATTAAGTATGAATAAGATTTTACTTAATTTTAAAATATTAGAAATATTCTATTTAGTTTTACCAAATATTATAAGGTTTTGCTTATTTTCCCTAAGCAAGCTGTATATATATGCACGCTAGCATAAACTTGTATTCATTCCATAAGAACAACCTACTAGTGTTGCTATTTTTGTTTTCTTGATTGCGAGGAATTAGTTATTAGTCAATCAACTTCACATTAAACAAGAAATGATCGTAGGACAAAAATAATAATAATAATAATTAAACTTATATAACATCTCACAAAACCCCACTGAATGATTCGGAGAACCTTCACATCTGTAAAATAATAAATTTGACAATCTCGATCTTCCTTCCATGAAATTTAATAGCAATATGGAAACATTCATTTTCTTTCTCCTCTTCTTTGCCGTAGAAATTGCAATAATTTTTTTCATCTCTTTCGGACTTAAACAGAACAGATAAATAATAATAGACCTAAAACACAATTTTTTTTAATGAAATTACATTTCATTCCACTCTATCCGAATCCTAAATTAAACAATCTCTTTAGATCATTTGAATCGTGACCTTTCGCTTACATTAAAAGAGTCAGGTCAACTGGACTCGTTTGGAGATCATAGACCTAAAACACACTTATTAATAATTAGAAAACTTAATTACTTCCCACATAAGAAACATCAAATTTAAAAAAGAATTCAAAAGTACAATATGACAAACGTATAACTACAAAATTAAAATTAAAATAATACGGGATGATGACCAAGTCGAAGCTCCAAATCTAGTTCATCTTTTTCGCCAACACCTTGCGATCTCTTTTCATTTTCATGACCAGCAGCAGCAGCGGCAACATGGTGAGATTCTCCAACACTTAAACCAAGATTCCTTTGCCAAATTTCATCACCAAACACATTCAACTGCTGGTGATTTTGCCCATACGATGAATCATAATTATTAATATGATTATAACTATTTGTGGATGATGGAAAATACGTTTGGTAATTTGCTTGTACCTCAGAAGCCATACCAAAATATTGATCATGGTGATTATGAGTAGTGGGGTAGCTTGGAATCACCGATCTAAAACTTGCATAATTATTGTTATAATAATAATATTATTATTATTATCAACAACAAATTTGTCAGAAATTGAAGAAGAGGAAGAAGAAGAAGTTTGAGGCATATTCTTGGCTCTATATTTCCTGTGAATATTCATGTGACCCCCCAAGGCCTGAGCTGTATTGAAGCCTCTCTTGCAAAACATACACTCGTATGCTCTCCAAGCAGTGCCCCTATTATCAGTCTCTTCTTCATCACTTGAGCTTTTTGAATAATCTTCATTAGGGTTCGATTCCATATTGATCATAGAGATTAATAAATTAGGGCTTTGATTATAAAGAAGAGGAAGATATATAGAGACAAAGATAAAGAGGGGACACAGCTAAGCTAGGGCATGTTTGTGAAAGATCAAAAGTAGTCTTAGATTCTTCTGAAGGAACAATTTTCTTTGTTAGCCGGCATTAGTAATATATACACACACACAAATATATAAATAATTAGGAGACAATGGATTAAAAATTTATTAATTTTTGTGAATTTATTTATTTATTTATTTATTTTTTATAGTATATTCGTCTTCCTAATAGTGCTCTTGTTGCTTTCATCATCTAAACTTTTCTCAACGCGGTCTTCAATATTATTCAATTTGTCAAGTCTTTCTGGCTTTAAATATATTACATTAGTATAGACATTTGAAAAAAAAATAATAACTTGGTAAGAATTTTCAAATTAGGGCAATAATATTTCATTAGTTAAGCCGACCACTTTAGGGCCCCGTTTGGAGCAGCGCAGTGTTAGGGGTTAACGTTAGTAAAACACAACGCTATTAGTGGATGATTATTTTAAAATGCTTGTATTGATTTTCTAATTTATATGTCCGACAAGTAAATGTGTTCGAAACATAAATGATTAATAAATTCATGATTCATTTTTATTCAATTTATGCATTTTGATTTACTTTATAAAATTTATGAAAATTCTGTGATTATTTATGTAGCTTTAAATTAAATATATATTTCTATGTAAAATGTTACATACATATATATGTATGAATAAAATTTAAAGAGTAGTAATCGAAATTTATCCGTGACTATGATTTGGAGTTGTGAATCTTCAAATTCGAAAGTCATAAATATAGTTCATTCCATTATGAATGGTGCAATTCTATCCAGACTGTACATACATAAAAATGAATGTATTTTATATAATAAAATTATATTGGACAGAGCTAGATGAAATTGAAAAGTTCTAATAATTTCGGTTAAATAAAGAACATAAATTTTATCATAATGATGGTCATATATGTGATGATCAGACTCCTATATTATTTTAATTTATTCTTTAATTTACTCGGTATGACTTTGTATTTATTACATTTCGTAAACCTTATATTTTGAGAATGAGTTGAATGAATAGCCAAGAATGCTAACCTAATACAATGAAATCCATTCATAAGATTCCCTTGTTTGTTAGTTCAGGACCTGAACGATTAGCGCACAAATTCATAAAAGTTATGATTTAATTATTCACTTGAGAACTAATAGAAGTCAATGATAAATATATAATTGGAGAGGTTAATTGATTTTATACCTAGCTCTTTTATGAATCTTCTATGGAGGATCATTGCATAGGTAATAACTATATCAATGGACGAATACTTTGAGTAATTAATTCTATAATTCTGAGAGTGCAATTCTGGGTATTTAATGGAGTTACTCCATAATTAATAATTTCGTTTGATTAATAAAAGAGTTTATAATTAGTCAACATAATTGTTGGAGCTTAAAATTATAGGTCCATCGGTCCCCTTGTCGTCTTCTACCACAGTTCGAACGATAATATAATTGTGAAGAAAATAATTGTGAATTATTTATTATTCCATATAACTCTTGTTTGAAATTATGACAAAAGTTTTCCTAATTTATTTATCAATAGATAATGTATCTATTTATTAATTTATGAAAATTAATATTTAATTAGTTTGATTAATTAAATTTCAATTTAAAGAGATAATATTTTCAAATATAGAAAATGTTGAGAATTTTTTTAATAAATTATCTTTGATAATTATAAGATAAATATGAAATGCCTATTTTGATTTTTTGAAAATTAAAATATTATCCAAAAAGAGAATTTTGATAATGATCAAAAAAGCCACCAAGATAGCAATAAAAGAGAAAAAAATGTGAGCTGATGGGGTTTGTACAAAAAAGGGAGAAAAAGTTGTGTTCTGTAGAGAAGAATCATAATTAAAAAAAAAAAAAAAAAAAAAAAAAAAACCACCAGATCCACCACCACCTTGATTTATCCCAAAAAAAAAAAAAGACAAGGCCTGAGAAGAATTTTTGGTTTTCAGAAAACTGAAAAGAAATTGACCATTAATGATTCGTCTAATGTGTCGAGTACACAAATCATTTAAAAAAATTAGAGTATTTTCATAGTTATTTTCACGTCCATATATGTCGTTGGAGGTGATGAGGAGATAAGACGAGGAAAATCGTGGTTCAAAAAATCGTGATTCAAAGAGATCCATATTTACATATATATTTTCTCCTTAAAATCTAATTATTTTTATATTATTAATATACTAGAAAATACGAATCCGGTTTTTCAATATTCATGCAAATAATTTTTTTATATTATGAACATGTTTTCGTTGCGCATGAATTCTGAAAACCAAAAAATTACGTCATGACCAGTCGTATTTATTTTAGTATATTAATAAAAATGATTTATTGTAAATCATTTTAATATGTATGAAAAGAGTAGGCTATGCATTTTTTATCATATGATGAGGGATGTATGGATATTAATCGTGAATTATATAGTTGATTTTGGGTTAAATTTTTAATTTTAATTTATTTTATATATTTGATATGTAAACCCAAAATTAAATGGGTATATTTTTTTATAATTGTAAAATTATTTGTAATCGTTGGAGAATAAGATCAAACGGAATGGATGAAGGACGAAAGTTAATATTATGTAGAAAATATTTTTTTACTACAGTGTACGAGATAATGCAGTAATAGTTGCTGCACGAGCAGCAACTCGCTCACATATTGTAGCCAGTTGGTGGCTGCACATGCAACAACTGGCTGCACTGTAGTGTAATTTTTAGAGTTACCCCAAATTTGAAGAGTAGTGTAATTTTTATTTAGTGGTGGTTTATAATTTTAGAAATACCCAAATTATCAACTCCGTTAATATCTAATTTATATATTGTGTAAATTATAAATTGTTTATGCTCATGCATATTTTAATGTCGTATAAAATTAGCACAATGTCTACTCTTGTATTATAACATGTCATACATATATATGTATTTTCATAAATTTGTTTATGATACTAAATAGTTTCTAATTGGATTAAAAATTATTTTAGAATTTTATCGTTTGATCGATTAAATAAAATAAAATTTGTGAATTAATTTTAAATCGTTCAAATTTATAAAATTCAAAAATCTAGTTATAAGCATTTCTAATAAATCATTTATCAAGAATAACTGAGATGTTTCATAATAATTTAAGTTTTATTTGTAAAGCGGGTAATTTTATTATGAAATAACTAACTTGGTAATTGAAGACATTTAATATTGATTTCTTGGTCTTTTTGTTGAGGCAGATATGGAACTCTTAGGGTCGGATATGTGCCATGCGCAGCAGAAGTGGTTCTTGTTAGGGTTTTGGGCGAGGGGCGCAGCGGAAGTGCGGGTTCGGGTGAAATCGTATTTTTAAAACTTTTTCAAAATACCGAATAAATTATTCAATATCTAATATGAATAATTTATTCATATTTCACATTAACCTATTTATTTAATATCATATATTAACATAAATAATGAGAAAACTCGCGAAACTTTCACGAAAACTTTTTTTCCGCAAAATTGCCTAAAACGCGTTTTTGACTGAACCGACTACCCGACACTTATGGAAACTGCCCAGGTCAGCTCCAATAGTGTCGGAACTGCCCAAACAGTGACGGAATCACTATTTTCACAGCCGTCACCCGGTTGGCTCAAAATCCACCCGGTAACGCCGTTTTTGGCCGTTTTCGCTTATTTCAAGTCTGAAACACATTCCGGTAATTGTGCCAACTCCCAAAACACATCCATTACATTCGTAAGACATCAAAAACATCACATAACTTCCAGTTTTAACAGATCTGATCTGCAGAACCGAAAATGCCATTTTCATGCTTTTAAATCCAAAATTTCATGATTAATCTAATTAATCAATACACCGAATGAAGTCACCACACATATGAATCACTCTAGAACAATTCTAGGCATGATAAGAGTGGTTACCACACTCTAGAATGTCAACAAATTTGTCCTACAATAATTTATAAAATTGGATAAAGATTACACTAATTTCATCCAATTTCAACTTCACACATGCTCAATCTTCCAATTCCAACCACCTAACACAAAAGCCCCAAAATATAAGAGACTAAGAAGCCCTAGAACCATTCTAAGTATTCAAGAAAGCAAGAAACTAAATTTCAAGTTTAGGGTTTAGTAGATTACCTTTAATCCATTGAAATCCCAAACCTCTTTCTTGAATTTCCTTAATCTTCTTCATGGATTTGATCTAGCAAACCTTAGGCTTTTCTTTTGGAGGAGGTTCGGCCAAGGTGCTTCTCAAAGAAGCAAATGAAAAATTTCATCTTTTAAAGAAGATGATGACCAACTTTGATGTAGTAATTAGGGGCATTTTGGTCTTTTTTTTTTTGCAAATTAAATCATATTTAATTCAAACAAACTTTATATTATCAAATCAACATTTGACATATATAAAGCTTATCCAAAACATGTCATAACATCCAATAATAATTAACATGTATCATAACATTTATGAAGAACTAATTAATTAATTATTTAAATATTTAACAATTAAATATTCAAATAATCAATTAATATAATTATTATGTATATGTATTTTTATTTACAATAAATAACAAATACATATATTTATGGCATGTGTAAAAATCTCATTTGACGAATAATTAATGTGTATCTAATCGTATTATGTATCAAATACAAATGCACAATAATTATTAGCGGACAAAATCCCCTAATGCAAGTGTTATCATTTAATGATTAAACGATCCGAATTAACTCATTTAATCCGGTGAAGTATCATGAATAATCTGTATTATTCATATCGAGTTGCCCAAGTGCTCAACGAGTACACTTCATATTGTGGGACTCTCTAAGTTTAGGTTTATCCGTCACGAAATCCAATTTCGTGTCCTAATTCACCCACTCATGGATTATGACGACCACAGATAATCTCGCTAAACTATACAAGCCGAGGTCATTACATATGTATAATCCCTCCGTCACAGGCTATCCGTATTATACCTGGGATACAGATAAGAACGTCAAATCCGTTCGGTATAATACAGTCGACTTTCAATTTACGATCACGAAATAACACTCGAAACTGGTTTCCGACGTCATGCCACAGACATGGATTTACTAGATCGTAAACACATGCTGGATGCCTATGCCCTGTACACATGACTGACGGATCCTATCTTGATACGCACTGGATATCATGAGCATCAGTCCACACCCAACGAACATGCGGAGGTCTGATCATGGATAGATCGTTGACGTGACTGTCATCAAAGTGTGGAGGATAACTCATATATCCCACTGTGGTATCTCAAGTCAGAGGACCATTATGCTCGCTCAACTCGAGAAGGTTCCGATTGATGTTGGTGTACCATATATTAGGAAACCTTGAGTGAGTCGTTCAGTGTCATATCAAATAAACACCTACATGTTTATACGAGTCTCCCTAGACTCATGGTTCATTGGGATAAACCATCGGACCAAGTCATGATATACGACATGTACTGGTCTCAGTGGATTTTACTAACCAACCCGTGTTAGCAAATCTTGACCAGTAACTTTATTTAAGGATGTACATCTTATAGTACGCTTCCCAATATCAATTATAAACTACGGTGTAACTGCGCACTATATTGTAAATCCTAGGGTCCTTGTCTAATATACACTTATCACTAAACCAGGTTCAGTTTCGATCTAATCGTAATCAGATAACTAATCGTAATTAGATCGAATAAGCGTATAAAAGACAAGGGTGCTACCAATGATTTAGTAATATTTATGGAAAATAGAAATGCTTGTATTTATGAATCGGACATAAATACGATCCGGATTGGCACTCGGAGCACCAACCCCCCACACTCCCAGTTTCCTTGTTTTGCAGGTATTCTCGAAGAACAAGCTCGAGAGGACGAATACTGATGCAATTATTAGGTTATGGAGTCCACTAGTTTAAGTCAGAAAGAGTGAAAGTCCATTCAGAGTCAAGTAAAAGTTATGTATTAGGTTTTTGATTATTTGATAGTCATTGTAAAGTAAGTGTTATTGAGTACACAGTCAATTATCATTGTAAAGTAAGTGTTATTGAGTACATAGACAATTATGTTGAGTTTGCATATTTTGTTATTAATTTTGGGCCTACGGTCCCATACATTAGATATTTAAACAGAGAAAAGAATATTAGCATTATTTATGATTACAGAGTCAAAGGCTCAGGGAAATAGTACGGCATATTCCCTGCCGGTAGCATCTCTCGGATTTGGGATGTTACAATGATGGTATCAGAGCATGATCTATGGAGTCAGTGACTGCACTGGGTAGAGTATTGGGGTCTTGTATAAGTAGTATGTCCGGAATACCTGTATACGAGACACTACCTCTCCAGTAACTGATCCTCGAGTACGTCCTCAAAGTTCTATAGACATTAGTAAAAATTCCATAGCTATTTAAGTATCTTTCCTTAGAAATAATAATATGCTTTGAAGAGCCTTTTGTAATCATCCTGAAATATTATCAGAAGTTCAAATTTAGCTATAAAACCAGAAAATTCGGTACTAAGAAAAGCTACCTAGAGAGTGGGAAGAGAAAGTTATAAGAAGTAAGGGATTATGCATAGATGTTTGAGTAGCCAGAGACAATGAAAGTAAAGAGACAGAACGAGATAGGAAAGTCTTAAGGATAACCAACCAAGGAAGTAGAATGAGAAAGAAAGTTAGGAAGAATTGTAAAGGATAAGAGCACAGATGATTAAGCAATCAGAAGCAATTAGAGGTAGAAGATATAAAAAAAGATAAGTAAAGAAAGTACAAAACCTTAGTACTAAAGAAAATATAGTGAGCCTAAACCAAAGTAAAATGTTGAAGTAAACTTGAGTAAGATTCCATCCTGCCTACAAAGATTTCTTCTTTGATCATAAAATTTCTTCAAGTAGACTCAATAGCCTTAAGTATTTTGTATATACGGTAAATCTCCCAAGTAACAAAGAATAGACAAAATTATAAAAGAAGCAAGAACTCAAGACTAGACGTGGAAGTTTCAACAGACAAGTAATACCAATAAATGAATGGAGACTTTAGATCCTTAAACCACGTCTTTAGGCCAATAAGAGAATATTGTAAATAAAAAGGATTAATTGTCTTAATTTAAGAATCTAGTAAATAAGGTTTCAATCTACCTAAACATGTTGAGTTCTTATAAGGTCCCAAGAATCATCAAAATCAAGCACAAAAACGCATGAATACTTCAAGGAATAAGGCAGAATACATACTCACATTGAATGGTTTGATGCTAGGAAGAACAAGACCCATTTTCCTCATCCATGAAGCTCGGTTTTTGACTCATGTGAACTGCTGGACTGCACGGTGGGGGCTGTTTTGGCTCCTCCAAAAACGGCCATGGGAGACCTCCATTGAAGCTCCAAGCTTCAAGCTCCAAATCCAAGCTCATAAATTCGTTTCCCTATCACCTATGTATAACCCAAGGTGTGCTAGCACAACTTCATCTTCCTTGCTTCTCCTTTTTATTCGGTCATACCAGAAATTTTGAGGAGAAAAACGGTTCAAAACCGTGAGAATAGAAGAAGGAAAAGAGAGGGAAGAAGAAAATGCGTAAAGGAGAAGAGTGGAGAGAGAAAGAAAAAGAAATGTAATTAGGTTTTATAATTTCTAAAATTAATTAAAACCATTTACCAAATTCTTTTAACTTTCCATTTACCAAAAGTCAAAAAAGCAAAAGTACTTTTTCAACCACTACATTAATCACTCAAATCAAGTGACAACTTGTCACATCACTCAAAGTGACATTTGATTTGACGCTTGATGTAACTAGCGATTTGACGCTCGATTTGACTTGCGTGCCGCAATCGAATTCGAAATGCGAATGCGCTCGCAAATAATCCTGGGCTCGGGTTCGCTAATTCCAAATTAACGAATTTTCCATCGCGTCGTAATTAAATGATTACGCCTAGCGAAATCACTATTCACGTCGCTAACGAATTAATTCTAAATTAATTCGTTCGCCCGAATTAAAATCTAATTTTAATTCCGCGTCGAAATCTAATTTCGTATAATATATCGAATATATTATTTTATCGATTAATTCCAAATTAATCGTTCTCTCTCTTTAATTAATATTTTATCCCAGATAAAATATCTCCGTAATTAATCCCAGATTAATTTTCTCTCTCTTTTAATTAATCCCAGATTAATTAAAGTGCGAGTCATACATCATCGGTGAATCTTCGAGAAGCGACCCATGAGATCCCCGGATATGTTGGCAGTAAATACGGTGGTCGGACTATCTGAACATGTAAGTACCTCGTAGTACGTTTGTACCGATTTACAAGACAAGGTTGGCTTCTAGCAAAGCGTCATGCCTACCCAATTCTCCGGAAATATCCTTATAGGAATATTAGATCTATATCAAGCGTAGTATACCGAAGTATTGCGTATTTCTGTCCTGTATCGGATGTTCACGTGCTAGGCCTGGGGCTGGAATTGTGTCTGCCCCGTACGAAGCACATATCGGATGTCTGGTAACTAGTCTCAATAATCGGATATTCATGACCTTGTCATAATATCCCGATAGCTCGAGCATTTAAGAGAACAAGTTTCGTATCCTACGTGACCATCATCTCCATATAACTGGAGTGACACTTCCGTCTTGACATCACACCCAACATACTACGATTCTCAATATACCCAGCATTGGCGTACTCAGAACCGGTTAAAGCCCTGGACGACCTCAACTAAAGTATATTGATTGTCGTATGTATTAGCGGTGCAAGTCTCAGGTTAAGACCAAATACACCTACCCTGATTGCAGACTCACATAGACACAAAGTCATACTACCAATGGGATTCCGCGGGGGGTCTATCCAGAGTGAAGCTGTTTCCCATACCATCGGTGAAACACAACCTCCTACTACACTTGCATGAGTATCCTATACCCAAATATATGAGAACTATGCCGTTGTGCCCTCACAAACGCGCACAAGTGTAATACTAGTCTTTTACGTATTTATCGATGTCCAATCTCGATAATACTCTGACTAGGGATATTTAATGATTTATCCTACGTGGACTGATACTGTCTCATATCATTCTCTGTCCAGGAACAAATCATAGGGACCTCTCATCATTTATATATCTAGGTGATCTAATCACAAATGATAAGAGTGCAATCTCCTTTGTCACATAGTTAATTTGTACAACAACACCATGATATGTACAAATAGTGACGCTATGGGTCATAATTGTCCAACAATCTCCCACTTGGCCTATAGCCAGTCACTCGAGTCTTTGACACCCGAACTATGTACGGTTGGCTCAAATTGCTGAGAAATGCTTTCGTCAGCGGATTTGTATGATTATCATCTTGATGCGATTTATTCGATCATCACATCGCCACGATGTATGATCCGAACGAATCAGATCAATATCGAAGTATATATCTGGATCGTTGATGAGACCATTAATTCTTTAGCCTGTGCTGACGCCTAGCTCAGCTGCTAACAGAACTATATCTAATCTAATTAGATTTGATATTGACCCAGATGGCTTCTATTGCTGCCTCAGCTGCTGCAATTAACCCGCATTTGTTGTTTATTTGGTTACAGTATCTTGCTTGGAAGGTTTCCAGCTCACTGTACCGTTCTTCAAACTGTATAGTACTGTTTGCGACTTTTAGTCGTCTTTATCGGTTATTGGAAACTTGCTACAGTGATCCCAGTCACTTCAAGTTCTCATTCTCCATAGACTAAGACAGCATCCTTAGTTCTCTAAGATACTAACGGATGTTCTTAACATCAATCCAGTGACTTTCACTCGGATTGGCCTGTTTGTGAATCCATATGCTCAAAGCATATGAGACACCATGTCTCATACATTTTTCAATGTACGGTTTCTCGGAGAGTATTTCGAAAGCCAAGCTTTCGCCGATAGTTATTTTATGGGAATATCATTTCCAAGAAATGACATATTATCATTATTTTATAGGACAACCACTGTCAGTGCGCTCCCACTAACCTTCTTATATATATAAGAATCTTTTCGTTTTGAATTAAATCATAAATCATTATGATTACATCAAAACGATAATTCTAAGAACCTAATGCTTGCTTCAATCCAATCATGGATCGAATAACCCACAAACCTTGTTTGCTAGTTATGGTACGACAAAACCGACAGGATGTTGTAAACATCCTCCAACTGGTTTCCTTTTCAGGAAAGCGATTTTCTCGTTAAGCTGTCATATTTCATTTATGAAACATGCAGCATTAGCAAGCATTATCCAAAAGGATTTACAGTGGCAACAGGTAAAATGTTGAATCGTAATCAACACAATGTTGATAACGATACCTTTCCGTTAAAAGCCCAGCTTTATACGTTGGTATGTTGCCATCCATGTACGTCTTCCTTGAAGACTCATAAAGTAACAATAGGCACAATGCCTTGTGGTACATTAACTAGTATCCAAACTGGTTAATATACATGGAATCCATTTCGGACTATATGGCACTTTGCCATAATATGGAGTCGATACCTTGTATCACTTCCTTATACGTAGTCAGTTGATATCCCTCAATAAGATGGACATCTTTATGAGGTGAGAACAGAAACCCATAACCTGGTTGTTTTCTGACTCTCTCCGACTTACGCGGTCCTTGTGTATTCGAAGATTAATAGTAACAGTTTCATCCTTGATGAATTATTTATGTTCCATTAAGATTCGGTGCCTTGAACAGTATTACTCCGATTTTCATCGAGTTTTACTATCCTCCCACTTACCACTGCATATCGGTGTTCCTCTCAGGAAAACCGCATGGTGAGCAACAATCTAATTGTTCTCATGTGAGATGTATAAGTACTATACTTATGGTTTCCCCTGGGATAACCTACATTTAGCACTTATCCAATTTGGGTTCAAGTTTGGTATCATCCAAACTTATGTCTAGCATCCCAAATCTTCAGGAGTGAGAAACCTAGTTTCTTTCCTGTTCATATCTAATATGTTATCTGTGTTAGGGTTGGTGCTCCGAGTGCCAATCTGGATCCTATTTATGTATGATTCATTAATACGAGCGGTTCAATTTTCCATAATATTACTAATTTTACTGGTAGCACCCTTGTCTTTTATACACTTATTCGATCTAATCTTGATTAGATTGAAACTGAATCTGATTCAGTGATACATGTATATTAGACAAAGACCCTAGGATTTACAGTATAGTGCGCAGTTATAACGTAGTTTGTAATTGACATTGGGAAGCGCACTATTAGTTGTATATCGTTAAATAAAGTTCCTGGTCAAGATTTGCTAACATGTTTCGGTTAGTAAAATCCGCTGAGACCAGTACATGTCGTATATCGTGACTTGGTCCGATGGTTTATCCCAGTGAACCATAAGTCTCGAGAGACTCGTATAGACATGTAGATGTTTATTTGATAAGACACTGAACGACTCACCGAAGGTTTCCTAATATATGGTACACCAACGTCAACATGAACCTTCTCGAGTTGAGCGAGCATATTGGTCCTTTGACTTGAGATACTACGGTGGGATATATGAGTTATCCTCCACACTTTAATGGCAGTCACGTCAACGATCTATTCATGATCAGACCTCCGCCTGTTCGTTGGGTGTGGACTGATGCTCATGATATCCAGTGTGTATCAAGATAGGATACGTCAGTCCTGTGTACAGGGCATAGGAATCCTCACGTGTTTACGATCTAGTAAATCCATAGCCGTGGTATAATATCGGAAACTAGTTCCGAGTGTTATTTCATGATCGTAAATTAAAAGTCGACTGTATTATACCGAACGGGTTTGACGTTTTCATCTTTACCCCAGGTATAATAAGGATAGCCTTTGACGGAGGGATTATACGTATGCTATGACCTCGACTTGCATAGTTTAGCGAGATTATCTGTGGTCGTCATAATCCATGAGTGGGTGGATTATGGACACGAAATTGGATTTCGTGACGGATAAACCTAAACTTAGAGAGTCATAATATGAAGTGTACTCGTTGAGCACTTGGGCAACTCGATATGAATAATACGAATTATTCATAATACTTCACCGGATTAAATGAGTTAATTCGGATCGTTTAATCGTTAAACGACAACACATGCAATTAGGGAATTTTGTCCGCTAATAATTATTGTGTATTTGTATTTGATACATAATTCGATTATATACACATTAATTATTCGTCAAATGAGATTTTGACACATGCCATAAATTTATGTATTTATTATTTAATGTAAATAAAAATACATATATATTTATTATTTAATTATCTAGTTATTTAAATGTTAAATAATTAAATAATTAAATTTTCAAACCTTATCCATTTTTTCATTATGCATATGATACATGGTGATTTATGATTGGTAACATATGGCATGAAATTAAACAAACTTTATTTGTGTCCAATTTTGATTGGATGTTGTAAAGTAAATTGAATTTTATTTGATAAATTTCAAAAAGGTAAAATTGCCCAATTTTCTTTATAAGTTTCGGTCAACACAACATAAAAAGTGGAGATGATTTGATTTTCTCTCTGTTGTTGCTCTCTCATGGCCGAAACCCATAAAGCAAAAACCCAAAATTTTTGGTTTGAAGAAACAAGAAGAAAATGGATAAAAACCAAAGAAAAAAAAGCTTTGAGGAAATATGGAATTAAGGTAATTCTACACCTATCTAAGCTTGAGAACTTGTCTCTTGTTTTTCTTGATGACTTAGTATGATTCTAGGGTTTTCTTTTCTTTATGAAATTTGGGGTTTTTGTTTGTGGTTGTTGGAGAAGGAAGTTGATGCATGTGTGAAGTTGAAATTGGATGAAATTAGTGTAATCTTTATCCAATTTAATCAATTGTTGTTTGAAAAATTTGTTGCCATTCTAGAGTTATTAATCCAATCTTTGATAGCCTAGAATTGTTCTAGAGTTGTTCATATATGGTAGGACTCAATTGGTGTTGGATTAATTAGAATAATCTTTGTGAATTTTGGATTAAAGTATGATTTTTGGGCCAATTTCGTTTACTGCTTAGACCTGGAAATGTTTCTGTTTTGGGGATGAAATTGTGGTCTTTTGAATGTTTTGGATGAATTTTGGGAGTTGGCACAATTTCCGGAAAGTGTTTCCGACTTGAAATAAGCGAAATCGGCCAAAAACGGCGTTATCGGGTGGATTTTGAGCCAACCGGGTGACGGCTGTGAAAACAGTGATTCTGTCACTGTTTGGGCAGCCCATGAACTGCCCCGACACTATTGGATCTGACCTGGGCAGTTTCCATAAGTGTCGGGTAGTCAGTTCGGTCAAAAATGCGTTTTAGGCAATTTTGCGGAAAAAACGGTTTTCGTAAAAGTTTCGCGAGTTTTCATCTTATTTATGTTAATATATGATATTAAATAAATTGGTTAAGGTGAAATATGAATAAATTGTTCATATTAGATATTGAATAATTTATTCGGTATTTTTTGAAAAAAGTTTTAAAATACGATTTCGCCCGGACTCGCGCTTCCGCTGCGCCCAATACCCAAAACCCCAACAAAAATGGTATCAGAGCGGGTCTGATGCTTCATCCATTACATTATTCATGCTTGATATTTGATATTTAATCCAATTTTAATGTTCGCACATGCTAGGAATCTAGATATGTTTCTTTACTTTTCGGTTCGACACTAATGAAAATGTAACGAAATTTAATGGTTAAACTGAGTTATATTTTCTATGGTTGAATTGAAATGTTTAGAAAATGATTTAGATTAAAATTCTGCATTGGATGTAGATTATAACTTTCGTAGGAAAATCCCCGCTTTTAAATATGGCTGTAAAGTAACGTGTATTTGATACATGTTCCTTGGTCCGCCTTGTCAATACGGATGAAAATGATTTCCTGATGCTATAGCTGTATCGTGCCAAAGCTGTGCAGTTATGGTTGATGGTAGTTCATTTGCGCCGGTGAACTTATATGATAAGAGACAAATTCAAGTGAAAGTGGAAATCCTGAACGTGCCAAAGATATCAGGACTACACCGGTAGCTTGAGTTTGTCATTGACAAGTGTATCCTTGATATGCCTCCCTGTGAACGTGCCAAAGCTGTCACAGCGAGAAACGGTCAGGACCAAAATTAGGAGTCACTGGCGAGTGATTAACAAAGTGTTGTCTACCTAATGAATATACGTAGGCGAGAACGTGCCAAAGCTGTGAGTCGAAATATATTCATGGGATCCTACTCTCACTATGGAATTCGATTTAATTATTGAATTCTCGTTGTCCGTTAGGGATTACGGTATTACGTAAAGTAGTGGGAGACACTGCTGAGTTTAAAAATCCATAACTTTAGCAGTGCGTAATTTTATGGAATTTACTGCTTTCGTTTTCTTTTATTCTATATTGTTTATAGATTTATACTTCTAATCCACTGCATTTATATTTCTTGAATATATATATTTTCTGACTTTACTTATGGTTGCGTAGTTCTAGAATAGGTTCTAGAAAGACCGTAAACTTAGATATTGTTAGATTAGTTTAAACCATCGAGAACTGTTTTTCTAATTTTTCCTTGAAAATCAAGATGGTTTGTGACTTATTTACCAAGTCACGATTAGGTAATCTAAATAGATATCTGATTTAGGATATTAGTCTAGTTAGAATTTTTTTTTTTACTGATGCAGTAAGAATTGACATGAATCAGTTCATGTCTCGAGATTCTTGACTGGCATTAAGAAAACCCCTTTAATATTTGTTTATCTTATAATGACGTTTCTTAGCTTTGATGACTTTAGAAGTCGCGTGTCTGGCACAATTTGCTAATCAATTATTTGCAATTGTTGTGATTAATTGAACGTAAATTATAAAACTTAAGAAATGAGATATGTATAGTTGTGTATAGAGAATATCGATTCTCGCAATACGACAACTGTAGGTATTGGATACCGGATCTCCCATCTAGTTAATTAAAATAATGTTTAATAACTGTTTTGATATTTGATATCAGAACTTGTGACTATTGGATAGTTACTTGTTCTGTATAAACAGTTGTTACATATTTTAATATGACTAGTAATGTCATTAATGAAAGATAAACATTAACAAAAATATTCGGTTAACTAAATGACTTAGAATTGTGATTTATGAGTTTTTATCACAGAAGCATTAGATGTTTGTTCCGTATGGTAAAGGATGGTCTGATACGAGATCACACCACATATCCTTATCTATTTAATGAATATTGTATTCAGGTTGTGATTAAATCTCATTTAACCAATAATCGTCATTGGACCACCGATTTATTAAACTAATACATTGGATGTGTGTAGTTTGATGAATTAATAATTGCCTTAGATAGTTTTCTATGCTCCGTAACTTAGTTAATGATTTGTCATGACTTAGTTACCTGTTTCTAGTAGAGAACATGTTGAACATCTTGAATTGTTCAAGGATTTTCATTATGTCTCTAATGAAACGCGAATAGAATATTTTGAATGGTTCAAAGATATTCTATTTGAAGTGTTGAAAAACTATAAAATTCATTGCACGTCTTTGAATTGTTCGAAGATGTTTGATATGATCAAACGCATGAATTTATGGCAATTAGTTCTAAAGTTATTTAAATGAATATGATTCTTACTCAGTATTAAACTTCCGCGATTCCATTGTGATGGAATTGGTCAGTGGGAGTTATCGAATTCTATATGATTTGATTCGTTGATATTGGGTATTACCGAATTGTTTTTCAATACTCTTGGGGTTATGCTCCATATACACTAACTCATCTATTTAATTTAGGTTCCATTTGTTTCTACAGTTACATATATGATATGTATACTAGAAAATTTGAATCTTGAAAAGTTTAAGATTTGAATCTTTCTTTTATATAATAGTTATATAATTGAAAGTACTTGTGCCTCGGTGGTACGAGTGATAGGTTTATCATTTATTCTATTCAATGGAATATTGTATTATATTTGATAGAAATATTTTCTACGATCCCGAGTAATAAAATTATTTTACTACTTGGTGGTCGACATTTGATGTTGACGATTGTAGAAAGGACTTGACTTAGTGAAGTCAAATGAGAGAATGATAAACTGTAATGGAACTACATAATTAATAAGATGAAAAGACTCTTAGACAACTTCCGTATAAGTACAATAGGATGTCAGAATTATTTACAAAGTATTTGATACTTAATGATTCTGTTATTTTCTTATTGAAGAAAATTATCATATGACTCATAGTAGGAGCGATATTTGATATCGAATTCGGAAATTGGCATTGAACCATAGATCTAAAATTGTTCATGGCTTACGACGATCAAGTTTTAAATTTGATTAGGCCTTCGTTATGAATAGTTCATAAAATGTGCAAATTGTTTGCGCAGCAAAAGCATAGTGAGCTTGATAAAGGTTTGACCTTCATAGTATGACGGTGAGAAAGGTTATGCTCAGTAGTCTATTGTAGATTATGAGAAAACTTGTCTTGCACTAATTGAACAATAAAAGATGTATTGGTTAATGTCGATATTAAACCGTGTGTTTTGGCTAAAGAATGCAAAGTGGCGTTCTTGAGTGATTTCTTCAAATGAGAAATTCGTTGTGATTTCTTTGTTTGAAGAGTTCATTCTAGAATGGCCCTAGAGTTTGTATTCTGCTAAGATCAAGTTTGATATACTAGCTTATGGAGCCTATTGTAGACTTAGATAAGCTTTCCGGAAATTCGTACTCTCTAATTTTGATACAGTCAGATTGTCTGGTTTTATCGAAGTATGGAGAATACGTATTTGTCAGTAGGGTCAGTGGGAGCGTACAAATTTCTTTCTAGTATTATATATCATGAGTCTTCTTTTCTCCGTGTAAACAGTGGGAGTAGTCTCTGTTATATTTGATATAAAGTTTTATATAAGATATAAAACTAAGAGACTTGTGAGATACTCTCATTAATCGCATATTAGATATGATCTAATAAAGAAAATAGTAAGACTATATGTATGACAGTTAGTACAACTGTTTGACAGTTAACGTGTCTTTTATATATATAGTTTTCATCTTTCGTAAATGATGATTCCTTTGTCGAAAGATAAATTGATTGGAATGTCTAGTCAATCTTATGCATCATATGATGATGGCGTAATGAGTGCTATATTATGTGCGATTAAAGATATCAATTTAATCGTAATTGTTACGAGTTATTTTGATATGCTGTAGACCATAAGATGTGTCTTGAAACATGTTCTTTGTGATCTTTGAGATATTAAGAACAAGTTTCTCATTCATGGAGAATTTAGTCAGCAACTATACGGTCAGATTAGTTTTGATCCTAATTATGACATTAGATGGTCTATGTCATATAAAGTCAGAAAAGATGAAGTGAGAGTGTCACTATTGATTCTACTAATCTAGTGGAATCAGTTGCAACTTATAAAGTATTGACTTATGAAGTTGCAAAGTGACCTCATATATTAGAAGTTTTCATATTAGTGTGGTGTTTGCGATTGTCTGTAAAGTATTTGGATTTGATCTCTAAATACATAGACAACTCAGTAGCTATAGAACAATACTGATATAGCATCTGAGTCATATTGATGTGGAATTTGGATTCTACAAAATATGAATGATGCTGGATTAGGAAAACGGTTGAGTTTGTTGACAGACTCAATTTGATAAAGCAGGCTTACTTGTTGGTGCCTACCTCTTGAGTGCTGGTGAGCTCTTGAAGGCCATGAGTATACGATACACATTGAGATGTGTGTATGATAACATGGATTGGCACTAGAGCAAGTGGGAGAAATTGTTAGGGTTGGTGCTCCGAGTGCCAATCCGGATCGTATTTATGTCCGATTCATTAATACGAGCGGTTCAATTTTCCATAATATTACTAATTTTACTGGTAGCACCCTTGTCTTTTATACACTTATTCGATCTAATCTTGATTAGATTGAAACTGAATCTGATTCAGTGATACATGTATATTAGACAAAGACCCTAGGATTTACAGTATAGTGCGCAGTTATAACGTAGTTTGTAATTGACATTGGGAAGCGCACTATTAGTTGTATATCCTTAAATAAAGTTCCTGGTCAAGATTTGCTAACATGTGTCGGTTAGTAAAATCCGCTGAGACCAGTACATGTCGTATATCGTGACTTGGTCCGATGGTTTATCCCAGTGAACCATAAGTCTCGAGAGACTCGTATAGACATGTATGTGTTTATTTGATAAGACACTGAACGACTCACCGAATTTCCTAATAGATGGTACACCAACGTCAACAGGAACCTTCTCGAGTTGAGCGAGCATAGTGGTCCTTTGACTTGAGATACCACAGTGGGATATATGAGTTATCCTCCACACTTTAATGGCAGTCACGTCAACGATCTATTCATGATCAGACCTCCGCCTGTTCGTTGGGTGTGGACTGATGCTCATGATATCCAGTGTGTATCAAGATAGGATTCGTCAGTCCTGTGTACAGGGCATAGGCATCCTCACGTGTTTACGATCTAGTAAATCCATGGCCGTGGTATAATATCGGAAACTAGTTCCGAGTGTTATTTCATGATCGTAAATTAAAAGTCGACTGTATTATACCGAACGGGTTTGACGTTTTCATCTTTACCCCAGGTATAATACGAATAGCCTGTGACGGAGGGATTATACGTATGCTATGACCTCGACTTGCATAGTTTAGCGAGATTATCTGTGGTCGTCATAATCCATGAGTGGGTGGATTATGGACACGAAATTGGATTTCGTGACGGATAAACCTAAACTTAGAGAGTCATAATATGAAGTGTACTCGTTGAGCACTTGGGCAACTCGATATGAATAATACGAATTATTCATAATACTTCACCGGATTAAATGAGTTAATTCGGATCGTTTAATCGTTAAACGACAACATATGCAATTAGGGAATTTTGTCCGCTAATAATTATTGTGTATTTGTATTTGATACATAATTCGATTAGATACACATTAATTATTCGTCAAATGAGATTTTGACACATGCCATAAATTATGTATTTATTATTTAATGTAAATAAAAATACATATATATTTATTATTTAATTATCTAGTTATTTAAATTTTAAATAATTAAATAATTAAATTTTCAAACCTTATCCATTTTTTCATTATGCATATGATACATGGTGATTTATGATTGGTAACATATGGCATGAAATTAAATAAACTTTATTTGTGTCCAATTTTGATTGGATGTTGTAAAGTAAATTGAATTTTATTTGATAAATTTCAAAAAGGTAAAATTGCCCAATTTTCTTTATAAGTTTCGGTCAACACAACATAAAAAGTGGAGATGATTTGATTTTCTCTCTGTTGTTGCTCTCTCATGGCCGAAACCCATAAAGCAAAAACAAAAAATTTTTGGTTTGAAGAAACAAGAAGAAAATGGATAAAAATCAAAGAAAAAAAAGCTTTGAGGAAATATGGAAGTTGATGCATGTGTGAAGTTGAAATTGGATGAAATTAGTGTAATCTTTATCCAATTTAATCAATTGTTGTTTGAAAAATTTGTTGCCATTCTAGAGTTATTAATCCACTCTTTGATAGCCTAGAATTGTTCTAGAGTTGTTCATATATGGTAGGACTCAATTGGTGTTGGATTAATTAGATTAATCTTTGTGAATTTTGGATTAAAGTATGATTTTTGGGCCAATTTCGTTTACTGCTTAGACCTGGAAATGTTTCTGTTTTGGAGATGAAATTGTGGTCTTTTGAATGTTTTGGATGAATTTTGGGAGTTGGCACAATTGCCGGAAAGTGTTTCCGACTTGAAATAAGCGAAAACGGCCAAAAACGGCGTTATCGGGTGGATTTTGGGCCAACCGGGTGACGGCTGTGAAAACAGTGATTCTGTCACTATTTGGGCAGCCCATGAACTGCCCCGACACTATTGGATCTGACCTGGGCAGTTTCCATAAGTGTCGGGTAGTCAGTTCGGTCAAAAACGCGTTTTAGGCAATTTTGCGGAAAAACGGTTTTCGTAAAAGTTTCGCGAGTTTTCATCTTATTTATGTTAATATATGATATTAAATAAATTGGTTAAGGTGAAATATGAATAAATTGTTCATATTAGATATTGAATAATTTATTCGGTATTTTTTGAAAAAAGTTTTAAAATACGATTTCGCCCGGACTCACGCTTCCGCTGCGCCCAATACCCAAAACCCCAACAATCTGTCAAACAGATATTTATGGAACCTTATTCAAAATAAGTTATGCACTGTTTATGCTTATCTGTTGAAGGAAATGCCAGCTCAGAGCGATTCGTGATTAACCTTATCATGTCTAACAAAATTCGGTTAATCCTGTTCGGACACACAGTCAAACTGACGTGTTCCGGGAGGAGTCCTCATTTGAAAAAATACTATAATCTTTCAAATATACGAGAAACTTATTGCTTAAGTATTTTCCATTACAGTCTTACCGCGACGGTATAATACTTTAGCCGATCTGTTTGTCTATTTCGTGTCGAAACTTAAAAGTTTCAGATTTGTGTTTCAAAAGAAACACATAACCATAATGCGATGCCACATCCGTAAAGGTCACGAAATATTCATATCCATATCTAGCCTAGTTAGACATGGGCCCACTAGCTTCACTATGAACTAGGGCTAACAGATCAGTGGCACTTACACTTTTACCAAGTAAATGTGTTTTAGGCACTTTGCTCAATAAACTAGATTCGTAGACTTTATTTGATTGAAATCAAATTAGTCCTGGTACCCGCTCTTCAAAAGTGCGAATATACGATTCTTGTTTTATAGTGTCCCTGACAACTATGCCACAATTAAGTTTCTTAACTGATCAAATCAGTTTGAGCTATTTATTTGTCATGTTATATATTTGAGATATTATTTATATTCAAAATATAAATTCTGTTATTCACATCTAATGTGTTTATCTCAATATCATCTTTATATAATGAAACACTTTAGTGTTTTAAAATATAAAGGTACACCCGCAGCGGGTTATACGCGATATGAAGATAATGTTTCTAGTCAAACTAGTTACATTATAATAGTTTCCAAATTTAGGTACACACTCGAGGGTAGTTCCTAAATTTGGCTATCTACGGTTAAAACAACGACTTTCGTCCCGTTTCCAATTCGCAGATAATTCTCAATCGAAGTCAGTATCATGTTCAAAACAGATTCTGAACATCAATATATTTATTTTATGTACCACACTAAGTATCTAAAATCTAATTTTAATCTAGCTGTTGAACATAATTATGACAATCATTTTTGAAGTCAGAGCCTTGCTCGTCTTCAATTCCTTCTTGGGATATGTCATTTTATCTTCCTAGAAGATAATAATGATTTTGCCTTTGTCATTTTCAATATTCTGGTCGCCTTTGGCCAAGCCTCGTGTTTCTAGAATATCGAAGTAAGGTGCGCCTTGCGCTACTTGCCTAATTGCAAATTTTGACTTTGTCTCCTTGAGAATAGTCATTAATTCTCCAAGAATTATTTATTGCAATTTTAAAAGTACTTCTAAGATCTAATCTTTGAATATCCTTCAATTTCAATATCATACTTTAAGAATCTAATCCTTAGTTATGATAAAGAAATTAAGGAGTCTATATGACAAGTATTATGGATTAAGCACTAAAGTTATCATTACATGAATATTCCAAATATCATGTTCCACTTATTTGCTTAACTCCAGGCTTAGGCTTAATATATTATTTTATCAAATAAAATAACTTATTATTTTTCCAGGACCATCCTGAAATTTATTCCCAATTTGAAAATTAAAGTCGTTTAAATACATTTTCACCCAGGATTATGTCTTAAACACTAATCTTTCATTTTTATATCTTGATTCTAATAGTCCAACTATTTAATCAACGACTTGTGGTACTATTTACTATAATGATTATAATAGTCAAACTATATAATCAAATATAATCTAAATTAATTAACCTCAATTACATTGATTACTATAATCCAATTATAAAATCAACTGTAAACTGAAATTAATTAATTCAAATATATTGATTAATATAATCCAATTATATATAATCAACTATAATACAGTCCAACTGTTAATTAAAACAACAATTTAAATATTAGTCCAACTAACATTTAATCTAACGACGAAATAATTTGAATGAGCGCGTACGGCGAGTAATTGAATGAATATTGGAAATTCAATTCTAGCCTCCCACTATTTTTCGGCGAGCCTCTAACCCTCTGTCGAGTACTCGGGAAATCGCGTTTCCTAGTGGGCTAGGATCCCGTTAAATATCACACAATCTTGACTTTGGCCAACAAATTGTATGATAATTAACTAGGTAGATCTCTAAGATCAATTGGATCCAATCCAATTCCTAGATCCGGTAGGGGGATATCCAAATCCGAAACATATATCTTGTAGGGGTTTTTAGGGGCAGAATCCGATAACGCAGCGGAAGCGGTGGAAAATCGTATTTTCCGATTTCAAAAACTTTTTCTCGGATTAATTAAATAAACATATTTATTTAATTATCCAATAATCAAATTATGAAATAAAATTCAAATAAATCATATTTAAGTGAATTTACCAAATTACCCTTATATTGGTATTTTGTCCATTTTAGTCCGAAATTGATCTAATCAATTTTGAATGATTTTAAATCATTTCTAAGATGAACTTAGCATGTTCAAAACATCAAAACACCAAAAGCACCAAAAATCCCAAATTTCTAATCCTTGGCCGAATGCACCTCCAAGGTGCTATTTTGTGCACTTTGTCATTTCATGCATCAAAACACATCAAGATGTAATCCAATGAACATGAAACTTTATATGCATCATATACACATCCAAATACACAACATATATGAAAACCCCCAAATTTGGAATTGGTCATGAACCCTAATTTTTCAATTTCTTCAAATTGGACAAATTAGACCAAATTGGTTAAATCAATTACTTCAATCATGTTTCTTCCATCCAATCAAAGTCTCAACACAATGAAACAACTCAAGATCAAATCTAGGTCATCTAAGAGTGGGTCAACAACTCTAGATTAGCAACATGGTTTCCAAAACCTTAGAAGAAAGCTTATAACTACAATAGTCACAACCTTCCTTCATCATACATGCTCAACACTTCCATCAAAACTTCCATCAACAAAAACACAAGGAATAAAGAAAGAAATAACCTAAGAACATCATATGTTAAAGCCTAGATCATAAGGAACATTTTCCTTTCTAATAGCAAGTTTGAAAAACTTACTAAAATCCAAGCTTTCTTTGATTTCTTCTTTCTTTCTCACAAGATTCCTTTGCTTCCATTAATGGAGTTTTTCTTTAAAGTGTATTAGGTTAAGAAGAATGAAATGAAAAAACAATATATACTTGTATCAAAATGGCCTTGGCCGAAATTCACTAAAGGAAATACAAGTTTTTGTAATTTCAATTTCATTTCACTTTACATTTAATCAACTTGCATAAATATCTTAATAACACTTTATTAGATATTTAATTAAGTCAACAAATGCAACTAAGAATAATATAAATCTTATATTTTAAGTGTATGGCCGAAATTATGAAGAAATAAAGGAAAAAGATATTTTCATTTTTCAAACAATTTTGAACAAATATCTTAAGAAGTCAAAATCAATTTGACAACATTTTCCTTTAATGTATAAGTCAACAATTGCAACTTATAATCACTTCCTAACTTTATCATTTGGTGATATATTTATATTTTATTATATTAATCATTTAACAATTAAATAATTAAATAATTAATTAAATACAAATATATCAAATATATGTATTATATTTACTTTAAATATCTCAAATACATATATTGATGATATATGTCAAATACCTTTATTTGACTATTTATTAATGTGTATTTAATAATATCATATATTAAATACAAATACACATTAATTAGGAAATGACGGTTCGGCCCGTTCGCATGTATTTTTCGTTTAACGATTAAACGATTTATAAATAATCATCATTATTCATAAATGTTGCTCTAGTGCTCTACGAGTATGTTTCATTATTGAGACTCTCTAGATTCAGGTATATCCGTCACGAAATCCAATTTCATGTCCATAATCTATCCACCCATAGATTATGACGATCACGGATAAACTAGCTGAATCATACAGGTCGAGGTCATTGCATACGTATAATCCCTCCGTCACAGGTATCCAGATAATCCCAGAGATATAGATGTGAACGTCAAATCTCTATAGGTATTATCTCGTCGACGTATCCATTAGCAATCTCTAAATAACATTCGGAACTTACTTCTGAAGTATACTGTGGCCACAGATTTAACAGACTGCTAATAATAAATGGACTACCTATGCTCTGTACACAGAACTGACGGATCCTATCTTGACACACACAGGATATCCTGAGGATCGATCCACACCCAACGAACAGGCGGAGGTCTGATCTAAATAGATCGGTGACGTGACTGCCATCTAAGTGTGGAGGATGTCTCATACATCCACATTGGTGTCTCAAGTCGAAGGACCACTATGCTACTCAACCCGAGAGATTCTTATTGACGTTGGTGTACCATCCATTAAGAATCTTCGGTGAGCCGTTCAGTGTTTATCCACTATAAACACCTACATGTCTATACGAGTCTCCCTAGACTCATGGTTCATTGGGATAAACCATCGGACCAAGTCTCGATATACGACATGTACTGGTCTCAACGGATTTGACTAACCGACCCGTGTTAGCAAATCTTGACCATGAACTATGTTTGATAATATTCATATAGCAGTGACACTTCCCAATGTCAATTACAAACTAACTTTGTAACTGTGTACTGCATTATATATTATCGGGCCTTTGTCTAATATATACATATCACTAAACCACATTTAGTTTCAATCTAATCGTAATCAGATCAAATACGTATATAAGAACAAGAGGTGCAACCATAAATAAGTAATATTATGGAATAAGGGGATGTTCGTATTCATGAATCAGACATAAATACGGTCCGGATTGGCGCTCTGAGCACCAACCCCAACATATCTTATATATGCCAATACATCCAATGTATTACCTAACCTTTTTCCTCTGAATCAACTAAGCCTTGGCTTTGGCACAACAAACTTAGTGATCACAGTCAAGCGTGACCCATTGACCATGGAAAGCTTTGTAATCAATGTCGATGGACAAGAAATGGTCTTGACTTTGGCCAACAAACCGTAACTTGGACATGACACCAATATGGAACAAAACTCTCGTGATTCAAACACATCTTCGACGGACAAAGGGCTTGACTTTGGCCAACAACCCAATGCCAGTCTCGGATCTTGAGTAAGAATCACTCAATGGAAGGAAAGACGCTTAATATTGAGCAAGGGTTTTTCGCGTGCAAATTGGCAACCAATTTATTATCTTTGTTAAGGTCTCATCATCATACACCCTTAAACATGCATTCTAAACACATAATAAAGCGCATATGAAATAAAATAATAATGATATGCAGATGGATATTTTACATTGATCCTAGATCAAATCTCTCTCTTTCTCTCTCCAGCTAGCACTTGTATTACTTCTACCCGTTACACTACACTTCTAAAGAAACCTCATTTACATTGAGGGCAATATGTGAGAAGAGAAATACAATAAGAATAGAGGTGATAAGGCTGGACACGCAGGTCCAATTAATAAATCAAATTTATTACATAATTTCTAAAATTGTCCCACCCGACTAATATCCATCCGATATACATTATTCATGCATCGTAACCATGTATTCATACAAGCATGTTATCAATCAATCTAATCCAATTAATTAATCTGATAATTAGTGATCATCCAATGTTCAAACAACGATTTGATTTTTGCACGAGTCAAACTCGTTTTGCGAATAAGTACTCGAAGTACAAATTCTTGAATTAAATTAAACTACAACATTAAATCCAATTTAATATGGATTTAATTCTAATTCACTATTTAATTCCAAATTAAATATTACACTTTTATTAATGAACCTTTACGACTTAAATTCCAAATTTAATCGCAACGGGTCTCTAAGCCCGATTTAACATCTAATGTTTATTTAATTAAAGTCCAATGGGCTTTTAATTAATTTCTATAAGGCGTGGACTTTTGGTCAACTCGGGTCAAACCGATAACCAAGGTCCAATCCGGGAGTTACCCCATAAGCCTTTAAATTAATTTTGGCCCATTAGCCCAATTAAATAATTAAGGTCCATTAAGTCATAATTGGACTTTTTGGATGCGGTTTTGGGCCCAATTGGATCCAACCAAATTGGCCTAAACCTAACTTGGTACAACCAAGCCCAAAAGTCCAATTACAACCTATTAAGGCCCTATTTCCAAATTAATTAACTTATAAAATTCCAAATTCCATAATTAATTAACCTAAGTGTAATACACAATTAATCATCCAATTAACATTCCTAAAACATCAATTAGCCTAATTAATCATGCACTTTAATAACAAATAGTGTCCAACACAATTTCATCAAAATCAAACCCAATACATGCTACTTTATTCTCGGCAATTTGAGGGTTTTTCCAATCCGATTCGGTTTCAATCCAATTGAATCCACAATCATCATATCACATATCAATTCAACTCATCCAATGAATCAAAATCAAAAAACACAATGAATTTCAAATGTTCAAAGTTTTCGGCCAAGCCACTTTAAAAGGGAAAAATTGTTCCAAATCAAAATTCAATCCAATTGAACTTCAAAACAACATTACCCACTTGTTTTAAGTCATCCAATGATCAAACAAACAAAATCACCAAGAAATTTAGGGTTCTTCATTTTCGGCCTACTCCAAAAATTTGGGGAAAAATGGATCCAATCCAATTTCATGAAATTGAACATACACAACTTCAATTCATCAATATACAAGCATACTTAATCAATCAATTCAACCAAATCATGCTTCAATTGATTTTACCCAATTTTAACCCTAACTTTTTCATGGTTGACCAAAGCTCAAGATACCATTGTTGAATTCTTATAAGGTCCCAAGAATCATCAAAATCAAGCACAAAAACGCATAAATACTTCAAGGAATAAGGCGGAATACATACTCACATTGAATGGTTTGATGCTAGGAAGAACAAGACCCATTTTCCTCCTCCATGAAGCTCGGTTTTTGACTCATGTGAACTGCTGGACTGCACGGTGGGGGGCTGTTTTGGCTCCTCCAAAAACGGCCATGGGAGACCTCCATTGAAGCTCCAAGCTTCAAGCTCCGAAATCAAATCCAAGCTCATAAATTCGTTTCCTTATCACCTATGTATAACCCAAGGTGTGCTAGCGCAACTTCATCTTCCTTGCTTCTCCTTTTTATTCGGTCATACCAGAAATTTTGAGGAGAAAAACGGTTCAAAACCGTGAGAAGAGAAGAAGGAAAAGAGAGGGAAGAAGAAAATGTGTAAAGGAGAAGAGTGGAGAGAGAAATAAAAAGAAATGTAATTAGGTTTTATAATTTCTAAAATTAATTAAAACCATTAACCGAATTCTTTTAACTTTCCATTTACCAAAAGTCAAAAAAGTAAAAGTACTTTTTCAACCACTACATCAATCACTCAAATCAAGTGACAACTTGTCACATCACTCAAAGTGATATTTGATTTGACGTTTGATGTGACTAATGATTTGACGCTCGATTTGACTTGCGTGCCGCACTCGAATTCGAAATGCGAATGCGCTCGCAAATAATCCTGGGCTCGGGTTCGCTAATTCCAAATTAATGAATTTTCCATCGCGTCGTAATTAAATGATTACGCCTAGCGAAATCACTATTCACGTCGCTAACGAATTAATTCTAAATTACTTCGTTCGCCCGAATTAAAATCTAATTTTAATTCCGCGTCGAAATCCAATTTCGTATAATATATCGAATATATTATTTTATCGATTAATTCCAAATTAATCGTTCTCTCTCTTTAATTTATATTTTATCCCAGATAAAATATCTCCACAATTAATCCCAGATTAATTTTCTATCTCTTTTAATTAATCCCATATGAATTAAAGTGCGAGTCATACATCATCGGTGAATCTTCGGGAAGCGACCCATGAGATCCCCGGATATGTTGGCAGTAAATACGGTCGTCGGACTATCCGAACAAGTAAGTACCTCATACTACGTTTGTACCGATTTACAAGACAAGGTTGGCTTCTAGCAAAGTGCCATGCCTACCCAATTCTCTGGAAATATCCTTATAGGAATATTAGATCTATATCAAGCGTAGTATACCGAAGTATTGCATATTTCTGTCCAGTATCGGATGTTCACGTGCTAGGCATGGGGCTGGAATTGTGTCTGCCCCGTACGAAGCACATATCGAATGTCTGGTAACTAGTCTCTATAATCAGATATTCATGACCTTGTCATAATATCCCGATAGCTCGAGCATTTAAGAGAACAAGTTCCGTATCCTACGTGACCATCATCTCCATATGACTGGAGTGACACTTCCGTCTTGACATCACACCCAACACACTACGATTCTCAATATACCCAGCATTGGCGTACTCAGAATCGGTTAAAGCCCTGGACGACCTCAACTAAAGTATATTGATTGTCGTATGTATTAGCGGTGCAAGTCTCAGGTTAAGACCAAATACACATACCCTGATTGCAGACTCCCATAGACACAAAGTCATACTACCAATGGGATTCCGCGGGGGGTCTATCCAGAGCGAAGCTGTTTCCCGTACCATCGGTGAAACACAACCTCCTATACACTTGCATGAGTATCCTATACCCAAATATATGAGAATATGTCGTTGTGGCCCTCACAAACGTGCACAAGTGTAATACTAGTCTTTTACGTATTTATCGATGTCCAATCTCGATAATACTCTGACTAGGGATATTTAATGATTTATTCTACGTGGACTGATACTGTCTCATCATTCTCTGTCCAGGAACAAATCATAGGGACCTCTCATCATTTATATATCTAGGTGATCTAATCACAGATGATAAGAGTGCAATCTCCTTTGTCACATAGTTAATTTGTACAACAATACCATGATCTGTACAAATAGTGACGCTATGGGTCATAATTGTCCAACAAAACCCTCATCTCTTAGCTATACCAGTTAAAGAAACGGCTCTGACGGAGTCTACCTAATATCTGCCTTACATGAGTAATAGACTCTATCAGGACAAAAAGTCTTAGAACGAGGACACCGACACCCACTGAGATGTAGATTTATGTTCCACCCTATACTAGCCTAGGTAAAGATAACCGTAAGTAAGTTCAATGAGAATTATCTTAAGTAAGAAACAGAAAGCCCTGAAATAATAGACCATCAAGATAAAAAATAAAGGGGTTTCAATGGATAGAAATGAAAGAACCCGACTCAAGTGAAAATGGACAAGTTAGTAGTACCTGCAAAAATCCATAGATCGGGCCAATGATAATAGAGATTCTGAAAGGTTTAAAAAGGATAGATTTACGAGATAGGAGACAATCGAAAGTTAGTAAAGAATACCAGTATGAACAATAAGATTAGATGATGTAGCTGTAACCAATAGCAAGAGCAAGGAGCAGGAACCTATGAAGTAGTCAATGGGAGTAAGTCATCACTAGTTTGGAAGCACAATATGGAATTGAAGAATAAGTTATGAAAATAAATAATAAAGAAAGCTACGGGAAGCAATAAGGAAGTAAAGTGTATGTAGTAACAATGAATAATGTAGCTTGAGATAGTAATGTAAATGGAAAACTCATCATAGTTGATCGGAGTTATAGAAACTTTAAGACTTGGAGTAGTCAACGCATATTCCGACAGTATGAGCGATAACTATTCTATTTAGTAGTCATGACCCTAGTAGGTGTATAGGCACCCAATCAGAAACGTGTATTTTTTTCAAATCTCCAAAAAAAAAAAGTATTCACCCCAATACTCAGAGCCCAGTAAGGAGAAGAACCAAGAAATAAGTGTATTTGACATGATAAACGAGTCAAGAAACGGCTAGATTGACAAACTTAAGAAGTTCAAAGGAATATAGATAAGGAACATGAGATAGAATAGCTCGGAGTCACAATAAGTCGAGCACAAATTTGGAAGCCATTGTTGAATTGGAGAGAGCGACTCTCAGGAATATAGTACATAACTCATGGGAGTCCTAGATTTATAGATGAACAGAACACACAACCAAAACATGGGTAGCTGATATGATCACTACCACTAGGAAGGCATCAAAATCGATCCCCACCCTCCCAACCCTTGATAGATCATGACAGCAGAGATGGATCACAATTTTCACCTTAAAGTTGCCCCCATAAAATAGATGAACCGGTGAAGGATACCAAACCATTAGATTACAGAAGTTTCAGGCATAGAATAAAGGAGGATAAAAGATGAAAGGAACACTAACCATAAGCTTTGAAAGTAGAACTGTTGAGGTGAGACGACAATATAAGAAAAATACTTAGTAGGCGAAGATAAAAGTACATCACAGCGAGATCTCTCAGTGTTGGATTAGAACCAATTTCTATTACGTATTAATTCTTGTGATCTCTGAGAATTAGCTAGCTATAGTTTAAGTTAACCAAACCACCACGGGTTTGTGATAGCCTTAGCCACAGTGAATAAATCATCAAGGTATAATATATGTAAATGGACCTCGGGTAAAGATAAGACTTATAAGTAATGTAGCATAGCATAAAGAACAAGTCGTGTAAAAGACAGTAACCGGATCGTGCTAGCAAAGTAATCAAAGGTGCAGAAGAGTAAACCATAACAGTATAACCATTGTTAACATAGTAATAAAGAACATAGCTTTAGTATAAAGGTGTATATAATCAGGCTTAGTGTAGATACCTTGCCCTAAAATTCCTTAGCCAATTAAGAAGAATCACCAGAGAGAGAACTGCCCTGATATAACATCTTAAATATGAGAAGCATTAGTGGACAATAGGTTAGTTATAAGTCATGAAGTCCAAAACCCAGATATAGTCATAAATGTGAGAACTCGAAAAGATGAAGCTTATAAGTAAATGAGGTTTAGTAAGGATGAAACCTGAGAGGGTCAAATAGTTGGCTAAGATAAGATAATAAATGTTAAGATAAAGTATATCTTGTAAATTCATTTAAGTATAATAACTGAAGAACCCAACGAATATACAGGTCGAGAGAAAGTGAAGGTTATGGGTTATAACATAAAGTACTATGGGGATAGTTTAAACATGAAGAGGAACAAAAGTTCCTAAGGATATTTAGAAGTTATTGTTGTCATGACAAGGAGGTATGGAGGTTACAAATCAGAATGGAACTAAGATGAGTAAGATGGCAGCCATGAACATAGTATAATTTTGGAACTGATATTTATATGGATAGGTGAGATAAAGAAAGTCGAATATAGTTAAAGGTTGGAAATGAGATTTCCCTAACATATAAGGATAGTTAAAGTATGACAAGAGTACCCCAGAAGAAAGATAAGTATAGCAGCATCACAAAGGAAGGTAAGTAAGACAAGTATAGCATAATAAAAAAAAATATTCTCGAATCAAGACAAATTCGTGAATTAGACCCAGATAGGATTCGAGGATGAATCCGATTTAAGGGGATGAGAATTTGTAACGACCGAAAATCCCCACTACTGTTACATCATGGGATGAGTGTTACATAATATAAATTATGTTTGAGCACATATACATTCATGGAATGACTTTGGGGACAATCGGTGAATTCCTCGAAATTTCGATACGAAACTGTAAAATGTTCTACTCCGGACAGTATATGGTATATAGGCCATAACTTTCTCATACGAACTCTGATTTTTATGAATTTTATATCTTCGAAAAGTTAAGACCGAGACCTACAACTTCCACGTTGAATAATTTCCTAAATTCAAATTGGAAGAAGGATAAAAATCTATATTTACGTGACTACTACAGTGATTTCGTGAAAATACTAGAACTAGGGTGATGTGGCCTCTCCCTAGCCACTCATTTCTAAAAAAAAAATAAAAAAAATCATTCTTATGTCCTATAAATTGAGCATTATTCATCCACCTTCCTCTTCAAGTAAAAAAAAGTGAGAAGCTTCCCCCCCTCCTTTATAAAAACAAATCATTTTCTTTCTTTAATTTTTTCATCATTTGAAGTAGCAAGAAGGTGTCAAAGATTCCTCTCATGCAAAATTATCACCAGGAGATGCGGTTCCGCCACCATCACAAGGCATCAGTAGCAAGTTCCGAACCAGTGAGTGGACACACTTTTTCTTAAGTTAATTTTACTTTATTATGGTTTTAAATATCAGACTTATATTTTCTGCATTTAGGGCGTTAGCCAAGTTTGTTTTGCATTATATTTTGTTTAGCATGTTTTGAGAAATGATTTAGAAAATAGATGTTTTCAAATCATAGTTTTATATTTTCGAGGCATAGGGGAAAACTCACCTCAGTATATAACTTGATACAGACATGGAATTGACAGATGACATGTTGACCGGCGTAATCACACGCGTATAACGCAAGCGCACGTATCGTTCAAGTAGTATAAAAATATCGATCCCACGAGGACTTAATTCCTACTGTTGTTATTAATTATTGATACTATTTATTTACAAGTATCTAATTAAAGGGAGAAGGGAATGATTGCTTTTGGTTGGTTGAATGTGAATTTGCTGAACAAATAAATAAATAAAAACACAAAAGAAAATACTAAGGAAAATAACAAAAGACACAAATATCTAGGGTCGTGACTCTACACAATATTATTCTAATGATGAATTGATTATCTTATATATGTGTAATAAATCAGTTTGCTAACCTGGAACACGAAGATATGCAAAAGCCTATGTCGATTGTCAGATACAAATACCCAAAATATCCCAACTAATCATATTCATATGTTAACCAAATTACCTGAATTTATTAAGGTCAAGTTCCAATTATGGTTACCCCCGCCCGACAGGTATATTCCTATCCTGTAAGGAAATCTATCATCAAAGAAGATCGTGAGCTATTGAATCTAAGGATGAAACCTAAAATCTCTTTTCCAAGTTCATTTTAAGTTTACCACATCAATCTTATTGGTGATCAGGAATCAAGAAGCATTAAGCTGAAGACTCAATAAACAAACTAAAGAATTACCCATTATAAAATTAAATCAATTATTAAGCTTATGAATATTGTGTTTCATCATTTCCCTAGGATAAAAAGACAATGTTGGGGTTAAAGGATCCACATTTAATATTTCAAATCTAGGAATCTCACTTATTATAATATATATAAATTATTTTATGTTCTGTTTTCTCATGAATTAAAAATGTAAACATTTAAAACCAGCCATATATGCGGTAATCCATTTAGTCCAACTACACCAGCCATATAGGCGGTAATTATCTGTCACATAAAGACCAGTCATATAGGCGGTAAAGTAATTTATATTTAGACCGACCATATAGGCGGTAATAAAGTCTGCCATTAATTAATCCAGTTAAATTATAATTTAAATATTATAATTAAGTGAGATTAACCTAGATAATTATATTAAATGTTTCACCTTTTACCCCAGCGGAAATTTAACTGCAAAACATAAAAGTAAATAAAAATAAAATACTAAAATTAAAAATAAAAATACATAATTTAAATATTACAAATTTTTACAAAAATAGATGCAATCCTTAAAAGTCTAAGAAAACCCTAAGGAAAGCACGAAGCAAATGAGGTGCAAATGAGCTGAATTTATAGGCAATTTGATCCTTCACGCGTCGCGACGCGCGCATGCCCTTCGCGTCGCGACGCCGATGTGTACGCGGGAAGAGGACGCGGTTGGCAGCTGGCGATGACATGGCACGCGGTTTCTGTCGGCGCAATGAAATGTTGACATGTGGCACGCGGCAGAATTCGGTCCACTGAGATGCTGACACGTGACGGACTATGATTGGCTGTTGGTGACATGGCTACACGTGGCAGATGACTCGGTATTGCAGCTGACTTGGCAGACACGTGGCGGACACGTAGATGACACATGGCAGACACGTGGAACGCGGTGGATGCGGTCGAATAGAAAGATGACACGTGGCACGTGGAGTGTCGGCACCATATGATTGTGACACGTGGCACGGCGCATGTTAGCAGATCTGTTCTGATTATGACATGTGGCAGGGGTATGTTAGCAAGCGGCGCACGTTACCGGCGTATTTTAGCATCGACGCATTTTAGAAAACCACTCAGATTTTGACATGTGTCCTGACATATTTTATAAAAACATCGGCGCACGTTAGCGGTCGCGACGCAGGCTGCGCATCGCGACGCGCCAAATTATTATTTTTCCCTTTTTATATTTTTTTTTCCTATTTTAGCCTTGAATTGCTTCCAATGCTTCCCAATCTTTATTTATCTGCAAAAGAACACAAAAACACATCAAAATGTTCACAAAACCCGAGAAACTTAACAAGATATTAGGTTAAATGAGTGGAGAAATAATGATATAATTACCACTCATCACACCCCCAAACCTAACATTTTGCTAGTCATCGAGCAAAACAATAAAATATAATATAATAAATCATTACACTAAGCCACTTTCGTATGGATCACGGTTGCATTTAGCGTATGCAACAAGCCTTTAAACCCTTAGGTGTCCCTAATGGACGAGTTGTAGTCTCGTGAGGGCTTACAGTGACGATACCTACAAACGTCAAACTAATGCACACAAAAGCAAAAATAAGACTAATGCACACAAAAATAAAAAGCAAGAGAGAAGAAAATAAAATAAAATAATATATATATAAATAACGTCCTCAGAGAATGTCTAGCATCAAAGTTAGAGGAACCTTCAAAATGCATATTTCAACTAAAATCCTTTCTTTTGAACAGAATATCTAAATCAGACTCAAAGTGTGTGTGAATAATTCTGCAAACAGCTTCAATTCTAAGTTGTCAACTAGGTGATTTCGTTTCAACTCTCATTAGTTAATGGGTCAAACCAACCTGAGTATCTAAAATTATTATGTCTATTACAGTCAGCGCAGGTGAGGTATGTGATTTTTCTGATTTTTTTATTTTTTTTTTATTTTTATACAACATATTTAATCCATGTAGCAAGCTTTAGGCCAATGACTCCCAAACCAGATGATTTTAGGGCTTTAGGTGTTAAAACACCCCTACAGACTTAATCACTCGGATCTCAGATGTTTATTAAAGTTAAACAAGCTTTCCCGTTTGACACGAACTATCAATGCTTACTGGACAAGATGCCCGGTTACTAAGTACTTGCTTGGTTTAGTTTAAATTTTTTATTACATACCCCACATATTAAATAATTGTAGATAGAAACAGAAACTCAGGCAAACAGTCATTCATCAACCACCGATTATTTTAACTAGTCACTTGTTAATTCCTTATTATCTAACTGTTTACAAAACTATTTTTTAAGTGCGTACGAGTCTGACCCAGATATAAAATTCAAAATATGGATAAAAGTGAATTTAGCATTTATTTTTTCCTAAAACTTTTTAACTAAACAAACAATCAAATCATTGGACGTTTTTTTTCGATTTAAAACACACACAAACACACAAAATGCAGAAGATAAAAAAATGCTGGAAGGAAAAAGAACAAATAAAACACACGACATGCAGAAAAGAAAAATTTTGACGGTATTTTTAAAAAAATTAAAAGCAAATAACCCATACCCCCAAACCTAAATCTAGCATTGTCTCCAATGTGTTACAAAATAAAATTAAAAAAAAGGGAACAATAGTACCTGAGTTTTTCAATCATCAGCCTACTCCTCCTCGCTGTCGTCCTCTGGTGGGTCAGGAAATTCCAGAATATCAATGTTCAAATGGTGAGCCATTTGTTGAAGCACTTGACTCATGACCATGTTATATTGAATTATGAAATCCACACGAGATCCCAGCCTCTCAACTTGTCGAGACATGGTATGAGAATGCGATGGTCGTGGAGTAGTGTGAGGTTGAGGTGGTTGCTGTGGGTGTGGTGAAGGTGCAGAAGATGATGATCCGGCGTGAGTATGTCTCTCTGTATGGAGTTTTTGGATGATTCGGGCTGTTAATGCAGTCATGGGCTGCATCAGCTCTTCTCTCAGGTCAACATGGACCATGGCCAGTGTGCAGAGTGAAAAACTCAACTGACAGTATAAAAGGCTCGCCTGTGCTGACCTTACAGCCCAAACTATATTGGTTGCAATCACCTCACCAACATTAATTGAATAGCCCTCCAATAAGCAGTACAACAAGATCATCCGTTCCTTTGTAACATAGAAGATGTGAGTCCTAGGCAACATTGTTCGGGTAAGGAAGTGGAACCACACCTTAGCTTCAGGTTTCAGAGACTTAGAATTCATCTTCAAATATTCCCCGCTGCTACTCATTTCCCACATAGCATTAGGGATACACAGGGTCTCGGTCCGGTGAGTGATATCTATCTCTTTCTTTACCACCGAATACTCATTGGCTTCAATGTCGGGTAACCCATAAAACCTATTGATGGTTGTAGCGTCAAATGTCACTTGTTGTCCTCTTACCATCACCACATACGCATGATGCTTGGGAGCATTAGAGTAAAACTAACATACAATAGAGACAGAAGTGGGGCGGGGCTGGTGGCAAAGCTTTTGCCAGTGCCTTGTTGCAATAACCCTATCAATCTCAGAGAACAGTCCGGGGTTTATTTCAAAACCCCTCTCCATAATAGCTACCTTGTGAGAAATTCCCTTATCAAATCTTTTATCTGCGTCTGCCGAGATAAATTTAGTAGCATCAAAACTAAGTCTGGCAGTCGCTGCGGTCCTGGGTCTCTTGGGTGCCATTTGTAGTTTCAAAATTTTCAGAAAAATTGACAAGGTTCGGTCTAAAAACTCGAATATCCCCAAAATTCAACCTAAGACTTTAACACTTCAAATTTTTCCTTTTTACACTGCTCCCCCAATTCTATAGAATTTTATCAAAACCACAAATCCTCAGGTCACAATCAATACTGTTTCTAAAAATAATCACAAGCAACAAATTACATATTTACAACCTCAAATCTATGTCGTTTCACTGTCAAACCACAACAAATTCAACTTAATCTACCAAATTTTTAAGCCACAAATTAGTTAAGTCACTACTTTTTCACGGTTCTGTTTTTATAATTTTCGAAAATAATAACCAAAAATGAAAATCAAGGGAAAAATGAACCAAACCGTGATGAAGAACAGTGAATTCGAGTGATGAAGATGGTGATTTGTTGTGTTGGAGAACCGGATCTGCCAATGGTAGAGGAATGGGTTTCGGTTGAGGTGAGATGGGAAAAACCGAGGGAGATGAAATGGAAAAATGGTAGCTTTGATGTTATTCAAGTGATTTGATGACTTGTAGTGACTTTGGTTAATGGTTTTGGTGTTTGGAATGCCGAAACTTAGGTGATTTTTGAGAGGAAATGCCAAGAAGTTGATAGTGGAGATGAGTAGAATGACCAGCGGCTACTGTTTTAAGTGCAGATATCGAACGCGTGTCGCGATGCACAAGTTGTTCTTGCGTCGCGATGCTCAGTTTCTGGGGTTAGGGTTTGTGTTTGGGGCTTCCTGTGTCGTGACACGCAGGTCTATCGTGTCGTGACATATGATTTTTTTTAACAAAATCGAGTCTTTCGATAAATAAATCCACTGGAATGCGTATCAGGATTTGAATCCTTACTCAGCCGTCTTTACTGGATTGACTTTTTATCCTTGCGATTTTTTCAAATTTATTCTGTGAAAATCCCGCTTGCACTGGCTTGTTTTATCTTAAAATATTCCATTTTTATTTTTCCTGCAAAAATAATACATAAAATTAAAAACTCTATAACATGTATACACAAAATAAAAATTAAAATAAAATAAAAATTATTGCATGGGTTGCCTCCCTACTAGCGCTAAATTTTTCGTCTTCAGCCAGACGTGATTGAAATCCATCTGTCAATGAGGTTTCAGCGTCGTTTTGGATGTCCGATTTAAGACAATCCCATGAACGTTGCTTTTGAAGGGTCTCTTCCAACGATAAGGTGGCAAATTTTTTTTTGTCTCATTCAGTGCTCGTGCCACCTTTTTTATCTTTGTCATTCCAGTGGTTCCTGAAAAGAAAGAAAGAAAATCAGAAGGTCTTATATGGTACTTGACTTTAAATGGAAGTTCTATTTTGTCAAGCTTCTGGGCGATATCTTTAATTTTTACTCCCCAAAACAGTGATGTTTCACCTGAATTCACTGGATCTTCAATAAGGTCAGACATTTGCTCCTCCATTTCCTCTACTTCTTGCTCCACCTTTTTTTCACAGATATATTTTAGGATTTCCGCATTCAATTCTTCATCTGTCATCTGTGAAATACATGCTCCATAATGTCAACCTGAGGATGTAAAGAGATGTCAGATTTTAGGTCTTCATCCTCTGATATGACTGACTCAAGTAGATCTTCTTCAAACATTTGTGCAATGAAGGCTCCAAGATCTTCATTTTGAGGATACAGAATTCCATCCTCAATTTTTGTTTGTACAAACAGCTATCTTCTTCATCTTTGTCAGAATCTGAATAATAAAAATCAAACAGAGACTTTGCTGGTTTGGGCTCCTGAACTGATACATCTGGTACTTGATACTGCTCAGCCTCTTCTTCTGTCAAGGTGTCATTGTGAAATGCTTGGTACTCGAAGGCTTTGTCAGTTTCATCTGCTTCTTGAGGTATGTAGCTCTGGTTTTCTGTTAATTGTCTGATCTGATCTGTCATTCTTTGTATGGATGATGATTGTCTCTGAATACTTTCGATTTGATTCTGGTATGTTTCAAGCATTGTATCCAACTTTTTGTCTTATTTCCTGAACCAATATTTGAGCATGTCAACCATCTGATCTTCCTCTGATGGTTCTGGTTCTTGATGAAAATCGTAGGTAAAAGGTGGATAAGATGGAAGATGTGGTTATGTGAAATATGTTGGCTCTTCGTACCTTGAAAGATTCTGATAATTCTGCCACTCTGAAAGGTATATGCATTGATTGCTCATGTGGTTATCATCACATATCACACATCTCCCCATTGCGTTCTGATGAGCAAATGTAGTATTGCTTGGTTCTGGCATCCAGTGATAATTAGGCTGGACAACAGGCCTCAGAAAACCAAACTGCTGCTCCCTGATTTGGGGTATATCTTCTTCTAGTAAATCTCGTAATCTTTCTATCTCCCAATAAAGATCCATGTCAACCACCTGAAAAATAAAAGAAGGAAATAAAAAGAAAATTAGATACAAGTAAATTACATAGCTTCAAAATTAATAACTCAAGAAAAATAAGTCACCGGCAACGGTGCCAAAAACTTGACCGGCGTAATCACATATGTATAACGCAAGCGCACGTATCGTTCAAGTAGTATAAAAATATCGATCCCACGAGGACTTAATTCCTATTGTTGTTATTAATTATTAATACTATTTATTTACAAGTATCTAATTAAAAGAAGAAGGGAATGATTGCTTTTGGTTGGTTGATTGTGGATTTGCTGAACAAATAAATAAATAAAAACACAAAAGAAAATACTAAGGAAAATAACAAAAGACACAAATATCTAGGGTCGTGACTCTACACAACATTATTCTAATGATGAATTGATTATCTTATATATGTGTAATAAATCAATTTGCTAACCTGGAACACGAAGATATGCAAAAGTCTATGTCGATGGTCAGATGCAAATACCAAAAATAACCCAATTAATCATATTCCTATGTTAACCAGATTACCTGAATTCATTAAGGTCAAGTTCCAATTGTGGTTACCCCCACCCGACAGGTATATTCCTATCATGTAAGGAAATCTATTAAAGGGTTATCTATCCTTAAGGAAGATCGTGAGCTATTGAATCTAAGACTGAAACCTAAAATCTATTTTCCAAGTTCTTTTAAGTTTACCACATCAATCTTATTGGTGATCAGGCAACAAGAAGCATTAAGCTTAAGACTCAATAAACAAACTAAATAATTACCCATTATAAAATTAAATCAATTATTAAGCTTATGAATATTGTGTTTCATCATTTCCCTAGAATAAAAATACAATGCTGGGGTTAAAGGATCCACATTTAATATTTCAAATCTAGGAATCTCACTTATTATAATATATAAAAATTATTTTCTGTTCTGCTTTCTCAGGAATTAATAATGTAAACATTTAAAACCAGTCATGTAGGCGGTAATCCATTTAGTCCAACTACACCAGCCATATAGGCGGTAATTATCTACCACATAAAGACCAGTCATATAGGCGGTAAAGTAATTTATATTTAGACCGACCATATAGGCGGTAATAAAGTCTGCCATTAATTAATTCGGTTAATTTATAATTTAAATATTATAATTAAGTGAGATTAACCTAGATAATTATATTAAATGTTTCACCTTTTACCCCAGCGGAAATTTAACTGCAAAACATAAAAGTAAATAAAAATAAAAATAATTTAAATATTAAATTTTTTTACAAAAATAGATGCAATCCTTAAAAGTCTAAGAAACCCTAAGGAAAACACGAAGGAAATGAGGTGGAAATGAGCTGAATTTATAGGCAATCTAATCCTTCACGCGTCGTGACGCGTGCATGCCCTACACGTCACGACACTGACGTGTACGCAGGAAGAGGACGCTGTAGGCAGCTAGCGATGATGTGGCATGCGGTTTCTGTCGGCGCAATGAAATGTTGACATGTGGCATGCGGCGCAGAATTCGGTCCACTGAGATGCTGACACGTGGCGGACTATGATTGGCTATTGGTGACGTGGCTATATGTGGCAGATGACTCGGTATTGCAGCTGATGTGGCGGACACGTTGATGACACGTGGCACGCGGTGGATGCCGTCGAATAGGAAGATGACACGTGGCACGTGGAGTGTCGGCACTATATGATTGTGACACGTGACACAGCGCATGTTAGCAGATCTGTTCTGATGATGACATGTGGCAGGCACATGTTAGCAAGAGGTGCACGTTAGCGGCGTATTTCAGCATCGGCGCACGTTAGCGGTCGCGACGCGCCAAATTACTATTTTTTTCCTTTTTTGCATTTTATTCCTATTTTAGCCCTTAATTACTTCCAATGCTTCCTAATCGTTATTTATCTGTAAAATAACACAAAAAAATATCAAAACGTTCACAAAATCCGAGAAATTTAACAAGATATTAGGTTAAATAAGTGGGAAATAATGATATAATTATCATTCATCACATGTGCACATTTAGAGGATTGGGGGGACGGCCCCCAGATCCTAGTTCAGGACTAGGGATGGCAGATGCCCCTAGATCCTAGTTTCAGAGCTCAGAGGGTAGCATAGATTTACACCTCCAATTCTAGTTCAGTGGCTTGGGGCACGACGATACGTAACGCCCCAAAACCACTAGTTTCAGGGACATGTGTAGCATGCTTTGGGGGACGGCGATATGTAACACCCCAAAGACATGGATTTTCACTTCTGGCTATAGTTAGGCGTATGGGGAAACGGCGATACGTAACGCCCCCATACGTCATGTTTTCAAAGACTATTACATATTTCAAAGATAGCTTTCAGACACAGTTTTCAGGAAAAGTTTTTAGAAAATAGAATTTTCAGAAAACAACAGTTTTATAAGAAAATTACAGAAAAGATGAGTTTTACAGAAAATGTTTAGAAGAGATTTTCAGAAGGAACCATGTGCTTTCAAGCAGGAAAATAGTTTTTGTATAGAGTTATTTCTTTAACTTTGATTTTAAGAACCAAATATTTTTTATTAAAGTATTTCAGTTTTCGTCCACCCATTTAAATCGTATAACGATCTAACCCCCACTCCCAGTTTTCTTATTTTGCAGGTATTCTCGGAGGAAGAGCTCGGGATGACAGATACTGATGCAGTCACTAGGTTATGGAGTCCACCGGTTTAAGCCAGAAAGAGTGAGAGTCCAGTCAGAGTCAAGTAAAAGTGATGTATTAAGTATTTGATTATGTGATATTCATTGTAAAGTAAGTGTTATTGAGTACACTGTCAATTATGTTGAGTTTGAATATTTTGTTATTAAGTTTGGGGCTACGATCCCATACATTAGATATTTAAATAGAGAAAAGAATATTAGGATTGTTCATGATTACAGAGTCAGAGGCTTAGGGGAATATTACGGCCTATTCCCTGCCGGTAACATCTCTCGGATTGAGGATGTTACACTATCGATGGTCTTGGCTTTTATAAACTCATTAGGCAGACCTCCAAGGTCAATCACATTCATGTGACTCCTAGTTTGGTCCTGAACCGTTTCTTATCCTCACACTATCGACGGTATTGGATTAAGACGTATTCCAGGTGTATACTTGTCAATGTGCACTAATGAGCTTCGTATGTACACCCTCACAGTAATAACGATATTGGGTGACTGCGTT